>JALMGF010000167.1:1212500-1812500 GCA_023333645.1 Sceloporus occidentalis
TATATCTTAAAGGAACCTCTATGGATAATATAAATAATATGAACTTTAACTGAATAATTAAAATATACCAATGTATTTTAGCTTAAATGTGTTTCCTGTGATTTTGGTCAAGATGCAAGTATTTTTTTCCATTTCAAATACCCAAAGTACTGAATTGTGTTAATCTACAAATTTAGTAAATTGAAGCCATTGTCAGAGCATAACATTAGAGTAAATAAATAAAGTAATCTCATTTTGCAATAAACAATGACGAATGGATGGATAAAACGGGAACACATTCACCCTGGTAGCCAATTTGCCTTTTATTTTAAGCAAAATAACAAGAGTGTGATTTTAAACAAGAATTCATTTTCTATTTATATTCACAGATGATTAGTGTTTCTTCCAAAAGCCACAGGGTGCTGCTTTGAAAACTAGATTCCAAGCTTTAGTGCTTAATGTGAAGGCTTAAATGCTGTTAGGACTGCTGTAGAGTGATACATTCCACACAATGTGTTTTAAAAAAGGCTATGAATAATGCATATGAATGTATGCTATGAATAATAACTTTTACTGTTTTTATATTATTATGTAGAGCACTAGGTCTTAGCCTGGGTAAGGCCACTAGACGCATCCTCTGCACTGTGTCCTTCTACATGCTGGGATATGATGTCATATCCCGGCTCTCCACCTTATTTGATATTTTGTAAGATAACAATTCATGTACTCTCATGTACCCCTATTAAGCAATGATAAATTGCCCACAATATTGTAAAACATGTATGTGAATTATTCAGCAGTTACATATATTTTAGAACTTTTTTAGATATATTTTTTTAATTACCGTATTTGCTCGATTATAAGACGAGGTTTTTTTCAGAGCAAATGCTCTGAAAAATACCCCTCGTCTTATAATCGAGGTCATCTTCTAATCAGACCTCAAAAAAAATGTCCGCTGGGGCCAGGCTGCTTACCGGTGCTTTGGTCGCGAGCAGCGTCTCCTCTAGCAGCAGGAGAACAGGAAGCTAGCAAAGTGTCACATAATTCTGCCTCCCCCCTCCTTCCTCTGGGGGCGAGGCCAGAGAAGTTGCTCGCACAGCCGGGCCCCTGCAGAAGTCTTTGAGTGAGAGATCTGCAGTTTAGGTAAGGGGGTGGGGGAGAGTTTTTGTGATTAATGTGTGAAGTATGTGTGTATGTGTGTATGTAATGGAATGAATGAGTATTTAAATGTTTGTGAATGAGTGTGTGTGTGATAGCATGGATGTGTAAGGGGGGTGGTGGTGGTAGCATGGCATAGGGAGGCTGTACTCACACTCCCATCATCCCCAGGTTCCAGCATGTACTAGCTGCCTTGGCTTGATAGGAGTGTGATTGCTGTTAGAAGTTTATATATATATATATATATATATATATATCCAGAAATGCCTTTTAACCCCCTATATGCCACTCTGCCCCATGATATGCCTTTTAACCCCCTATATGCCACTCTGGCATATAGGGGGTTAAAAGGCATATCATGGGGCAGAGTGGCATATAGGAGGGTATAAGACATTTCTGGAGGCAGAGTGGCATATAGAGGGTTAAAAAGGCACATCATGGGGCAGAGTGGCAAATAGGGGATATAAGGCATTTCTGGGGGCAGAGTGGCAACCCTGGGGGCAGATGTGCATAACTGGGGGGGGCAGGTTGGCAAATAAAAGGAAATAAAAAAAATATATATTTTTCTCAATCATAGTGTCAGGAACCAATTTTTCGCTGCCTGAACCATGGCTTTTTTATACCTGTGGTGTTTACATCTGCAACCACTAGTGGCCACCCTCCACCCTCTGGAGCACTCAGAACTCAGGTGTGCCTTGTTACCTGGGTTGAGCCCTAGTCTACATCCAGCTGGGCCTTGTTACCTGGATTGCCCTGCCTTTATGAACCTGCCCTGCCCTTCAGTGAGGGCCTTTGTATTGAAGTCTATGGACCTTCCCGCTGTGGCTCTGCACCTGTACTGTTCCTGGTTCCCTGCTATTGTGTCCTTCCAAGTGGACTCCCTGCTATTGTGTCCTTCCAAGTGGACTCCCTGCTATTGTGTCCTTCCAAGTGGACTCCCTGCTTTGTGTCCTTCCACGTGGACTCCCTGCTATTGTGTCCTTCCACGTGGACTCCCTGCTATTGTGTCCTTCCACGTGGACTCCCTGCTATTGTGTCCTTCCACGTGGACTCCCTGCTATTGTGTCCTTACAAGTGGACTCCCTGCTTGTGTATTTATTTTGCCATACGTCCGGTTTCTTGCTTTGACTGTATTACCCTTATTTGCTGGTCCTGTTATACATAAAATACACTACATTACCTGGAATTCTGCTTGTGGTGTCTTTGTTTGCATAATCATGCACCGTGGGTTACATACTGAACCCCAAGTATCCCCTGCGCATGGGCTCCTACCCGACCTGATCACCCGAGTCCTGACACATAGCTTTTATTAAATATGAAAAAAATGTTTACATGAATTAATATTTACTAGTAAAACTTTTTTTCCTATAGGGTAGTCTTATATTCAGGCTTTTTGTTTTTTTCCTAAATTAATATTTAGATTTTGGGGGGTCGTCTTATAATCGAGCAAATACGGTATATGTGCCTTTACTATTTCTACTATATTTATGTTTGATTTGAAATACCGTTACCTTCAAACTTTATAATTTAATTTTTAAATGTTATTCTAAATTTGTTATTCAATCTATTCGAAAACCTGCTGCACTCCATAATTCTATGTGATTTGGTTATGAATTGTCCTCCCAGGGTGGCATATGATTCCTCTGTGAGCTGATGGTTACTTTTTAATTTATAATCTTCCAACCTCTGTGTAAGAAACTTCTTCCAAAAATAGAGACATAAAACAAAGCTTCAAGAATTTATAGTGGGTTTTAACAGACAATAAATTCATCAAATTCCCTCATGCAGTTCCTCTCCTTTTTCTTCATTTCCTTGACTAGGTGCAGGTCTGCATTACATTTCAATCTAGACCTTGCTTCATGGCACAACAACGGAGAAATAACCCGTGTGTTTATCTTATACAAGTGCCGCAGCATCCAGTAAAGAAGGGCCAGGTTCCAAGAATCCTAGAACAAGCTGCAGATGTTAAAATATGTTCACCAGCCTTATAGCTGTTCTGTAAAGGAGTGGTACTGCCATACAAACAACCCCAATCACATGAACAGTCATTACCTTTTTTTATATGCTGTGTATTCCCAGCTAAAACTAGAAGTATTAACTTGGTGAAGGAACTGCCAAAATCATTGGTGGCAGGTAATAATCAGTATTTGTGTGAACAAGAAAAAGTTACCTTTAGAAGGTCATGTGCAAGCCAGATATAATTAGGTAAATATAGATCCGATCTGCAAAAAAAAAAATAATTCTACAAATACAGGTCAATGACACTAACAACTGTACAGCTTAGTCCAAAAGTATGCATTCATAATTCATAATATAGTCCCTCACCCTAGACTGAGACACTGTAAGCTTGATGTACTGAAAGACATCCAATGAGCTAGAATTTAAAAACAAAGCTAAAATCAATTTTAGTTCCTTCCAACTTATAGAGGTCTATATCAATATTTGAACAAAAGTGTTTGTTTCATTTATCAAAGACGAGCCTTATGTACTAGTTGTGTACATTCTAAAATATATATTGTTAAAATAATATGTGATCAATTACAATTTAATCACATAAAAATCACTAGTTCTGCCCCCAAGTACTACGTGGGTATTTCTAAGTTGATCAAAAATGCTTTCCACTGTTTTTTTGGACTTGTATTGCTGAAATTGCACAGGTTTTTGTTTCTCTGTATGATATATATCATACATATATCAGCACAAAATCATCATAGCTGTATGATGTATGCCACAGACTAAATTTAGAGCAGCTTGGTAAATCACTTTCAGTTGAGGTGAGTATACTTTGTAAACTCAATTACAAAGCCTATTGACAGATGAGTTTTGCAATTTTGTTCTTCAGTTGCTGAATTAGCTCCTCTTTCACTACTGTAGCATGTTTTTCTATAGCACCAGTGGCTAACACACAGCAGTGGAGGGCAATACACAGCCATATACACACATTCTGAATTATTTAAAAAGAAACAAAAAATGTCAGATACAAGATATATACAATAAGTGAAAATATGTAATTTAAACAAATTGACAAATGATTCACTAACTTTATACAGTAGCAAGAGTGATGCAGAAGCTTGTCTGCCCTCCCTTTACCAAGAAAACAATTCAATGAAAGCAAACGAATGTGCTGACACTGTTTTTCTTTATGAAGATTTCAGGTGCATTCATCTGGTTTCTGAAAGGTCAATTTATGTAAGATTATGCAAGTGTGCTTTATTACCCCAGACCTACTATACGTCAGTTTTTTTAATAGGTGACGAATTAAGTTAATTTAGTGCAGAATTGGTCAAATACAACATGCACTGTGCATAATAACAAGTAAAATAAAAATGAATATAAACCCAAACAGGACTTAAATGTATCTGTATAACAATTATCTGAATAACTTTAAATTAAGCTTGGTTGTCACAGTAAAACCCCTTTTTCCTGTTGTTCAGAGTTTTTTTCTGATTGACCATAGAGGACCTTAAATAAAATAAATCATTTATGCAAAAAATAAATAAAGACATAACCCTTGTAATAATGTTTAATACATATAGCTTTACTGGGTTCATGTTCATAAAGATACAATTTATACTATGCACATTAAAATTGTTACCATGCACAGTTTTGTAAAATAATTGGGGTGCAAACATTTTAACATTTAATTGCAGACAGAATTTTGTTTTTTCGTCTAAATACAATATCATTTTTCAGTTTTTAAATTCATGGAAAAGAAGTTTGTGAGCACCATTTTTACCAAAAGTTCTCCACTTTATATGTGTGTTTACTTTTGATTTAAAAAATTTGCATTTTTTCAATTTTAACTGCTATTTACCTGATTTATAGTTTTAGCACACATAAACTAGTGTGGTTATAGATGCAGTATTGTTGTTTCACAGCTATAAATTCACCTAGTATCCATGAAGTTGTCATCATGCTTTCCATTTATCACAGAAAAAGCAAGAATGAATTGCTGTTTGGTCACTCAGACAATACCTAGTACTGTGTATTTTAAATGCCAGATGCTACCTGAAGAAAATGCATGAACCCTGTGAGTTGTTTCCATGAAAATGAATCCACATGACAAATACAGAATGAATCTATAGGAACTTGATTGTTATACCTGTTTAATCTTATTAAGTAGATTGGCTTCAAAAAACAAAAAGTGTTATGTTAACACTTTCATATACTTTTCCTAAAGCACAACATTACATACAGCAAACAGACTATATGAGAGTCCTGCTAGGTATATACCTAAATAATCTATAGACACTCTTTAACCCCTTAACGACCTTTGCCGGTTCAGGACCGTCATGGAAAAACGGTCGCTTAACGACCTTTGACGGTCCTGAACCGTCAAAAAAATTAAATAAGCTTAGAAAGTGATCAACGATCACTTTCTTAGCTTAAACGGCGTTACTGTAATGCCTCGATGTCGAGGCATTCAGCAAGGCCGAGATCGGCATCGGGGGCCATGTCTGGCCCCTCCCCGGTGCGTCAACAGCCGCCATACATTGTATGGCGTTTACGATCGCCTCCTAAACTTAAATGGTGTCGCTGGAATGCCTCGATCAGGAGGCATCCAGCGACACCAAACACTTACCTCTGGATGGGCTGTGACCGCTCCGGAGAGCGGTCACAGCCGCAGCTGCCGGTGATCTTCGCCATCAGCAAGATGGCGGCGGCCCGGGAAAAAAAACAATAAAGATGAAAGAGTTCGCTAGACGGTCTCCAGACCCTCTAGAGAACTCTGGCTCCACTTGCAGGTTGAATACAGGTACTGCACTCAACCATGCAAGTCAATGGAGCCCAGCTTTCTAATCACAATGTGATTAGTAAAATATAAAAAATAAAAATTGTGCTAACATTTAAAAATAATTATGCAGTGATGTCACTAGATGAACCATCCAGTACCAGCAAAATGTGTAAAAAAATATAAAAAAAAAGTATTAAAAAAATAAAATAAAATAAAAAAATAAAGTTTATTATTTTGAGCAAGTGCTAAGATTTCTCAAAAATATCAACAAAGAGTTAAAATAAAAGCACTTCAAATACCCAAGGGGTGTCTAACATAAAAAAAAAATGGCTGATGGGGTAAATTGGAGTGGCCGAGCTCAAAGATAGGGCATAGGTACAGACTGACCAAAATGGAGAAAAAAAGCGCACTTCCCAAATGTGGCATTTTAAATCTCAAACAACACGACAAACCCATGCATGTCGGGTATCACTGCACTCAGGAGATGTTCCTGAACACACATTGGGGTGTTGTTTGACAGTGACATATACCAGGACCTGTATATCTATAACTAAAGTACAATTTGTGTGAAAAAAAAATTACTATTACAAAGTTTGACAAAGTGTAGTTGTATAATTGGTGCATGGAAAGGGTTAAAATAACAGCATTTGGAATACCCTGGGGTGTCTAGTTTTCAAAAATATATGGTTTGAATGGGTTAAATTGAGTTAACCGGCTTCAAAGATGTTCCAAAGAGGAGATGGAGGCAGACTGACCAGATTTGTTAAAAAAGATTTGGAAATCATAAAACGCTGCTTGTACTTATTGCCCTATAACTTACAAAAAACAGCAAAAAAACATAAAAACATTGGGTATTTCTAAACTCCGGACAAGTAGTAGAATCTATTTAGCTAGTTTTTTTACTTGCTTTTTTAGGTGAGTAAAAGATTTTTCAAATAAAAGTCATAAAATGTGTTTTTTTTTCAATTTTTCACCATGTTTTTTTTATTTTTTTTATAGTAAATAAGATGATACGATCAAAATAATGGTATCTGAAGAAAGCCCACCTTGTCCTGAAAAAAACAATATATAACTTATGTGGGTACACTAAATGGGTGAGGAGAAAATTACAGCTAAACACAAGCACCACAAAAGTATTAAAACAGCCTCGGTCCCACAGGGTACAAAAAGAAAAAACGAGCCCGGTCCTTAAGGGGTTAAAGAATAACTCCTACCGGTTACCTGTCCTTGAATTCATGTAATAAAACTACCTAATATGTGCTTGTTGCTTATTGTTTTGTCTACGGTCAGTAATATTACTTCTGGAAAGGTATGCAAAGGGTCAGGTTTTATGATAACAAGCATACAATATTTGTGTATTTTACAAACCACAAGCAATATTACGGTATATAGCTGATCTCATTCTTAAGATGTGTGGCTCAGCTATAGTGTTGTGAAACATGTTAACAAATAGGGAATGCATAAGCAGGCTTTTCATATTTTCGTATATATTTTTTCCTCAATTGGATATATTCACTAAGAAGCTAAGCAGTCAGTCAAGTTAGGGTTGAGTTGAATAAAGCATGCTGTGAGGTCTGTAGTATGTCTTACCATAAGGAATCCGAACTGCATGAATGAACACCCTTGCTCAACACGTAAACATGCACTGGGAGGCCTGGGGTAGATAACAGGGCACTCTAGCTGTGTAAGCGTAAGCACAGGTGGTCGAGTAACAAGCTGGTGTCAGGATACCAGAGGTCACGGGTGGTCAGTTGCAGGCCCGGACTGGCCATCGGGCACACCGGGCATTTGCCCGGTGGGCCGGACCACGGCAAGGCCGCATTGACTTAGGGGCTGATGGAGCTGCAGCTCCAGGCCCCTACCCTACCTACGGCCGCATTAACCGCCGCAAAAACCCGATGTTTTAATTTAAACCCTGTGCGGCCGCAGACCCCTAAGGCCGGCCATGGTGGGGGCTTCCCGGCCCCTTAGAGCAGGGCCGGCCTTTGGGGTGTGCGACCGCACAGGGCGCCACACTCCAGGGGGCGGCGGCGGGGGGCGGTCCGCACCGGGTGCCGCTCATCAGGGGGTGCCAACTTGCGGCACCCGGCACCCCTCCAGAGACGGACAGTAATGTCCGCCGCTGGAGGAGCAGGCTCGCAAGGGAGCGGTATCGGAGGTCTTTAACAGACCTCCGGTTCCCTTGAGTGATTTTAAGCCGGGTTCAACCCGGCTTAAAATCACTCAAGGGAGCCGGAGGTCTGCTAAAGACCTCCGATACCGCTCCCTTGTGATCCGCGCGGCAACAGCTGCTGTGCGCCGGGATTTGTTGTCAGATCCCGGCGCACAACACTGAAGCCGCGCCCACCGCTGTTCGTGCCCTCTAACCCGGAAGAAGACAGAGAAGACAGAAGAACTGAAGAAGAGGAGGAAAAGGAGCTGTAAAGGAGAAAAAAAGGAAAGGTAGGAAAACATTCAGTGAGAGTGGATTGGTATATGTGTGGCTTAGTATATATGTGTGGATTTGTATATATGTGTGGATTTGTATATGTGTGTGGATTGGTATATGTGTGTGGATTGGTGTATATGTGTGTGGATTGGTGTATATGTGTGTGGATTGGTGTATATGTGTGTGGATTGGTATGTGTGTGGATTGGTATATATGTGTGGATTAGTATATATGTGTGGATTAGTGTATATGTGTGGATTGGTGTATATGTGTGGATTGGTGTATATATATGTGTGGATTGGTATATATATATGTGTGGATTGGTATATATATATATATGTGTGGATTGGTATATACGTGTGGATTGGTGTATACGTGTGGATTGGTATATATGTGTGTGGATTGGTATGTGTGTGGATTGGTGTATATGTGTGGATTGGTGTATGTATATGTGTGGATTGGTGTATATATATATGTGTGGATTGGTGTATATATATATGTGTGGATTGGTATATATATATATGTGTGGATTGGTATATATATATATGTGTGGATTGGTATATATATATATATATATATATATATATATATATGTGTGGATTGGTATATATATATATATATATATGTGTGGATTGGTGTATACGTGTGGATTGGTATATGTGTGGATTGGTATATATGTGTGTGGATTGGTATGTGTGTGGATTGGTGTATATGTGTGGATTGGTGTATGTATATGTGTGGATTGGTGTATGTATATGTGTGGATTGGTGTATATATATGTGTGGATTGGTGTATATATGTGTGGATTGGTATATATATATGTGTGGATTGGTGTATATATATGTGTGGATTGGTGTATATATATGTGTGGATTGGTGTATATATATATGTGTGGATTGGTGTATACGTGTGGATTGGTGTATACGTGTGGATTGGTGTATACGTGTGGATTGGTGTATACGTGTGGATTGGTAGGTGTGTGGATTGGTAAGTGTGTGAGAGTGATGGGTGTTATGCTGTACCATTTCCAATGTCTTTTTCATGATCTAATTATGCTCTAAAAGTACATCATAACTCCCATCACTCTATACTGTTCCATACAGTGGCAGAGCTGGGAGGCAGAGGCCTTGCACCCCCACCGCAGGACTCCTGAAAGGTAAGTGAACTTCAAAGAGGGAGAGGGTAGATAGTTAGGAGGGGGTAGTTGCGGCGGCCTTAAGGGGCTCTGCGTTAATGCGGCCATAGAGGACCAGTCAGTCCGGTCCTGACTGGGCTTATTTTAAGGTGGGGGCCTGGAGCTGCAGCTCCATCAGCCCCTAAGTCAATCCTCCCCTGCCACAGGTGCGGTCGCAGTTGCTGCTTGTTCCGGCAACAAGGTAAGTAGGGTGAGGGAGGGGGGTGCAGTGAGAAGAGGCAGAGGGGGGTTAGATAGTGAGAAAGGGGGAGAGGGGATAGATAGAGGTGGTACATATTGAGAAGTGGGGAAGGGGGTTACATAGTGAAAAGGGGCAGATAAGATGAAGAGAGGAGGTAGTGTGAATGCGTATGAGAATGAATGAATAAATGTGTGGATGAATTGTGTGAATGCGTATGACAATTAATGAATTCATGTGAGGATGAATTGTGTGAATGATTTGTGAGACTGCATTAATGAATGTGTTAATGATTTTTGTGAATCATTAAATGCAAAGATGGTACATGAAGGGTGGGCTTTAACAATAAATAAATAAATAAATAAATATGGGCTGCTCAGGCTTAAATGCCCGGGCCTATTTTTTGTCCCAGTCCGGGCCTGGTCAGTTGTATAACAAGCCGGTGTCAGGGAACAAATCAGATACACGGGGAATGCTCAGAAGTATGCTGGGAAGCAGGAATATCCACTAGGGAGCCACAGTACCACTGAGCGTCAGGAACGTAATCGCGTCTTAACCGCCTCATAAATATTCATGAGGTGGCTGCACAAGCGTGTATTCTCAGCCATGGCAATCCGAGGATAATTAGAAAAATAGGTGACAGGATTAAGTCAAAGCTCAGTTGCTCTATACGATTATCTTCCAGTAGAACTTGAAGTGTTTGTGTTTCTCTTGAGATGGGTCCAGAGGATAAAGGACTACCATCTACCACTTTAATATGTATAGGAGTAGATTTGGCAATTGTAGGTACATTAAACTGTTTAGCAAAGTTCTGATCCATAAAAAAGCTGCGGACCCAAGAGTCAAATATAGCAGAGAGGGTTGTTGAATTACTGGTCCATTGTAAAAACAAGGATACGGATAAGTGAGGAGAGCCACCCGTAGGAGATGAACTTAAGCAAACTTCAGTGTGTGCAGGCTTACCTCCAGTGACAGGAGGACGTCAAGGGCAGGAGCGGATCAGGTGCCCGGGTTGACCACAGTAGAGATACAGGTTATTGTTTCTGCGACAGGCTTTCTCGGTTGCCACGTGCCAACCTGATCTGCATTGGTTCTTATGTTGATGGGGGTGTGTTGTCTAGGTGATGTAAAGAATGTGGCTGCACATTCAAGGCGCCTTTCCCGTAGCCTGCGATCCAGCTGAATGACCAGAAAAATGGGATCTTTCAAGGAGTTGGGGATTCCCATGCGTGCCAGTTCGTCTTTTAAACCTTCTGACAATCCTAGGCTAAATTGATCTAGTAGTGCAGGTGCATTCCATTTTTGTCATAAAATTCTCACAGGGAATTCTCCTACTGGGCTCTTCTATAAATATCATCTCTTCCCGCCATTTAGTGACCCCATCTCAACTGACTATTCACCAACCCCTTAAACTTTTAACATCCAACCACAGTCATGCCGCCCTTCCTGGAGGCATTTTAACCCCTTCAAGGCATCTCCTAGTTTCAAAGACAATCTCCCCAACAACAAATAAAGCCCAAGCAAACTTGCAAACTTTTGCTAAAAGCCCTCAAAGCCTGCAATACACTTCTCCATCTTCCCAACAACAACTGAAGCCCAAGCAAACTTTTGCTAAAAGCCCTCAAAGCCTGCAACACACTCCTCCATCTTCCCAACAACAACTGAATTATTTTCAGCAAAGGCTTTATTCACTATAAATTCATGCTTCTCACCTACAACTCTGCCCTCTCTCACCAAACAGCTCTACTTCTTCACTCTCATATCCTCCCTACACCACAAACCTCTCTCACTACCCAAGATCTTGCTACCCACTTCAAAGACAAGATCAAGACTATTAGACAAGCCCTCTCTTTTTTACAACCCCCTCCTACACCACCCACCATCACTCTCTCCACTCATCCCCTACTAACTGCCTTTTCCCCTACAACCAAAGAAGAAATAGCCACTCTTCTTTCTTCCTCTCACCCAACAACCTGTCCCCTTGACCCCATCCCATCACACCTCACAAAGTCTCTATGTCCATCCCTTGGTCCATTACTAACCCACCTATTTAATCTTTCTCTATCATCTGGAACTGTACCAACAGCCTTCAAGCATGCGCTAATCACACCCATTCTTAAAAATCCTTCCTCAGATATCATCTGTCTGACTAACTACTGCCATATCTCTCTGCTTCCTTTTACCTCTAAGCTTCTTGAACAGATTATGTACAATCGCCTTACCAACTTCATTTCCTCTAATTCCCTCCTTGACCCTCTACAGTCTGGTTTCAAACCCCTTCACTCTACTGAAACAGATCTAACAAAAGTCTCCAATGACTTACTCTCTGCCAAAGCAAAAGGTCACTTTCTCAATTTTAATACTCTCTGTTGCTTTTGATACTGTTGATCACCACCTTCTTCTTGACTCACCTGCTTCTATAGGCATTCGAGATACAGCTTTCTCCTGGATCTCCTCATATCTGTCTAACCATTCCTTCTCTGTCAGCTTCACTAGCAAGACACCATCACCCCTTGGCCCTCTGTTGTTCTCTCTTTATACTTGCTCTCTTGGCAAACTAATCAACTCATTTGGCCTCCAGTATCATCTATATGCAGATGATACCAAAATCTACCTGTCTTCTCCTGATTTCTCTCCATTTCTCATGTCCCATATTACCAATTGCTTGTCTGCTATTTCTTCATGGATGTCACAACACTACCTGAAACTTAATCTTTCTAAAACTGAACTCATTATCTTCCCTCCCTCCATCTCCACTCCACTACCTGAATTCTCTATCATCATTAACACGACTATCTCTCCTACTAACCAGGCCCGATGCCTTGGGGTCATCCTTGACTCTAACCTTTCCTTCATCCCTCACATTCAGTCGCTCGCCAGATCCTGTCGCTTGCACCTAAAAAACATATTTCGCATTTGCCCATTCCTCACCCAAGAATCCACAAAAACTCTGGTTCATTCACTTATAATTTCCCGTCTTGACTACTGCAACACTCTTCTGGTTGGCATTCCACTGTCTCGACTCTCTCCTCTACAGTCTGTCCTAAATGATGCTACTAGGCTTATCATCCTTGCACGCCGCTCCTCTTCTGCTTTCCCACTCTGTGAAACCCTCCACTGGCTCCCAATTACCTTTAGAATTAAATTTAAAATCCCAGTCCTAACATATAAGACCCTCCATAACACTGCTCCTCCATACATTTCTGCCCTCATAAGCAAATACTCTCCTACTCGATCCTTACGTTCTTCACATGGGCTAAGGCTCTCCACCGAACCTTCAGCACTCCCTCCCAACATTCAAGAAACATCTCAAAACTCACTTCTTCAGAGAAGCATACCATCTTTGCTGCTACAACTTCCTTGTCATTGATACAACCACCACACTACCTCTCACCCTTTCTCTGTGCCTTATGTTTGTCACCCTATTCCCTCAAGATTGTAAGTTTTGGAGCAGGGCTCTCTCCACCTAATGTATCGGTTTGTCTTAGTCTGTCAACTCTCGTCTTGTCATACCCCTTGAATATATGTATCGTATTAAGTGCTGCGTAGATTGTTGGCTCTATATAAATAAAAGATGATAATAAAAATAAAGCAGCTGTTCCAATCATATGTTTGACACAGACATAACAACAATGCATATGTCAAACTGTCAAACTTCCTTTCTCCCCTTCGTGGGAAGGTTGAAGATATAGAGTTAGCATAAGTTTTTGCTTATACCTTCAGTTCTCAGAAAACTGAACTTTTGACTTATTTTCTTGCTTCAAAACTCACATCAGATGTTTACATCAGAGCCTGCTATTTCCTTACCTAATGAAATTGCTAAAAAACAAACAAAATGTAAGCATATCCAATAAATAAAAAATGCTCTTATGTGTATATTGCCTTTATATTCCTAAACTGGGAAGGTCCCTAATATGATGGATCGTTGTTTAGCTCTCACACATGTAACCTATTGCCATGCTCCCATGTCACCAGCAACAGTGAGACAAAGTCCCCTAAGTCCTGCGATCATGTAGGCTTAACCCAATGATTGCCAGTAAATTGGGGTTCATATACCAGCTGTCATAGGCAACTCCAGGTACAAATTCAGCTCCCATAAGCTTGTGGGGACCTCAAGGGAGCAACGGCATTGAAGGAAAAAAAAAATCCAGCACTTACATGGAAGTCAAAGGTTCTTCCAGGTAAGTTTCCGGCAGGTCGAGCTGCTGCAGAACCAATCAAGAGTGAGCTGATGATGATCATTATTATAGCCAACTCTCCCTCCTGTTCCCCTCCCATCAGTGACAGCTGTCATAGGCAGAGACAGAAGGGGCACCCGCAGTAAAACCAAACAAAAAAAAAACAAACCACAGACACATTACTAATACAAAAATAATATTTTATATTATTTTTTCAATACATAGTTTAGTATTACTCCCCGTCTCACCAATTAATGTCAGTGGCCTAAACTTGTCACAAGTGATTTGATAGCAATAAAAATTTTTAATTTTACAATATACTGTATATTTAATAGCCATTTAGGTCACTGAAACGATCAGCCTCACCGATCAATAGTCTGTAACTGTCAGGGTCAGAGACCCACACCTACCTCACCCTGGGATTCTTTGCGTCGTGGGGCAGCTCGCATCCAACAAGCCCCTTGTGGACCGATCGCACATCTGTGTGGTAGGCCGCATCCTCGGCCTCGATTCCGCCGCGTACCACACTTGACAAGCGTGCGTGCACTTCTGGTTGTTAGGGGGCGTGGTCTCACACACGGAGGAGCTCACTGATTGGGAATAGAGGTGGCGTTTTCTCACAGCACCTCTCTCTCTGAGATACAAGGGGGAGGAAACCAGGTGTGAGAGGGAGTGGTCTACACCTGCTACTACTACACCATGCATTCTCTTCATTCAAATGCTTGTTACCTTTTTGCTGTTACGTTTACCCTATCTCCACTAAAGCTTTGCTTTGAGTGAATTCTTGGTTTTGACCTTTTGGCTCCCGCCCTTGGACTCTCTGAACTCTGCCTGCCTCGACCTTTGGATTGCCTTGACTACTCTTTTGGATTTGTCCTTCTCTTTAATATACGATTTTGAAGATCCCCTCTCTGACTCTCCCGTTCCTGCTTGTCACGAACCGAGGACACAGGTTGATAAGGAGCCCAGGTGCAGGGGATACGAGGGGCTCTGTCTGTACCCCACGATGATTTATGGTCTGGGGTTGTTACAGACAGGCGCAGGAATAAACCACAGACAACAGATCTGGATCAAGAGTTGTATTGAATGAGGTGGTACAACAATATATATAAAGAGTCACGCGACTTGGCAGGAAGCCCACTTGCGGGGCACACGGCAGATAAGCCCACTTGCGGGGCACACGGCAGATAAGTCCTCTTACGGGGCACACGGCAGATAAGCCCACTTGCGGGGCACACGGCAGATAAGCCCACTTGCGGGGCACACGGCAGATAAGCCCACTTGCGGGGCACACGGCAGATAAGCCCACTTGCGGGGCACACGGCAGATAAGCCCACTTGCGGGGCACACGGCAGATAAGCCCACTTGCGGGGCACACGGCAGATAAGCCCACTTGCGGGGCACACGGCAGATAAGCCCACTTGCGGGGCACACGGCAGGTTGCCCACTTGCAGGGCACACGGCAGGTTGCCCACTTGCAGGGCACACGGCAGGTTGCCCACTTGCAGGGCACACGGCAGGTTGCCCACTTGCAGGGCACACGGCAGGTTGCCCACTTGCAGGGCACTCAACCAGGGTAGTCCGCTAGTGGGCAGTCATCCTGGGAGTCTCGATGCAGGGCACTCCTATTGGGAGTCCACTTAGTGGGGCGCAGGCCGCAACTCAGGAACACGGCAGGTACTGGAACAAGGCAGGTACTGGAACAGGTAGTCCTTGAACAAGGCAGGTACAGGAACAAGGCAGGTACAGGAACAAGGCAGTCCTCCAACTTCAATGTCAAGGCCCAGACTGCAGGGCTGGGCAGGTTTATCAAGGCTGACTTGATCAGGTAAGCCACTGCAGCTGGACCTGATAATTAGTCAGAGTGGTCTGAGTGGCAAGGGCGGCCACTAGTGGTCAGTAAATGAAAATGAACAACAAAGTTTGAACAAGTCCAGCTAGCGCATGGTGAAACGTGACATACCCCCACTGCAAGGAGCAGCCTCCGGATGCTTACGGAACCACGGAACGGTGGTCTCACCGTTTGCGGTGAGACTTCTTTTTCTTCTTCTTCTTCTCCTCCTCTCTAGCACGTAGTGCTTTCTCATATGCTTCCAGATCTACACGACATATTACATTGCCGTTGGATGTCACTACACGATCTGATGGCAGAGGTTCTGTTGTGCCGAGTTGGCTGGATAGACAGATGCGAAAGTCCCGGTATGTGCTTGTCGTGTCCTACTGCTACTCCTGTGAGTGGTAGGAGTGGTGCTTCTGGCTGCACAAACAGCCGGGGGGTTGATCTCCATAGATGTGTCCATGACCTCTGCATCAGATGACGCACTGTCCATATAGGGCCACTCGGGGGTGTCAGACAAGGTCTGGAGGTCTTCTGACATTGTGATGGAGGGCGTAGGAGTCACAGGTGCCGAGGACTGGTTAACCCCTGCATCACCTGTCTGTGGATGTGACAGGGTATGCTCCTGCTTTGTGACGTTGCTGGCGTCATGTGCAGGTTCTGGGGCATGGGGTTTCTCCAGGTGGGTTGCAGATGTCTTGACTGGTCTGTGCGGACAATATGTAATCCTGTGGCCAGTCCCTCCGCAATAAAAGCATAAGTCGTCCTCTTGTCTCCTTTGTATTTCTTTTTTGGTGAGCGGCTCTCGCTTAAAGCTCTTAGCAGCCTTCTTTCTTGGTGTCTGGGTCTTGGTTTTTGTGTCCACGCAATCGGCTTCCACCACAGTCCTTACCGACTTGCATAGGTGGAGTACACATTCTGCCAACAATTCCAGCACTGCAGGTATCCCCGCGAACTCCTTGTGTGGGCCTTGACATTCTGTCACGAGCTGAGAACACAGGTTGATAAGGAGCCCAGGTGCAGGGGATACGAGGGGCTCTGTCTGTACCCCACGATGACTTATGGTCTGGGGTTGTTACAGACAGGCGCAGGAATAAACCACAGACAACAGATCTGGATCAAGAGTTGTATTGAATGAGGTGGTACAACAATATGTAAAGAGTCACGCGACTTGGCAGGAAGCCCACTTGCGGGGCACACGGCAGATAAGCCCACTTGCGGGGCACACGGCAGATAAGTCCTTTTACGGGGCACACGGCAGATAAGCCCACTTGCGGGGCACACGGCAGATAAGCCCACTTGCGGGGCACACGGCAGATAAGCCCACTTGCGGGGCACACGGCAGATAAGCCCACTTGCGGGGCACACGGCAGATAAGCCCACTTGCGGGGCACACGGCAGATAAGCCCACTTGCGGGGCACACGGCAGATAAGCCCTCTTGCGGGGCACACGGCAGATAAGCCCTCTTGCGGGGCACACGGCAGATAAGCCCTCTTGCGGGGCACACGGCAGATAAGCCCTCTTGCGGGGCACACGGCAGATAAGCCCACTTGCGGGGCACACGGCAGATAAGCCCACTTGCGGGGCACACGGCAGATAAGCCCACTTGCGGGGCACACGGCAGATAAGCCCACTTGCGGGGCACACGGCAGATAAGCCCACTTGCGGGGCACACGGCAGATAAGCCCACTTGCGGGGCACACGACTTGAAGCCCTCTTCCGGGGCACACGGCAGGTTGCCCACTTGCAGGGCACACGGCAGGTTGCCCACTTGCAGGGCACTCAACCAGGGTAGTCCGCTAGTGGGCAGTCATCCTGGGAGTCGCGATGCAGGGCACTCCTCTTGGGAGTCCACTTAGTGGGGCGCAGGCCGCAACTCAGGAACACGGCAGGTACTGGAACAAGGCAGGTACTGGAACAAGGCACATGGCAGATAAGCCCACTTGCGGGGCACACGGCTTGTAGCCCTCTTCCAGGGCACACGGCAGGTTGCCCACTTGCAGGGCACACGGCAGGTTGCCCACTTGCAGGGCACACGGCAGGTTGCCCACTTGCAGGGCACTCAACCAGGGTAGTCCGCTAGTGGGCAGTCATCCTGGGAGTCTCGATGCAGGGCACTCCTATTGGGAGTCCACTTAGTGGGGCGCAGGCCGCAACTCAGGAACACGGCAGGTACTGGAACAAGGCAGGTACTGGAACAGGTAGTCCTTGAACAAGGCAGGTACAGGAACAAGGCAGGTACAGGAACAAGGCAGGTACAGGAACAAGGCAGGTACAGGAACAAGGCAGGTACAGGAACAAGGCAGGTACAGGAACAAGGCAGGTACAGGAACAAGGCAGGTACAGGAACAAGGCAGGTACAGGAACAAGGCAGGTACAGGAACAAGGCAGGTACAGGAACAAGGCAGGTACAGGAACAAGGCAGGTACAGGAACAAGGCAGGAACCAAACAGGTAGTCCTCCAACTTCAATGTCAAGGCCCAGACTGCAGGGCTGGGCAGGTTTATCAAGGCTGACTTGATCAGGTAAGCCACTGCAGCTGGACCTGATAATTAGTCAGAGTGGTCTGAGTGGCAAGGGCGGCCACTAGTGGTCGGTAAATGAAAATGAACAACAAAGTTTGAACAAGTCCAGCTAGCGCATGGTGAAACGTGACACTGCTTGACAGTGACCTAATCTGATAATCCCAATCACTAACACTATACACTTACAGTAACCTAACTCTAACATTTAACCCTATTTAACACTTTACTGTCATCTAACAGGACCCCGTGCTACCACTTCTGCTATTTCCTAACCACTAATCCCAATGTTATGTATAATCATTACATGTTACGTTATTTGCATGGAAGTTGGTTCAGAGACACTAAAAACACATTTGAAAAATTGCCCCAAAACCTTGTGGGGTGTTTGAGATCCTCAGTCTCAATGGGTTAACATACAGTGCAGTTCCACTGATTCAGCTCCTCGTTAAACAATATGGCCATGTAAAATTAGATAGGACTCACTGAAATTGGGGTGCTTTGAGATACATTACATTTATTTAAAAAGTGTCATCGGATTCCATAGCACTGTTAGAATCAGAGCCAGTGAAATAATTTAAAATCACACATAATAGCAAACTAGTACAAAAGGAGAAGAGGGCCCTGCTCTTGCTAGCTTACAATCTAGTCATAGTTGAGGGGGATGTGAAACAGTAGGAGAGGACTGCTTGGATAGGGATGAGTCAATCAAGTCAGGATGATCTGTAGAGGATGTTGGTCAGATGGCTTAATTAGGATGCAGACTGAGTGTTAAGAGGTCCCATACGAGGGACCAGAGAGGGGGTACAGCAGATGCCAAATCCTGAATATGAGAGTGGAAGGAGGTAATCACAGTAGAAGAGAAATGCAAATCACAAGAGGAACGAAAAGGTTGGTTAGGGGTATATTTAGATAAGAGGGTATATATCGGGGTATGGAGTTGTTAAAGATCAGAAGTTTGAACTAGTTTTTTGTTTTCTCACATTCCTATGTCCCCATTAGATTTGGGGTTGCAGGAGGCCATCTAGAAAGGTAAGTGAAGTGTCTCTGAAATCTCCAAAGGATGTGCTTATAGGGAATGCATAGTCTGAGGTTAAGTTGAAATATAGGACGTAAGCCCAGTAAAGTGATCTGTCAAAATTCCAAGTTTGAAAACAGATGAAAGACCTGATGTAACTATGCGTGTGGCATTTTACTGTACATGGGAACATTTTTTTATTGTTTCACATATCTACTTAGAAATAAAACATGGTGAAACTGCAAAGTGGATGTGAAAAATGCTTTTTCGAAAGGCACTGGTGTGGAACCAGCTACATTGGATGTGTCAAAATGCCCCTAATCAGATTCCCTGTGCTGTCTAGTTATTGAAAAAATAAATATCATTTATGAGGTTAAATTGAAATATGCGGCCTTAGCAAAAACACAAAAAAAAATTCTGGTCCTATCTCATAAATAGCCCTGGCCATTAAGGAGTTAAATATTATACTTATAAGTGGAGCTACATAGTTGCATGGTCCATATGAACATTGTACAATGAACCTTTTTTTGTCCTGTCACTTTTCATCGCTAATTAACTGTTACATCTGCTCTGGTACATTTTTAAGTACAGCAAGAGAAACACAATTCAAAAGTACTGCCAACCAAACCATTTCTACAAATAATTATTTTTCCATGTTTCATTTTACCTTGTTCATACTTAGGGGATGTTTATTTGTCATGAGACACGTGGATTCTTGTCATAGAATCCTAAAAGGCTTCTAAAAAGGTATTTAGTTGGTTTTATATGATTAAACTTGCAAGGTGGTTTAAAATGACAGATCTGCTGAGGTTTATTTGCTTCACATGCTAGGGAGTTTAATTAACATTTTGTTCAAGAAGAACATTAAACTTAAAATCTGATAATGTTTAAAACATGGATTTAAAAAAAATCATTATTCCGTCATGGGCCAGCATCATTAATAAATATCTAGTTAAATTTATGTTTTATGTTGAGATCTCAGCTCAAATCATAATATTTAATCCAGAGTCACTACTTCATTCATTCATACGCAGTCTACAAATATCAATGTGACAATTATCAAAGGTACACAACTGTCACCACATAATTTTATGCTAATTTATTAAAAACAATACAATCTTTAATGACTGTGTAGTAAAAAAACACAAAACACTAACATCTTTTTGGAAAAATGATGATTAGAGACTCACTGATGTTTGCATAAAGAAAAAAAAAAAATATTATATATACACACATACATACATTTATACACACACACACACATAAATGTATTGAATTTTCGGTCTTTTTAGCAATTCTAGTAAAGTAAGGAAATACATAAACCTGGAAGTAATGGTATGACGACTACTTCATATGTCGTTTTTTTTTGTTTGTTTTTTATTTATTTATTTAATTTTTTTTACACAATACATTATACCATCTACACCAGTTGCAGGCCAGCTATACATATAGCAAATTACATCATTCTATCAGCTCTAGGATGGTGCATTCTTGTCACAAAAATGTATATCGTTGCCATTTGTTGGTCTATTTAAATAAGTAGTAACAATTGCAGTTTAAGTAAAAATAGAGCTTTTCCCACATTGATTTACTCTGTTAATTATCACCTAATTTGCACACACACTCTGTGCTAGAGAATTAGCATATTTCTTTAAAACTAAATTCCCTATATAAATAAACATCGGCAAACGGAGTGTGTGACGGAACTGTATGTCACTGGAGCCCCTGGAGAGGACTGAAAGCAGGACTGCTACCCACAGATTATGGACCCTGTCTCCCTGCCCTGGTGAGTGGGACTGCTGTCCTCACCTAGAACCCAAACTCCCCAGTCTTCAAGTGCACCCCAGTACTGGTTAGTGGGACAGGTGCCTCTTGCCAGCTGCTCCCCTGCATCCACAACTCTAGGAGCGATGGAGCTGTGCTCCCTGACTGAACTGGTTGCAGACCTGGTTGGGGTCTGGCCCAAGTTCAGTCTTCTTTTTAAAGGGGGCATATGTGACAGAATGACCTGCCAGGTTGGGTTGTCTACATGTATCTGTTTATCTATGTTAATGCAGTTTTGTGGACATATGAGACTATGTTTTACAACAATAAAATGTTAATTCCTGCTGTACTCAATTCAAGGTAGTAGTGTCTACTTATTGGGTACACATAGCAGGGTTCCAAAGTGTGCATGCTGACTGGGGCTAGAAGTGATTTTGGGGAGAACAGGAAGATACATATGGGTGATCTCTGGGAGTTACTACAGCTCTCTTGGTGAACCCATTACGTACATCTTAGGTCCATCATCCTTATTTCTATCAAATAGTAGTATTTGCTATTTATACATGAAAATAGCATTTAATTTAAAATGCCTAGAGGAAATATACTCATTATGACATTTGGAACATATTTATTAAAAACTTGGGATATTTGAATGTGTAGTTAGCAGCTTTGGTAGACTTACCTCTTTAAATGATATTCAAGTAATACGAAATAAATAATACAATGGATAGATATATTAGACTTCATAGCTTATATTTATAAGCACTTGTTCTTGTGCCAAACAAAAGAAAAAATGTCCTTGGATCATTTACAATTCTGAATACAGAATTGCTAGATGAAATTCATACCGATATAGTTTAAATAAAACAGGGACAATAGTGACTGCGATGGCATTGTGGAATCAGGTGCTTTTAAAAGTCTGTAGTTTCAGAAATTGTCAGAAGCAATTTACAGCATATTATTTGTGGGGGGGGGAAATAATGGTTATCATTTGCTTATGGCAGTTGTTGTACACAGACCTTTCAAGACAATAAAATGGTTTGAGGGAAGGTTTGACAATTGACTGAGTTATTATGGTCAAGCAGACCTAGGGCCCAAACTGTTGCTGAATTACAACACAACACCCCATCCCATAAAAAGGCTTATACTCATGGGTAATACAGTTAAGGAAAAGTGGTAAATATTACTTTTGGCCAGCCCTGATGAAGGCTGTTTGTGAGAATTACGGTTCTATGTGTCCTTTGTGAGTCACAAATTGTAGGCAATATGGTTTATAAATTGAAGCTACAATAAATTAACTTTTTACCCACAGGTAGATAAATATTTGTTGTAAATATAAATAACTCTTCATATAAAATATGTTAACAATGGAAAGCCTAATTACAATTACCAAGTGTGATTTACTATTAATATGATTTATTTTATTACTGTTCTTACCTAAAACACATGCCACATAAGCATGCTTTCACTATGTTCATAAAATTTGCGAACATTGCTTCACAACATATGAACATATCATAATAGCTGACTTTATAAATGTACAGGTTGTAATATGAGTTTAAATCTAGCCAGTGAACACAGTGGATAATTATTTATTTACTTATACCATTTATTTAATATTCTTCCCACCATGTATATATTAATAAAGACATTTAAATGTGTCAGTACTTTTTTTTTGCTTCTATTGAACTTTTTGATCTTTTTTATCCTGCATTTAAAATAAGAGCAAGATTTAAAAAGTCCCCATGCAGGAATATGGTTTGGGGTTGCTTACATTGTTTCTAAGCTGTCTCTGCCCTTTGATGTATCTCATACAATAGTGAATTAGGCATGTTAACTCTCCCTAGAGGTCAAACAATTTATTTGAATATACTCTACAGTTATAACAAGGAGATAATTTAATCCAGTTTAGCATAGCATTTTGCACATTTTAAATGTGTTTATTTTTTGATGTGTTATCACTATTTTTATTTTTCATGAAAACTGACTAAAGTAAGGGACTAGGAAAACAAAGACAGATACTAAAGCAAAACTCATAACTGCCTGATATAAATATAATGTATTAAAAAAAATCACATTTATATGCTATCTGCAAATGTTCCTCTCATCTCATATAGTCGTGATATCAGACTTTCAGCAATTTATCTTCAAAATACAGTGCCATTTGTATTTGTATTTTTAACCCATCTAAAATTGCTAGTTTGTTATTTGTGTAAATGCAATGCATGCTAATCCATACTTTTGAAAGAGTTTATTTATGCTGATTACAATTTAGATTTATGTGTAGATTTAATTTTATTAAAATATAACCATATATTTTAAGATCTCAGGGGACCATTCAGTTCTGCAGCAGAGTTTAGAGCCTGGTTTCATGAAGCAGAACCACAAGGGATCTCTTTACTATTCCTAGCCCTCTCCTTCACCCTACTCGCCCCACATAAATTCTCAATGAGATATTGAAGGTTCTGCCAACAGTGCCTGCTCTTTGTAAACTTTTATTAAGGAAAAACCTGCTTTCCTTTTACTAAGGATAAACCCACTTTTTTACCAAGAAGGCATGAAAAATGTATTTGCACATGATTTGTTGGAAAAAAATGGCATAATTATAGGAAAATAATTTAGAATTTGCCCGGCGTGCAAAATTCAGTTTAGTAAAATCTAAACTAATGCGGCTAAAAGAAAATCACTTTCAAAGTATATCAAAGCTGTGACTTATTCCTTTTCATCTAATATTCCACAGTTCAAATGTATCATCTTGCATTTAAATTTAGTTAAATTAGAGGCTGACAATTTTGCCAAATTGGAAGAAAAATTTAAGAAAACACATAAAAGATAAATCGGTTTCTTTTTTACTCATTCTCTGGCAGAAAAGACTTGCTCCCTTAAGCATTTGTTATCATTAGTTTGTAAAAAACAACATGTCAACTTCTATGTTCTAGTAGTCTCATTACTTTGTGCATAAAGTAGTACATGAGATCAAATTAGAGGCATCGCCAATGAATAAAAAAAAGAAATATTCTCATATTCGTATATCTGTGATACATGAAGTATTACACATGGAATAAAAAATGGTTAATGCAATTTTTGGTCAAAGAGAAGACAGAGTCTTTAGTCAAAGATTATGCAGTACCTTTTTTATTGGACCAACAGAGAAAATGAAGTAGCCTCAGGAATCAAATGTCTTTTCTTCAAATTTACGGTTATTTTTCTTCCACATTAATAAATAATAATTAAATACATAAAACGTCATTCACACATTCTAGTTTTATTATTGTCTCAAAAACAATAACTATGATATCTGATTTAAGGGATATCATATTATCAAAGAAAATGAAGTACCATTATGTAATGTGGAGAAACACGTGTGGATTATGATTTTATGCACTCTAAGGGAACAGGATGGGTGGAGTTACCATGATGACTACTACAAGGTCTCGCCTACCTTTAAGGATTATCCCACCATGTACATACACCATGGAACAAATAGTAATTGAATCATTGAACATGATATAATGATGCTTCTCAACCATACTTGACCAGTGGGATGATGTTTTCATGCACTTCTAACGCCATACGTATTGCTGCATGTCATTCCCGAGCAATTCAACCTTAGTTTCATCAGTCCACAAAATATTTTTCCAGTAGCATGGTGTAACATAGTAACATAGTAACATAGTAACATAGTTCATAAGGTTGAAAAAAGACCAAAGTCCATCAAGTTCAACCTATATACATATTGTGTCCCTACTGTGTTGATCCAGAGGAAGGCAAAAAACCCTTATGAAGCAGATGCCAATTGCCCCATACCAGGGGGAAAATTCCTTCCCGACTCCAAATATGGCAATCAGAATAAATCCCTGGATCAACGTTCTGTCCCTATTAATCTAATATCCATAACTTGTAATATTATTGCTTTCAAGAAACACGTCCAGGCTCCTTTTGAACTCTTTTATTGAGTTTACCATCACCACTTCCTCTGGCAGAGAGTTCCATAATCTCACCCCTCTTACTGTAAAGAACCCCCGTCTGTGCTGGTGTAGAAACCTTCTTTCCTCCAGCCGTAGAGGATGTCCCCTTGTTATAGATACAGTCCTGGGTATAAATAGGTCCTGGGAGTGATCTCTGTACTGTCCCCTTATATATTTATACATAGTTATTAAGTCCCCCCTAAACTGTCTTTTTTCCAAACTAAATAACCCCAATTCTGATAATCTTTCTGGATACTGTAGTCCTCCCATTCCCCTTATTACTCTGGTTGCCCGTCTTTGAACCCTCTCCAGCTCCACTATATCTTTCTTGTACACTGGTGCCCAGTACTGTACACAGTATTCCATGTGTGGTCTGACTAGTGACTTGTACAGGGGTAGAATTATTTCCTTGTCGTGGGCATCTATGCCCCTTTTGATGCACCCCATGATTTTATTTGCCTTAGCAGCAGCTGCCTGACACTGGTCGCTACAGGTAAATTTATTGTTAACTAAAACTCCTAAGTCCTTTTCCATGTCAGTCGTCCCCAGTGTTTTCCCATTTAATACATATTCCCAGCCTGGATTTTTCTTCTCCATGTGCATAACCTTACATTTATCTGTGTTGAACCTAGTGTAGTGTCAAGGTGCTCTAGGGCAAACTTCAGGCACTCAGCAAAAACTTTTGGAGATAAGTGTCCTCCTCCATGGTGTCCTGCCATGGACTCAGTACCTGTAAATTTATTTGCATATGCATTTTTTATTTGTAATACCTGTAGTTTGAGTTTGATCTCATGTAATAATGTATGCACAAAGTAATGAGACTACTAGAAAATAGTTGACAAAAGTTGACATGCAGATGTTAGCCAGTCAAATGATTCCTTCAAGCCTTTAGCTGTTACTCTAGGGTTTCCCTTACAAAAAAATACTGCAGTTTTTCTGAAGTAATACTGCAGTTTTTTGGACATGAAAAAACTGCAATACTGCACTTTTACTGCAGTATTACTGCACATTTACTGCAGTTTTACTGCATTTGTACTTCACTGTACTGCAGTTTTACTGCACATTTACTGCACTTTTTTTTATATTGCAAACCTACAGTTGTACTTCAATGTACTGCAGCTTTATTGCATTTGTACTTCCGCACAAAAATAACAGCAGTAAAACTGCAGTACAGTGAAGTACAAATGCAGTAAAAGTGCAGTAAATGTGCAGTAATATTGCAGTAAAGGTGTAGTATTGCAGTTTTTTCATGTCCAAAAAACTGCAGTATTACTTCAGAAAAACTGCAGTATTTTTTTCGTAAGGGTTGTTTTTATAAACCCTAGAGTTCGTCTTCGTGTGGGAACAAATCTTCGTATTATTCGTTTTTTTGTGATCGGTTCGGGTGAATATTCGTGTACATTCTTCGTGTTTGTTTTTCTTCGTCTTTTGCCTTTTTTTTGTAGAAGGGGTTAATACGGGGTTAACACGGTATGCACTACACTGACAGGGGCCTCCTCTGCTATCAACCAATGAAGTGCATCTGTACTTCATTGGTTGATGGCAGACGACAACCTGCTGGCAACCAATAGAGTCGCTCGTACAGACTTTTAAAATCCTGGTGCCACAACTTGGCCGGGAGAGACTACTGGTCTCCCCGCTCCAAGAGTTAAAGGTCCATACGAACGACCAATAGAGTCGCTTGTACGGACCTTTAACTCCTGACCGGGAACTTGGCCTGTCTCCCCATTCCAAGAGTTAAAGGTCTTTAACTCCTGACGGCGAACCCACGGATTTCTGCTCTTGTTATCTATACAGCATTGCAGGGGTTAACGAGAGCAGAAATCCATAGGTTCGTCATCAGGAGTTAAAGGGCCATAAGAACGATTCTATTGGTCACATGCAGGGCCCCTGATTTTTCACCTTATCTATACTAGCAAGGCTGGGTTTATGTGTTATTTCATTGCGCTATACCTGAAATGATATGTTTCATGTGTTATTTATTAATACCTGCAAATACAGGGTTTATATGCAGTGGCGACTCTACAAACAGTATATAGGGGGGGCACACAAGATACCACAGTCAAACTGGGGGGGCATTAATAATTTCCACCATTAAATCATACCACTGAAAAAACATATATATATATATATATATATATATATATATATATATATATATATATATATATATATATATATATATATATATATAGCCAAAAGTAATGTGCTATGGAATGATACTTTTGTTATTGGACAATACAATACTTGATCATTCAACATTGGACTTTTGCACTAAATGATTTCAGGGCCTAATATTAGATCCTGCTGCTGATATATATAAATATTAGATTCTGCTGATATATATATATATATATATATATATATTAGCCCCTGCTGCCCATATATATATTAATATTAGCCCCAGTTGCCGATATATATTAATATTAGTCCCTGCTGCCGATATATATATATATATATAAATATATATATATATATATATATATATATATAAATATTAGACCCTGCTGCCGATAGCAGGTATAGATCAACACATTAACACACAAACCCAGCTTTGCATGTATAGATCAATTGCAATTCACTTGTGATCTCAGCACTGAAGGTATATATCAAATAAACAGAATCAGACATACAAATCCTGTATTTGCAGGTATACAATAATAATATATGAAACGTAGCATCGCAGGTATAGATCAAATAAATACATGGAAACAGCATTACAGGTATTAATAAACTGAACAAGACATACAAACCCTGTATTTGCAGGTATACATAAATAATGTATGGAAACATAGCATAGCAGATATGGATCTACAGAATAACAGAAACCCAGCTTTGCAGGTACAGATCAATTGGAATTCACATAGAAACACAGCATTAAAGGTATATTTAAAACCCCCTAAATTACAGGCATAGATCACAGGTTGCACACCCCAAAGCAAGCCCTGGCGTCCACATTGCCCACATAGAACCTGGCCAGCACCCAGATAACACACATACGATTTGCCATCTTTGTCCCATATACACCCAGGCTGTGCCATCTCGGTCCCCAAGGCTCAAATATCCTGCTAGTGCCATCTTTGCCCTTCCACAATTATACATCTATAATACACACAAACACATTAACTCATGCTCTCCCTCATTCAGACAAATCATCCACACATTAGCTCATGCTCTCCCTCATTCAGACAATTCATCCATTTAAAGAAACTACACCCCTTGGAGCTTCAAATAAGGGGCTACATGTATTTCTAGGACAAAAGTTGAGTGCACAAATAATGATGGAATATGTCGCTTTGGCTAGAAAATGTTTTTTCTATCCATAGCGACATGTTCATTTGTGTCTAGCGCACTCCAGGTTTGTACTAGAAACACATACAGCCTCTCATTAGATGCGCCAAGGGGTGTAGTTCTTGCAAATGTGTACTTTTTGTGCCATAATTCAACTTCCTACATGAGCAGTAATGCCACGTCAAGGCTTCAACCCTAATTACTGATCATTCACACGCCCTTTCATATCTCCATTCACTCGCAGAAGCACACACCATACTTTCCATACATTCACTCACAGAAGCACACACACCATTCTTTCCCCTTACAATCCCAAAGAAATGATGGTAAAGGGAGAAAAAAAAAATCACTTTTACGGAAAAAAAAAAGGTTTGCAGTAAAAATGCAAGGCGCTGCAGGGATGAGATGGTTACTCACGTACCACACAGGCTAAATGGCTGATTTTAATAATATTTGCAGTTCATCAGGATTTCAAAAATTGCCTCCCTCTACCGTTGGCTAAATTTAACCCCATGATCAAAGGGATCATGGGATTAAAAATTAGTATCTGCCATTTTTAAAAAGGGAATGTGACTTTTTATAGCTATATGATCGCTGTGGTAACATTGGCTACCACAGTGATCATTTAGCTAGAATACTTAAACTTTTTTTTTTTTTTAAAGTTTAACTACTTTATGTTTAAATCATTGTTTTTACTTTTTTTAACATAATTTTACAGCTATATACCATTGGAAAGGTGAGATAATCAGCTTTCTAACGGTATATGTTGGGGGTCTGTAGCTGCTTAGATGCCTGAGATACAGGCATCTAAGCAGCATGCCCCCATATCGCTTTAACTGACAATTGTCAGTTATTAATAAAGTTGCGCGGTGACGTCATCGCGTCATTGCGCGTGCCGTCACCGGCCGGATCGGGTGGCCCCGGTGATGCCCTTTAGTGTGAGGGGCAGATCGCCGGGGTAGGTGCTGATGGGGGTCCACAGACCTCCATCAAGGTAAGATAGTGCTAGCGACTGCATGGTGCCGTCGTTAGCACCTGACTGGGACTGCTAGCGACGGCACCATGCCGTCGTTAGCAGTCAAGGGGACATTCCTGGGTGGCTCCAAATTTGGCGGGGGGGGGCAACAGGGGGGGCAAGGAATATCCTAGGGGGGGCAATTGCCCCCTGTAGCGACGCCACTGTTTATATGCCTTATTCAGTTGATGTATACCTGCAATACTGTGTTTCAATGTGTTGTTTATTTGATCTATACCTGAACCACATGAAGGAGGAAAAGAGAGGTGCGTCACAGTGAACGAGTTGACAAATGGACTCTAGGGTGATCACAAGGAAGGGGCACCACAGAGTTGACGTCACAGGATGCTTGAACACCTAAGGCTGACCCTGATCATGGCTTGCATGTCTGTGTCAGGCCACTAGTTGGACCCTCCCCATACATTATCTATGCAATCTGTGCTCCTACCCTGCCCGTGTGACATGGAGACATCTCACACGGAATCATATTATATCATATTTTAATGAAATTTTAGTCATACATGCTGGTTATCTAAAGGGAGTCATTACCCTCATTCACTTTCTCATGTTCTTTCACATTCTCTAACTAACTAATTTACATTCAGGGCAGCACTGAGGCGGGTGGCGGCAGGGAGCAGAGGGTCGGAGCGTTTTTTTAAAACTCTTTCACGAGCAACCACTTGGCTCCCCCCTCTCTCTCCACTATGGCCCTGGGGGGATTTCTTCATTATTGGCCCCCCCGCATGATTTACTGGGGAGGGTCTGTCCCCCCCCTGGTTCCTACGCCCCTGGGTACAGGTGAAGAAGTAACCTATAATTTGCTGTCTTTCCTTTGACCTTAAGGTGCCTCAAACCTCTGGTACTTAATGTTGGACTTTAGCTGCCTCTGGGACCCATGCCTTGTACCAAGCACCCAGTAGATTCTAAAGTAATTTCTTAAAGACCATGTTTTAGTTCACACTTATGTGGGAAAGTTATCATTTTAATAAGTAACATTATATATAAGGAATCATTTGGACCTGATTTTGAAAACATTAAAATGCAGCAAAGCAATTGCTATTGCTTCATGTGGACTTAAAAGAGCATATACAACCCAAAATAATAAATATGTAAATTTTATTCAATTGTAATGAAAAATTTAATGTATTCAACAAAACACAGGGCAAAAAGGCTTGTGGCAAATAAGATAAAATTCATGAAATATCACAGGTCAAACTAGCTAATAAAATGAAACAAATGTAAAAAGGCCTGTCATAAAAATAAAACAAGCTTAATATTAAAAACATCACATTGAGTTCAAATCTAAATATTTCACAAGCCGGTCCTTTTTTTCCAATTATATATATATATATATATATATATATATATATATATAGTGAGCTGGGATCATGTAACCACACAGTCTTAAGGTTTAAAATACCACACAAGTTTGAAATCCTTTTAGAAATTGGACTTACCCGCTACCAACAAAAACATTTAGCACAGAACTTTTCCGTTAGGAACCGTGCAGCAGAAATGCAGTCTCACTCACCGCTTGTGTCTTTCTCACCTAAATAACTCACAGGCACTTTTTGTAGCAGCCCCCTGCTGCTGCTAACAGGTGAGTAACTATCTGGGAGAACCAGAACTCCTGAACTGGCTTCATCACCTGCTGCAAGTAAACTGTGGAGTGGAGCAGTGGCCCTCCCTTCTCTCCAAATGAACCAAACTTAACTACAGCATTACCATTATTTTGTCGGTAACAAAACATTCTCCCTGGGGTTATCAAATACATTGCACTACAGTATTTTCTGAGAAATATATATGTTATCCACCACCATGCCCGGTTCCCTGTCACAATATATATATATAAGTTGGACATGTTCAGACTACATTTTTGGTGGATCTATACCCAAGTTATGTCATGAAGCAAACATCAGTGTTAAATGGCCAATAATTTAAAATTGGTGTAGTAATTCACTAAAGCCAACTAATTTACACTGGCGTAACTACAGGGGTCACGGTGGTCGCAGCTGCGACAGGGCCCGTGCCTCTGTCTCCTCATACCAATGCAAAATCCTTTAGAAAGGGCCCTTCCCACCTGGTTTGTATTTATGTATGTATGTGAGCATTGATGTGTAATTGTGTGTGTAAGCACAGATGTGTACTTGTGTGTTAGCATGGATGAGTACTTTGTGTGTGTACATGTGTGTAAGGACCTGGGCCAGCAGGTCAGGTAGGAGCCCAAGTGCAGGGGATATCTGAGTCTCTGTCTGTACTCCGAGATGCATATCGACAGACAGGTAAGTACAGACGAGAGATAAGTCTCACACCAGGCTGATATATAAGAATAGATTGTATTGCTGAACAGGAACAGGACTGGTATATACAGTGGAGGAGAAAGTCTTGCTGGACAGACTTGGAACTGGAGGCCCACTGGCAGGGCAGACGCCAGGAAGCCCACTGGCAGGGCAGACGCCAGGAAGCCCACTGGCAGGGCAAACTGTAGCAAGGACAGGGGAACTGTAGAAAAGGCAGAGCACACGGCTTGGAAGCCCTCAGGCAGGGCACACTGTTTGGAAGCCCTCAGGCAGTCTGGGACACGCTGGTGTCTGGTACACAAATCAGGATTGAGAACGAAGCCAAGGTCATACACAGGAAATCAGAACAGGAAACCAGATCTTAGCTGCAAGCAGACTACTGGTTTCCTGTTCTGATTTCCTGTGTATGACCTTGGCTTCTGGTCCCAAGCCAAACAAAGGCCCATACTGAACAGCAGAGCAGGTATATAAAGACAGGGCTCAACTCAGGTAACAAGGTTCAGCTGTCCCAAGTAATTGGATATGGGTGCTCCAGAGAGGGAAGGGTGGCCACTAGTGGCTGCAGGTAGACATGACTGGAAATAATTGTTGCATAGTCCTGGAAGGCAGGGTGGACCCTGACAGTATGTGTGTGAGCATGGATGTGTAATTGCGTGAGCATGGATGTGTACTTGTGTGTGAGCATGGATGTGTACTTTTGTGTGTGAGCACTCAAAATTTTTTCAAAAATGATGTAAAAAAAGCAAACAACACACAAATGTATTAATCTGTGAATTTGCTTTGTAAATGTGATTTGGTTCCATTAACGTACAACACTCTCATTCCATAAAAAATATAAAAAAGCATAAATAAGAAAAGAAACAGGTCCACAGGACATCCCATTACATTTAACCCTCCCAGGGTAATGGGAGGGTTAAATGTAATTTAAAAACTACACCATGGGAGCTATGGACCCCAAGTCATGTGAGCCCTCACTACCACCATCTTCCTAGTGGAATGGGGAATTCAAACAATTAAAAATACCCTTTAGGGGCATCCTCGTCCTACTCTTGGTAATTGAGGTGAGGGGTTTAAATTTAAAGTAACTAAATGCCCATCTGGAAGGGCACAGACTATCATCCAGAGGGGCACAGAATTCAAACTACACTTACCCTTTACTGTACAATACATATTTTTTTTTTAAATGTTACATTTTGTGACATAACTGACAGTACACAAAAGATATGAGTGAAGATATTTTGACATGGCTCCTTAGTTGTGTTGAAAAGTAGTAGAGCTTGGTAATTTGTACTGGCAATGTATTTTAGAATATCATTATGCTTTCAAGATGTTCCCCAATGAACTTTCACTGAAAGAATTGTCACTGTCTACTTTTGAAATATGCATGGCGAATATATGTGTCAGTGGGATGGATTCCAGTTAAACAGATTGAACAAAAGAGTTTGAATGCCAAGGAATATTGTATGAGGTATAAATATTAATGTTTGTAGTCAAATCCAAGAGGTAAGAAAATTGTTAGAAAATATGATTCATGCACATACAATTTTAAATAGATTATTTAATATATGCAGGCATACTAAATTATAAACTATAGATAAGTCAATACTTTATAAATACTATCCATCCATACTGCATATGTACATTTCTCTCTGTGTATTCCTGGACACTAGCACAATAGGAAACTTAAAAACGACACGTAAAGTCATAAGATTTTCTAGCTGTCTCAGAAAACAAATAATAAATCCAAACTAAATACTCACTTTATTAAGAGGCCCAACTAGAGCTGCCATGGTTTACTCAATTCATGACAAACGAACCATTGTCATAACACAATACTATAATGTTTGCAATGGCTCTTTTGCCATAGTAGTTTACAGCACTAATAATACCTGGAAACTCACACAAAAATTATAGCTAAAAATTATACTTTCTACTAGACAAAAACATACCTGGGTAATCTCCAGGTTTGACACAGAGTCTCTAGGGGAAGCTCTGCTTCCTCAGTAAGTCAGTGTTTTCTTTCTTTGTGCAGGGAGTTAGCATGTAGCACACCCACTACCCTGTCTACATTCTACCTATTCCCTGCCCACTTTCCCCTCCCCCCAATTCTCTGCCCACTTTCCCCTCCCCCCAATTCTCTGCTAAACTATGTCTGGCTCTACCCCATGTGCCAGACAAGCTAATAGATAGATATGTGTAAGTGTAAAAATGTCTGTGTAAGTGTTTGTACGTGTGTTGTATTGTGTGGAGAGAGTGTGTATTTGTGTGTAACTAGACTGCACAAAAGCCCTTACGAAAAGTAAAACTGCAGTTTTTTGGACATGAAAAAACTGCAATACTGCACTTTTACTGCACTATTACTGCACATTTACTGCAGTTTTACTGCATTTGTACTTCACTGTACTGCAGTATTACTGCACATTTACTGCACTTTTTTTTTTTATATTGCAAACCTACAGTTGTACTTCAATGTACTGCAGCTTTATTGCATTTGTACTTCCGTACAAAAATAACTGCAGTAAAACTGCAGTACAGTGAAGTACAAATGCAGTAAAACTGCAGTAAATGTGCAGTAATACTGCCGTAAAAGTGCTGTTTTGCAGTTTTTTCATGTCCAAAAAACTGCAGTATTACTTCAGGAAAACTGCAGTAAGTTTTTCGTAAGGGACAAGTAGGAGTAACTTGACTTTACCTTTCCCAAACCAGAAGGTGACAGATTTCCCCTGAATTCCATATTGTCTTATGTCACTACATCAAGTAAGAACTTTTAAATATGGGATAAAGGCAAATCAGTTCATACAGAATTTACCTTTTCTTAAGCCACTATATTTTAATGCATAATTATAAAGATTAATTGGCTTGAATACAATATATTTTCATATTCCCTTGCCCATTGTACACCTCTGTGGACTATGATGGCTCTATATTAAACAATAAATAATAATCATAAATCCAATGAAAGGATTAACAATTTTGTTATATGAATACGAATATATTTTGAGTTAAAATGCTAAATATTTCAGTCTTCCAACAAGCTAAGCCTATTATACTATGCCATTTTAAGAAACAGAATCAATTCTGGTAGGGAAAGGAAAACTTGAACAAATATCTATGTTTGCTCTAATTAAATAATCGGAATTCAAAATATAATATGTGCTTTTCATGCAATATGTGCACATCCTGTTAACATGAAATGGAAACCGTTTTCGAACATAATTCTCTATTTTATGCATAGCTTTTGTGATTATGTTCAATCAGGTTTTATCAAAACTGCTTTACAGTACTTTGGAGAAAACTTCTAACAAACAGACAGAAGCCAAATCAAATAAATGCACAGCTTCAATAACAGAAATCGAGTTGCTTATGAGCTAATTCATTCTAACATCAGCTTCGCAATTGTTTTGTTCTTTCAATAACTTATGTTTTATATTGTGTAATATTTTTTGCAATATAGACAATATTTGTGTTTCATAAAATGGCATATTAAAACAGTTTGTTAGTCGACCGCAGTAAATATATAAGATTCCTACTTCTAGTTGTTATAAAAATGCTTTATCACAAAGAATTATCACATAGATAAAATTCTTATATGTCATAACAGCAACTAGATATATATATTTTTTTAATGCAAAACGAGTTGCCTAATGAAATAGTTGACACGGTTCCTAAATTTACTGATATGTGGTTCTAATAAGTGTCACACTGTAAGGACACATAGCAAGGTCCATAAAGACATGGTTGGAGGAGTTTGATGTAGAAGAACTGGACTGGCCCGGAACCCGATCAAATGCCTTTGGGATGAAATCAAAAGAGATTGCAAGGCAGGCCTTCTCATCCAACATTAATGCCTGGCCTCACAAATGCTCTACTGAATGAATGGGCAATAATTTGTACAGAAACTCCTTAAGATGTTATAGCTGCAACGGGGGGGGACCAATATCATATTAATGTATATGTATGTAAAATACGATGTCATATATATATTGTGCAAAGGTTTTAGGCAGGTGTGAAAAAATTATGTAAAGTAAGAATGCTTTTATGTTTATTTTTATCATTTAAAAAATGCAAAGTGAGTGAACTGAAGAAAAATCTAAATCAAATCAATATGGTATGAACACCCTTTGCCTTCAAAACTGCATCACTTTTCTTTGCAATTGGGAGATGTCCAGAAGTGCCATCAGTTTAGCATTGGCAGAAAACAGTGGGACCCTGCTACACCCATCTAGTGTCCAGAGAAGTCTGGTCAGAAGTGGACTTCATGGAAGACTTTTGGCCAAAATGTCATACGTTTGACAAGGAAACAGGGCCAAGCAACTGAACTATTCATGAAATCACTACCTCTCTATAGTGTCTCCCAATTCCCTCACCCACTTTGAGTCCCAGCAGGAATAAGGGCTCTATATGAATCCTAGTAGTTATGTTATAAAGTTTACACTTAGCTCCAGTATTGAAAGCTGTGATTTGTGGCAATGTGTACCTGGAATCTTTCCTCTTTCTTTCTTTTGTGTAGAGAAACAAAAAAAAAAAGAATTTCATAGCAGAAAAGACCCATTAAGCCCATCTAGTCTGTTTTATCTGTTATGAAGTCTCAAACAGACAGTGGTTCTGTGGGCCTCAAGAAACTAATTTTGAAATTTTGGTCCGCGCTTCTGCTGTGGGAGCAGCTCTAGATTCAAATTAATTCTGCCCCACTCAGCTGCCCTAAAATACAACAGAACCCTCTCTTGATTATCAGAGGTCAAAGGATGAGATGAAGTCATGGTGACGGTTATGCAGAAATGCATCCGGCTTAATGATTTATGCTTCATATACATTACTCATTACTCCCTGTTAGTTATTTAACCTCTGTCGTAAAGTTCGAATTATTTCATATTTTAGGGCAGTTGAATGAGGCAACATTAGTTTTCTTTTCATGCCATTGTTTGTTTCTGTGATGAGAGCCTGAGTGACATCACAGGAGGTGGAGCTGGGAGAGGGGGAGTGCTCTGGGGGAGAGAGCTCAAGTTGGATGCAGGGGATGTCTACCCTGGAGTTAAGCTCTGCAATAAAGAAGTGTTGAAAGCAGCCCAGTGTTGTGTGCCTTTCATGACATGGTGTCAGAAGTACTCACCTGCGCACCTGTTGTTTTGTGAGGATGGCTAAGTTCACTCCACCTGAGCCATTTGACTTCACCCAGCCTGCAGCATGGCCTACCTGGAGACAGAGGTTTTCACGCTTCAGGATTGCATCCAAGCTGGACAAGGAGAGTGGTGAAGTACAAGTTAATTCCCTTTTATATGCTATGGGGAAAGATGTGGAGCCAGTGTATAATACTTTTACATTCTGAGAGGGGGAAGAATATGACTTTGAGATAGTCATGAATAAGCTCAGCGCCCATTTTGTGCCCAGGAGGAATGTGATTCATGAGAGGGCATGTTTTCACAAGCGTACTCAGCATGTGGGTGAATCTGTGGAATCATTTGTGCGCAGCCTTTATGAATTGGCAGAGTTCTGTGAGTTTGGAGCTGCCAAGGAGGAGCAGATTAGAGACAGAATTGTCATAGGACTTGCAGACTCAGAAGTCTCCTTAAAGTTGCAGCTGGAGGCTGAATTGACACTTGATGAAGCTATACGGATGGCCCGCCAAAACGAACTGGTAAAGAAGCAGAGTGCTGATATGAGATCTGAAAGCATGGTAGAAGAAGTGCTGCAGTCCAGGAGAGTTACAAATGACAGACAGGGTGTGGGTAGCAGACCGCAGGCAGCAGACAGGCTCAGAAGCAGTGGGGTACATCAAACTCGTTGTATGCGCTGTAATCGAACTCATGGAACAAGAATGCTATGTCCTGCTAAAGACAAGAGATGTAGGAAGTGCAACCGTGTTGGCCATTTTGAGATAGTTTGCAAATCAGAGTGTGTTAAGGAAATGCACCTGGACAGTGACCAGGAGACACAGGAGGTGTCCTTTGTAGGGTCAGTGATTGAACAGTCTCGCTTTGACGATGATTGGCGAATTACACTTACAGTGATGGGTGCAAGGATTGCCTTCAAGATTGATACGGGAGCGGACATTACCGTTATTTCTCTGGCAACGTTCAAGCAACTGCCACAAAGACCACAGCTTGAGAAGGTTGTGACAAAAGTTTATAGCCCTGGAGGCTGCATTGATTGTGTCGGGCGATTTCTTGCCCGCAGTGAATACAAGAAAAGAAGATTTACCCTGTGGGTGTACGTAATCAGAGGTCAATGTGTTAATAACCTTTTGAGCCGGAATGCAGCCTGCAGTCTGGGCCTTGTTGCGAGGGTGCAAGAGGTCACAGAAGACATCTTTGGAGATCTTGGCCTGTTGAACTGTGAGCCAGTCCGAATACAGCTTAAGTCCGACGCAGTCCCATACAGTGTCGCTACACCTCGTAGAATTCCATTCCCACTTCTGCCACAGGTTGAAGCAGAACTTATGAGAATGAAAAGTATGGGTGTTATTGAGGAGGTCACAGAAGCGACTGACTGGTGTGCTCCTATAGTGCCTGTTGCTAAGAAAAACGGGAAAGTTCGTATTTGTGTGGATTTAAAAAGGCTAAATGAGGCTGTGAAGAGGGAAAGATACGTGATACCGACTTTGGAAGATATAGCTCCAAGATTGTCAGGAGCTAAGTTCTTTTCCACGCTCGATGCTTCCAGCGGATTCTGGCAGATACCCCTTGACCCAGGGAGTCGCAAGCTGACTACCTTTATCACACCAGTAGGTCGGTTTTGTTTCCGCAGACTCCCCTTCGGTATATCATCAGCACCAGAGATTTTCCAAAGGGAGATGAGCTCCCTCCTGAGAGACCATGAGGGCACAGTGGTGGTCATGGATGACATCCTTGTGTATGGGTCCACTCAAGAAGAGCATGATCAGCGGCTGCATCGTGTACTACAAACGGTAAGAGAGTCTGGGCTGAAGCTGAATAAAGACAAATGTCACTTTGGGAAAACAGAACTGTGTTATTTTGGTCACATTATTAGCGGAGACGGTATTAAGCCAGATGCCAGTAAAGTCCTCGCTATCGAGAAGATGAAAAGCCCTTCTGATGTAACTGAACTAAGACAAATACTTGGCCTTGTGAATTATTTGGGCAAGTTTCTACCAGAATTATCCTCAGTGTTGCATCCTATTAATGAATTGTTGAAGAAGGATGTTGCTTGGACCTGGGGACCTTCACAGGAGGAGGCCCTTGCTCTGGTCAAGTCAATGTTGGGATCAGCCCCTGTGCTGGGGTTCTATGACCCCTCTAGAAAGACAGTGGTTAGCGCAGATGCTAGCAGTTATGGCCTAGGAGCAGCCCTTCTGCAACTGAACGAGGGCAAGTTACAGCCCATTGCCTATTGCTCTCGTACACTAACAGCAGCAGAGACAAGATATGCCCAAATTGAAAAGGAATGTCTGGCGGGAGTTTGGGCCTGTGAGCGCTTCCAACGCTATTTGGTGGGCTTGGAAGGATTTAGTCTGGAAACCGATCACAAACCACTGGTTCCATTGATAAATACTTATGACATTGACAAAGCTCCCCTGAGATGTCAAAGACTACTAATGAGACTACTAAGATTCAATGTTCGGGCAGTGCATGTGCCGGGGAAGCAACTGGTGGTGGCAGATACACTCTCCAGGCTCCCGCTGGCTGCTGCTGAAGAATCATCAACAGAATCGGATGTTAAGGCATATGTGGATTCAATATTGTCATCTAAGTCCATCTCTTCTGGGAGATTGGAACAGATCAAGAGGGAGACACGTCTGGATACTGATCTCCAAGAAGTTATAAGTTACATAAAGGGTGGCTGGCCAGAGAGTCGCACAGTGTGGATGGCACTGAATGCTTTCCAGTTGGAGAGAGCGCATCTCACCGAACTGGATGGTTTAGTGCTCTCTCAGGACCGTATTGTCATACCTGCCAGTATGCGTCAAGAAATGTTAGGGCGAATTCATGATGGCCATTTAGGGATTTCCAAATGTAGGGAAAGAGCAGCCACAGCGGTGTGGTGGCCGGGAATAAGTACTGACATTGCAGAATATGTATCAAAATGTGCCTTTTGCCGTGAACGTCGGCCTACACAGAGGAGAGAGCCTCTAATATCTACACCGCTGCCTGAGGGTCCCTGGCAGAAGATAGCTGCAGATTTGTGTGAACTTAATGGAAAAAAATATCTGGTTGTTGTAGATTATTATTCTAGGTACATCGAAATTGCACCATTAGGGGAGGCCACCAGTGTGGCTGTAATCACCCGCCTCAAGAGTATGTTCGCCAGGTGGGGAATACCTTTGGAGCTAGTGAGTGACAATGGGATGCAGTTTGCTTCCATGGAATTTAAATCCTTCAGTAGAGGGTATGATTTTGTTCACTCAACTTCCAGTCCACACTACCCGCAAGCCAACGGGATGGCTGAAAGAGCAGTTCAAACTGCCAAGTTCGTTTTGAAGCAACAAGAACCATATTTGGCCCTCTTAGCATACAGGGCAACCCCAATTCATGCCACAGGATGTAGCCCTGCACAGCTGATGTTGGGGCGACAGATTCGTACCACGTTGCCTTCTGTGCGTGAACTCCAACCTGCCCACCCCGTCCTTCCAGAGGACGTTCGGAGGAGGGATGAGGAGGCAAAGCGGAGCTACAGATTCTTCTATGACAGAAGACACTCTGCGCGTCCATTGCCGGAGCTGCACACAGGCCAGAGTGTAAGAGTCAAGCTGGATGAAGAAAAGAGGTGGAATACGCCGGCAACTGTAGTAGGGCGTTCCCTTGAGCCAAGGTCTTATGTGGTCCGCACAGAAGGAGGGACTGTTGCCCGCCGTAACAGAAGACATCTTCAGCCTGTTCCCGAGGAGTTAGATGTCGAGAATCGGGAACCACAGCCAGTGGAGACCTCGGTCTTCAGAAGCATACCTGCCTCACAACGAGATTCTAGTGGGGATACATCGGTGCCACCATTGGAGTCACAACCACTTTCACCAGGACTTGGGGAAAGTCCTTGTAAAATGACTTCAAGTGGTAGAGTTGTGAAGCTTCCAGTGCGATACAGAGATTAACACTGTAGTAAGAACAGTGGCTTGAAGAATGGGCAGAATAATCCCAAAGCTACTGTGGACTACGGTAGTCTACCCCGATGTCCTAGATAGATTGTCATATGTTCCTGTAGTTCGTTACTCTTTGTTCATGTGTTTATTGTTGGTTGAAAAACAAACAAAATGTTTTGCATTAAAAGGGGGGAGATGTGATGAGAGCCTGAGTGACATCACAGGAGGTGGAGCTGGGAGAGGGGGAGTGCTCTGGGGGAGAGAGCTCAAGTTGGATGCAGGGGATGTCTACCCTGGAGTTAAGCTCTGCAATAAAGAAGTGTTGAAAGCAGCCCAGTGTTGTGTGCCTTTCATGACAGTTTCTTTTGGGGAATCTTGTGCTATTGGTGGAACTCTGGAAGCCCTTTCAATCTGAGTATGTAGTGACATCGGTTATCCAAACCCTCAATCTACCCACAAATATTTGTTTAACTTCTGCAGGGCTTTTGTAGCACACTAACAAGGAGTTAGTATCACCTAAGTGCTGATGTCTTACATAGATGATTGCCATTGCAGGTTTAACCTTATAAGAACCAGGGTTATTTTACACTACAAGACCAGAGTAATTTTCATGTTTTTACTATCTTCCAAGTTCCTACCGTATGTTTCTCTTTCTCAATTATTGTACGCAAACAAATGATTGTTTTTTTAAGAACAAGTAGGGCTGTAAAGCCATTTTCATTTACGTACAACATTATTTTGTATAAACAATATTTCTTAAAAACTGGCAAAAAAGAAAAATCACAGTTTTTTACAGCTTAACTGTCTATAAATTTTGCACAGCTAGTGCCAATGGGAAAAATGTTCATTAGCTGGTACCTATTTGTAAACTACCTTATATACCTAGGGTTGTCTTCTATTTTGGCAGTTATATGGAAAATAGTACAAGGTGTAAAGTTTTGTTTTCCAAATTTAGCTTGGTGGGACTTTGTGGTCACAAAACCACCCCATACAACTATGTTACTTAAAAGAAGACAACCATTTTGACACTTTCAGGCAGCGTTTTCTTTACCAATATCTTTAAAAGTTTGCAGAAAAAAAAATCATTTTATGTCCAGCAATATCCTCTGCGTTAGGTAATTGCCTCCAATTTAAATTAACCCCATGAACCATTTTTTAGTATGGTGTGTTGTACGTGGTGGGAAAGGGATTTTATTAATAAAGAATTATGAATGGATAAGAAAACAGGGGATTTTTAAAAGGCTTTATATATTATTCTTATGTTACATTTTTTTCTTATACTTTTTAACATTTTCTTAATATTTTTTATTTATTTGTTTTACTGAGAGCAGTACACAAACCAGAGATCCCCTTTGGGGTCTTTTATGACAACAAGGATTTTTTCATTGATTACATCACCAATAGTGTTCCCTAGAATAACAAGTGTACAGTAATAGGGAATCTTATGAGGAGCTCTCTGATAACTGTTTGCAGCCCCATTTCATTGGGGTTGTAGGATACATACTGTACATGCACAGTGCCTTATCACACATTGTGCAATCATTCAGCGTGTGAGGTTCGTCTTACCAGAAGGAATCCGATGTGCAGGACTGGAACACACTTTCTCAGAAACAGAACACACGCAAGGGGCCTGGTGAGGGTAACAGGGCACTTGGTAGTGTAACTGTAAGCACGAGTGGTCAGAGGGAAGCCGTTTAGCAGACCAGGGTCGGGACGCCAGAGGTACACGGGAACCGTTAATATAGCCGGGGTCAGGAAGCCAGAGGTACACGTAGTCGGTATGGATAGCCGGGGTCAGGATGCCAGAGGTACACGTAGTAGCAGGGAGAGCCAGGGTCAGGAAACCAGAGAAACACAGGAAGCCGTTTAGCAGACCAGGGTCGGATACCGGGAGAACAAGAACAAGGTAAATATATATGGAATACGGGAGGAGCTCACGAAATACGGACAGGACCAGTATAACTGAGCACTGAGGATACTGTGCTCGAGGTTTAAATAGCCCGGGGGGGCGTTCCCCGACGTCCGGGACGTGATCGCGTCCTGCGTCGCCATAGCGACGCAGCGGAATCCAGCCGGCGGTCAGCTTCATAAATATTCATGAAGCAGCCGCGTGCGCGAGCGGCTGCTTCAAGTTCCAGCGTGCGGTGCCGGCGTTTCAGCCGGGGAAGAGAAGAAGACGGCCGGGAGCTGATTAAGGTAGGTGCCTTACAGGATCCCCCCGCAAGACGCGACCTCCGGGGGCGAGGATGACCTGGCTTGAGAGGATGCAGTTTATGAAACTTTTGAACACATACGGGAGCGTGAACTTGACTTGCAGGTTCCCAGGTCCTTTCTTCTGGGCTATATCCCTTCCATTGAATAAGGTATTCTAGATGCCCTCGATGGATCCTGGAATCTACCACTTTTTGTACCACGTATTCTTCAACTCCGTCGATGACCACTGGGGCAGGAGGAGGAGGTACCCGGTCAGGAAAGGGATTGGCCACCCAGGGTTTGACCAGCGACACATGGAAAACCGGATGAATCCGACAGGTAGAGGGAAGTTTCAATTGCACTGTCACTGGGTTGATGATTTTCGTGATGCTGTATGGGCCAATGAACTTAGGTCCCAGTTTCTTAGAAGGGATCTGTAAGCGCAAATGACTTTGTCGCCGCAGTGGTAAGTAGGGGGACTGGAACGATGGCGATCTGCATATAATTTGTAGGCCTTTCTAGCCTTGATTACATTTTGTTTCAGGACTTGAAATTGTCTTGTTAGCACGGTGACTCGATCCGAAATCCCAGAAATCGTGGGTTCGGTAGGCAGACCTGGAATCATGATAGGGTGGTAACCATAGTTTGCGAAGAATGGAGACATCTTTATAGATCGCTGTTTTTGATTGTTGTAGGTGAATTCTGCGGAAGGGAGGAATTGGAGCCAATCATTCTGAAGGTGCGTGGTGTAACATCTTAAATAATGCTCTAATATTTGATTTAGACGTTCGGTCTGACCGTTGGTTTGCGGATAAAAGGCCGTGGACAATGTGGGACGAATGTGCAGCTTGCGGCAGAACACCTTCCAGAAACGAGACGTGAATTGTACTCCACGGTCTGAAGTGATAGTTTGTGGTAATCCATGAAGCCGGAACACTGTATCCAGGAACAAGGTGGCTGTAGTGGAAGCGGAAGGAATGCCAATGGTGGGAATAAAGTGTGCCATTTTGGTGAATCTATCGATCACCACCATGATTGTGTCGTGCTTCTTGGAGGGTGGTAGATCGACAATAAAGTCCATCGAGATTTCGGACCAAGGAACCGAAGGAGTGGGTAATGGGCGGAGAAGGCCCATTGGTTTTCTACGTAGGGTCTTGGTACGAGCGCAGGTGGTACATGAACGGACAAACGAGGTCACATCTTGGTCTAGCAAAGGCCACCAGAATTGGCGTCAAACGAGGTCTGTGGTCTTCTTAATGCCCCCATGTCCGGAGAGGAGAGAATCATGGCATGCTTGAAGAACCTTTAAACGAGCCGGGGTCGGTACAAATATCTTATCACGGTAGTATAGTAGGTTTCGGGTACGACGAACAGGAGGATTAGTTCTCGGGACTACGGCTCTGCGGGATAAGGAGCCAATAAAGTCCATGAGAGATGGTTGGTGTGTGAGGAAGAGACTGGAAGGAAGAATAGTATCCGGTTGAGTCTCGGGACAACTTGATACAGTAGGTAACCGAGACAAGGCGTCTGCTTTGGTATTGCGGGATCCAGGGCGATACGTGATATGTAGATTAAATCTCGTGAAGAAGAGAGCCCACCGAGCCTGCCTAGGGCATAGACGCCGTGCGGAGCGAAGATACTCCAGGTTCCGGTGGTCGGTATATACCGTTACTGGATGTTGAGTCCCTTCCAGCAGGTGACGCCAGGTGTCCAGAGCCTGTTTGATGGCCAGTAGTTCTCTGTCCCCCACACTATAGTTCATCTCGGCCGGGGTGAGTTTACGCGAGTAATAGGCCACAGGATGCAAATTTTGTTTCTCCCCATGTCTTTGGGACAGGACTGCTCCTACCGCTAGATCCGAAGCATCCACCTCCAAATGGAACGGTTCCGCCACCATAGGTTGAACAAGGATGGGAGCGGTGGTAAAGTGTTGTTTGAGAGCGTCGAACGCATTCTGTGCCTCCGGTGTCCAGGCAAAACGGGAGTATTGACGAGTCAACCTGGTGATGGGTGCAATAACGTGAGAGAAGTTTTGAATAAATTTGCGATAGTAGTTCGCAAAGCCAATAAAACGTTGGACCCCTTTTTTATCAGAAGGTACTGGCCACTCCAAGATAGCTGACACCTTTTTAGGATCCATCTGCAGGTTTCCAGGCGTAATGATGAATCCCAGGAATTCTACCTGATCAGCTTCAAATTGGCATTTCTCCAGCTTAGCATAAAGGTGATGTGTGCATAGACGTTCGGGAACCATTTTGACTTGGTCACGGTGATCAGACAGGTTTGATGAGAATATGAGAATATCGTCCAGATAGACCACCATAAAGACATCCAGATAGTCCCGAAAGACGTCATTTAAAAAATGTTGAAAGGTAGCAGGGGCATTGCAGAGCCCGAAGGGCATTACAAGATATTCGAAATGTCCATATCGACTTCGGAAGGCGGTCTTCCACTCGTCTCCCTTACGTATGCGGACCAAATTATAAGCCCCTCGGAGATCAATTTTGGAAAAGATCCGCGCAGTTTTGAGTCGATCCAGGAGTTCAGGAATGAGAGGTAACGGATATCTGTTTTTAATGGTGATCTTGTTTAGTTCCCGATAATCTACACATGGTCGCAGACTCCCATCTTTCTTTTCTACAAAAAAGATTCCTGCGCCTGCTGGAGAAGTGGAAGGTCGGATGAACCCTTTAGCTATATTTTCTTGGCTATAGTCCTTAAGGTGCTGTAATTCAGGTTCTGATAATGGGAATATCCTGCCGAATGGAATGGGAGCGCCAGGGAGGAGATCAATGGGACAGTCGTAAGTCCTTTGTGGAGGAAGTGTGTCAGCTCCATATTGTTTAGGAATACGTGGATCAGGAGAAGGAGGCGAACAATCCGGAAGCAATAAAAGTGTAGGGTGGTCTGTCAGGCAATGATTGCGGCAAAACAGGAATTGGAAGGAGAGGGTCCCCTTGGACCAATCAATTGTAGGATTATGTAGTCTTAGCCAGGGTAGGCCAAGAATTACTGGAAACATGGGTGACGGAATAAGGTCAAAGTTCAAGTATTCCGTATGATTATTCCCCAATAGAGCATGAAGTGGTGATGTTTCGTGTGTAACGGGTCCAGTAGACAGGGGAGACCCGTCGACCACTTGTATGTGTATAGGAGCCGGCTTGATTAAAGTTGGTATATGCAGTTGCTTGGCAAAGTCCTGATCCATGAAGCAACTGCTGGCTCCAGAGTCAACGATAGCAGAAACGGTGGTAGAATTATTGGTCCACTGTAAAAACAAGGAGATGTACAGGTGAGGAGAACCGTCCTTAGGGAAGGAACTTAGGCAAACTTTATCATGTGCGGGCTTACCCTTGGGAGGGCGTCGCGGACAGGTAGATATCAGATGTCCTGGTTCACCACAGTATAGACACAGATTGTTCCTCCGACGACGGGCCTTCTCGGCTTCTGATAGTGGGCCACGTGCCAATCCGATCTGCATAGGTTCTTCCGGAGGGGGCATGATGGCTGGAAACTGGAGAGGAGGACCGGTAGGAACCGTAGGAGCGGTATGAACCGTAGGAGGGAAGAGGCGTCTCGGGGTAGGAACGGCTGAAGCTGCGCGTTCCAGGCGTCTTTCCCGAAATCTGCGGTCAAGCTGTATGACCAGGTGTATGAGGTCTTCTAAGGAATCAGGAATGCCCACGTGAGCCAGTTCGTCCTTCAATCCCTCGGCCAGGCCCAGACGGAACTGATCTAACAGTGCTGGTTCGTTCCACTTGCTTTCCATAGCCAAGCTTCGGAATTCGGTCACATATTCCTCCACTGGTCTCTTCCCTTGACGTAAGGCACGTATGGCAGCATGAGCAGAGGTAGTGCGAAAAGAATCGTCAAATAAAGTGTCCATAGCGTGACTGAACTCGGCCCATGAGTTCAGGACTGGATTGTTGGTACGTAGTAAATGGTGAGCCCAGGTCTGTGGTTCCCCTGATAGTAAGGAAATCACGGTTCGTACCTTCACATGATCAGAGGCATAGGTTCTGGGTTGGAGAGAGAACAGGAGTTGGCAGGACGTTATGAAGGTACGGTAACTGGCTCTGTCTCCTCAGAAGCGCTCAGGAAGAATAGCCCTGGGTCCAGGAGTAGCAGCGGCAGCAAAGGCCCCCTCCATTGGTGGAAGCGGAGCGGGAGCAGGAGATGATTCCCCAGGGCCAGGAGGGTTGGTTTGAAGTTCATGGAGCTGGTGCTGCACATGCGCATGGCTGGCTTGGAGGTCCTGGAAGGAACGAGTCAGTGCAGTAATCTGTCCAGCGATGGCTGCAAGAGCATCCGAAATTCCTGCGGATTCCATGTCGGGGCTCAGTTATTCTGTGAGGTTCGTCTTACCAGAAGGAATCCGATGTGCAGGACTGGAACACACTTGCTCAGAAACAGAACACACGCAAGGGGCCTGGTGAGGGTAACAGGGCACTTGGTAGTGTAACTGTAAGCACGAGTGGTCAGAGGGAAGCCGTTTAGCAGACCAGGGTCGGGACGCCAGAGGTACACGGGAACCGTTAATATAGCCGGGGTCAGGAAGCCAGAGGTACACGTAGTCGGTATGGATAGCCGGGGTCAGGATGCCAGAGGTACACGTAGTAGCAGGGAGAGCCAGGGTCAGGAAACCAGAGAAACACAGGAAGCCGTTTAGCAGACCAGGGTCGGATACCGGGAGAACAAGAACAAGGTAAATATATATGGAATACGGGAGGAGCTCACGAAATACGGACAGGACCAGTATAACTGAGCACTGAGGATACTGTGCTCGAGGTTTAAATAGCCCGGGGGGCGTTCCCCGACGTCCGGGACGTGATCGCGTCCTGCGTCGCCATAGCGACGCAGCGGAATCCAGCCGGCGGTCAGCTTCATAAATATTCATGAAGCGGCCGCGTGCGCGAGCGGCTGCTTCAAGTTCCAGCGTGCGGTGCCGGCGTTTCAGCCGGGGAAGAGAAGAAGACGGCCGGGAGCTGATTAAGGTAGGTGCCTTACACAGCGTTATATTATGGCAGGAGATCTGATCATGGTCTGTAGAGACTCTGTAAATCTCTCCCATATGAAGGGGATGTCAGAGATTAGGTCACTATTCAGGCATTTAAATCCCTGTTGAAAGTAACGGAAAAAGTTAGAAAAAGCAGAGAAAGAAAGTAGATGTAATTTATTCCCAAACGTGAAAAAGTTACAAGTCTGCTATTCTTTTGTAGAAAGATGAGAGTTGGTACCGTGTTAGCCGTAGAATTACAGGAGACAAGTGGAGTTTGAATGATACCTTTATTGGCTAACTGAGTAAATATAGATTGCAAGCTTTCAAGACCTCTCAGGTCCCTTCATCAGGCATGTTATACAATAATGTGAAAAACCTCTCTTTAAGGTTTTTCACATTATTGTATAACATGCCTGATGAAGGGACCTGAGAGGTCTTGAAAGCTTGAAATCTATATTTACTCAGTTAGCCAATAAAGGTATCATTCAAACTCCACTTGTCTCCTGTAATTCTTTTGTAGTTAATACATTAACAAAAACAAAAAAGGTTACATACAAATTTATCTTGGACATGGCAATTGAACTAAGGTACTCACTATAACTAACTAAACAACAATCTCATTTGTATTGTGTACTCCATACGATTAGTGATTTAAGCGTCCTAATCTTTAAGTTTGATTCTTTAAGTCACATTCCTTCAATTTTATTTGTTCATCTATAATCCTGGAAGCTGATTTGGAATTGGATCTGGCAGCCTTTGTACGTATGGTAAAGAAACTTAGGGACTGCATATTACCTTGCCAGTTCTGTCACTGAATTTAGCTTCATTGAGGTAAAAAATAAAGTAACTTTTAAGACAAATATTTACTAAACTGTTACACACAAACACAAAACGCACAACCCGTATGTAGTGTAAAAAATGTATTGATACTCTCTGTGTGAGACGTCATCTTTAAATACTGAATACAATTAATATACATACAAATATAAAGGAGTGCATAACAGGAAAACTTAAATTTTATTAATTCAATAAACTGCGATGTAAAATGTATTATAGTTTTACTCAGCAGGAATTCTGTGATATCAGGCTTTTCAGTGTTGTCAGATTAAATGTATTATCTATCGGCTCCCTCTAGATTAAATGGTAGACTTCTGCTTCATTCAATTATTTTGTGTCATTAACCAGAGCTTTCTCTGGTTCTATTTTCGCTCCCTCTTTACTGCACTTCACCTATTTTCATTAAGTACTTTATGATCTTCATCACAGTTGAAGCGATTTATCAATTTTCTAATCTTACCACATCCTAAACTTAAGCTATCACCAGAAATCACTTCTTTCTTCTCTTAATAGACTTGGATTTGAGCGTGCAAGATGTTTGGTATAATTTGGAACTTTATCCAGTGTCAATCTTTGTGCTTTTGTAGAAGAGTATTAAGGGATATTGTAGTGAAGGGAATAAATGAACAGTAATTAGAAATCTGCTGGCACCCTTTACATAAAATTAATAATAATAATAATAATAATGCTTTTCATTTGAGAGAAGACAGCAGATATTGGTATATGGAGGAATGTATAAATAATGTCATTGCAGGGAGACAAGTCATGGACGTTTATGCATTATAAGTAGTGCAACACCCCCCACACACTGCTCTGTATATGGATTCTTATTCCACAGTATTAATAATAACAATTATAATAATAATAACAGGGCAGTAACATTACAAATAGATATGCTTAACAGACATTAGATAAGGATTACACTTTAATACACTAAACAAATATAGCTTTGTGCTATTTAAGGAGGATATCATAAATGTGACGAGGACCACATTCTATAAAATCTATCTCACATTAATAGCAAAATAATGTTGTGAACTTGAAATCTGGTGCAGTTATGGTTTTATCTGCTCTAAAGGTATTCATATAACGCAAGGTTGGAATACATTTGTACAGTAACAGTTTTGCATAAAAAAATATTTAATGCTTTAAACTTGAAATGTAATATTTGGGGGGGAAAACAGATTGGCGTAAAGCTGGGGACTTTGCAGAGATCTGTGCTTGCAGTTGCAAATATTTTTTAACTCTGTGTAAGCTTAAGGAATGATCGTGCGCACACTCTATATGGTATCGTGTCCTGGTACAATTTCTATTCTAGGGTTGGATGAAACATGCAGCGTTAGAAAGAACCATTAGAAATCTACGCTTCTGCAGTTATAGATACCCACTCCTTCTTGCTGACCACTAATAAAGAATGGGTTCCCTTCCTTCCATGAAAGTTAGGTAGATGGGAAAGGGGACTTCATAGAACACCAAAAGGCACTGGGAAAAGGAAGTGTGTAGTAGAGGCTGTGGTTGTGGGGTTGCCTGTTTTCCTCAAGACATTTTTCTCTACCTGCATCTGACAGAAAAGTTTGATGACATTGGAAGTTAAGATGTTTGCATCATATTTTGCTCCACACAAACAAAATGTCAACGTTTGATATATATTAATCATTAACACATGGATGGTGTCACGAGCTGAGAACACAGGTTGATAAGGAGCCCAGGTGCAGGGGATACGAGGGGCTCTGTCTGTACCCCACGATGCATTATGGTCTGGGGTTGTTACAGACAGGCGCAGGATTAAACCACAGACAACAGATCTGGATTAAGAGTTGTATTGACTGCAATGGTACATCAATAAATACAAAGAAAGTCACTCAACTTGGCAGGAAGCCCACTTGCGGGGCACACGGCAGATAAGCCCTCTTGCGGGGCACACGGCAGATAAGCCCTCTTGCGGGGCACACGGCAGATAAGCCCACTTGCGGTGCACACGGCAGATAAGCCCACTTGCGGGGCACACGGCAGATAAGCCCACTTGCGGGGCACACGGCAGATAAGCCCACTTGCGGGGCACACGGCAGATAAGCCCACTTGCGGGGCACACGGCAGATAAGCCCACTTGCGGGGCACACGGCAGATAAGCCCACTTGCGGGGCACACGGCAGATAAGCCCTCTTGCGGGGCACACGGCAGATAAGCCCTCTTGCGGGGCACACGGCAGATAAGCCCTCTTGCGGGGCACACGGCAGATAAGCCCACTTGCGGGGCACACGGCAGATAAGCCCACTTGCGGGGCACACGGCAGATAAGCCCACTTGCGGGGCACACGGCAGATAAGCCCACTTGCGGGGCACACGGCAGATAAGCCCACTTGCGGGGCACACGGCAGATAAGCCCACTTGCGGGGCACACGGCAGATCCTGGAACAAGGCAGGTACTGGGACAAGGCAGGTACTGGGACAAGGCAGGTACTGGGACAAGGCAGGTACTGGGACAAGGCAGGAACCAAACAGGTAGTCCTCAAACATTAATGTCAAGGCCCAGACTGCAGGGCTGGGCAGGTTTATCAAGGCTGACTTGATCAGGTAAGCCACTGCAGCTGGACCTGATAATTAGTCAGAGTGGTCTGAGTGGCAAGGGCGGCCACTAGTGGTCGGTAAATGAAAAACAAACAACAAAGTTTGAACAAGTCCAGCTAGCGCATGGTGAAACGTGACATACCCCCACTGCAAGGGGCAGCCTCCGGATGCTTACGGAACCACGGAACGGTGGTCTCACCGTTTGCGGTGAGACTTCTTTTTCTTCTTCTTCTTCTCCTCCTCTCTAGCACGTAGTGCTTTCTCATATGCTTCCAGATCTACACGACATATTACATTGCCGTTGGATGTCACTACACGATCTGATGGCAGAGGTTCTGTTGTGCCGAGTTGGGCTGGATAGACAGATGCGAAAGTCCCGGTATGTGCTTGTCGTGTCCTACTTCTACTCCTGTGAGTGGTAGGAGTGGTGCTTCTGGCTGCACAAACAGCCGGGGGGTTGATCTCCATGGATGTGTCCATGACCTCTGCATCAGATGACGCACTGTCCATATAGGGCCACTCGGGGGTGTCAGACAAGGTCTGGAGGTCTTCTGACATTGTGATGGAGGGCGTAGGAGTCACAGGTGCCGAGGACTGGTTAACCCCTGCATCAGCTGTCTGTGGATGTGACAGGGTATGCTCCTGCTTTGTGACGTTGCTGGCGTCATGTGCAGGTTCTGGGGCATGGGGTTTCTCCAGGTGGGTTGCAGATGTCTTGACTGGTCTGTGCGGACAATATGTAATCCTGTGGCCAGTCCCTCCGCAATAAAAGCATAAGTCGTCCTCTTGTCTCCTTTGTATTTCTTTTTTGGTGAGCGGCTCTCGCTTAAAGCTCTTAGCAGCCTTCTTTCTTGGTGTCTGGGTCTTGGTTTTTGTGTCCACGCAATCGGCTTCCACCACAGTCCTTACCGACTTGCATAGGTGGAGTACACATTCTGCCAACAATTCCAGCACTGCAGGTATCCCCGCGAACTCCTTGTGTGGGCCTTGACATTCTGTCACGAGCTGAGAACACAGGTTGATAAGGAGCCCAGGTGCAGGGGATACGAGGGGCTCTGTCTGTACCCCACGATGCATTATGGTCTGGGGTTGTTACAGACAGGCGCAGGATTAAACCACAGACAACAGATCTGGATTAAGAGTTGTATTGACTGCAATGGTACATCAATAAATACAAAGAAAGTCACTCAACTTGGCAGGAAGCCCACTTGCGGGGCACACGGCAGATAAGCCCTCTTGCGGGGCACACGGCAGATAAGCCCTCTTGCGGGGCACACGGCAGATAAGCCCACTTGCGGTGCACACGGCAGATAAGCCCACTTGCGGGGCACACGGCAGATAAGCCCACTTGCGGGGCACACGGCAGATAAGCCCACTTGCGGGGCACACGGCAGATAAGCCCACTTGCGGGGCACACGGCAGATAAGCCCACTTGCGGGGCACACGGCAGATAAGCCCACTTGCGGGGCACACGGCAGATAAGCCCACTTGCGGGGCACACGGCAGATAAGCCCTCTTGCGGGGCACACGGCAGATAAGCCCTCTTGCGGGGCACACGGCAGATAAGCCCACTTGCGGGGCACACGGCAGATAAGCCCTCTTGCGGGGCACACGGCAGATAAGCCCACTTGCGGGGCACACGGCAGATAAGCCCACTTGCGGGGCACACGGCAGATAAGCCCACTTGCGGGGCACACGGCAGATAAGCCCACTTGCGGGGCACACGGCAGATAAGCCCACTTGCGGGGCACACGGCAGATCCTGGAACAAGGCAGGTACTGGGACAAGGCAGGTACTGGGACAAGGCAGGTACTGGGACAAGGCAGGTACTGGGACAAGGCAGGTACTGGGACAAGGCAGGAACCAAACAGGTAGTCCTCAAACATTAATGTCAAGGCCCAGACTGCAGGGCTGGGCAGGTTTATCAAGGCTGACTTGATCAGGTAAGCCACTGCAGCTGGACCTGATAATTAGTCAGAGTGGTCTGAGTGGCAAGGGCGGCCACTAGTGGTCGGTAAATGAAAAACAAACAACAAAGTTTGAACAAGTCCAGCTAGCGCATGGTGAAACGTGACAGATGGTTAGACAGGCCTAGACTATAATATAGTCACACATCTGTCACCTTGTATTAAGGTAAATTTAAGAAAAGCAGTTGCTCTTTATTAGATAGGAGGCACCATGGACGGTAAAGACCTACTTCATTTTCAGCTCCAAAAATCTTTAGGATACATTATATAATAACAATATCGTATTAGCTCGATTATAAGACGAGGCAGAGTGGCATTTAGGTCGTTAAAGGCATATCAGGGAGGCAGAGCGGCATATGGTAGGGTATAAGGCATATCAGGGAGGCAGAGGGGCAAGCCTGGGGGAAGATGTGCATAACTGGGGGGTAGGTTGGCAAATAAAAGGAAATAAAAACAAAAAAATATTTTTCTCAATCATAGCTTTTATTAAATATGAAAAAATAGTTTACATGAATTAATATTTACTAGTAAAACTTTTTTCCGATAGCGTCGTCTTATATTCAGGCTTTTTCTTTTTTCCTAAATTAATATTCAGATTTTGGGGGGGGGGGGGTCCTCTTATAATCGAATACAGTAATAGTAATCAATTGTACTGAATCGCTTTTTTCACAGCTGCCTGAGAAATACCGTATTTGCTCGATTATAAGACGAGGTTTTTTTCAGAGCAAATGCTCTGAAAAATACCCCTCGTCTTCTAATCGGGGTCGTCTTCTAATCAGACCTCAAATAGAGGTCTGATTATGAGACTAAGATCCAGATCCCCCGCACCGCTGCAGGGGACCTGGATCCTCCTGTCCCCCCCCCCCATTTAACACCCCCCCCACACACTTACCGGTGCTTCCTGCTGTATTGCCGGGGCAGCGGGTTGACGTCTACGCGATACGTCACGCATACCTTCCCCGACTGTCAGAGATCAGAGTTCGGTGCGGGGAACTCTGATCTCTGACAGCCGGGGAAGGTATGCGCGACGGACGCAGACAAACCCCCGCTGCCAACTCCACCTTCTTCCGGCTGCAGCGGAAGGAGACGTCAACCCGCTGCCCCGGCAATACAGCAGGAAATTGGAAGCACCGGTAAGTGTGTGTGTGTGTGTGTGCGTGTGTGTGTTAAATGGGGGCATAGGGCATTTCTGGAATGCCTTATACCCCTATATGCCACTCTGGCACTAAGGGGGTTAAAAGGCATATTATGGGGCAGAGTGGCATATAGGGAGGTATAAGGCATTTCAGGAGGCAGAGTGGCGTTAAGGGGTCATTTAATAGAGCACTCTGCCTCCTGAAATGCTTTATACCTCCCTATATGCCACTCTTCCCCATAATATGCTTTTTAACCCCCTAAATGCCAGAGTGGCATATAGGGGTATAAGGCATTTCTGGAGGCAGAGTGCTCTTTACAATGCCTTTAAACTCCCTTAATGCCACTCTGCCTCCTGGAATGCCTTATACCTCCCTATATGCCACTCTGCCCCATAATATGCATTTTAACCGCCTAAATGCCAGAATGGGATATAGGGGTATAAGGCATTTCTGGAGGCAGAGTGGCACATAGGGGGTCAAAAGGCATACCATGGGGCACAGTGGCATATAGAGGGTTAAAAGGCATATCATGGGCCGCAGTGCCATATTGGTGTGGCAAGCCTGGGGGCAGATGTGCGTAACTGGGGGACAGGTTGGAAAATACATACAAGGAAATAAAAACAAAAAAAATATTTTTCTCAATCATAGATTTTATTTAAAAAAATAGTTTACATGAATTAACATTTACTGGTAAAACTTTTTTCCTTTAGGGTCGTCTTATATTCAGGCTTTTTCTTTTTTTCCTAAGTTAATATTCAGATTTTGGGGGGTCGTCTTATAATCAGGGTCATCTTATAATCGAGCAAATACGGTAAATATTTGATTGATTATAATTGAATGCTAACCTTATTAATGGAAAAATGTAGCGCTAGCATGTATTTTCTTCAAGTTTACTCATCATACAATAGGGTCAGGCATATGGGGCAGCCACTAGGGGCAAATTATTCTACCAAAACAATTGTTTCTACATAAAATTCCACAGTTCAAGATCATTAAATTGTATCGAGAATCTTTCTCTTTTCTCCCATAGATAATTGTCGTGTAAGTCTATAAAAGCGTATTAATATTTTTTCTTCCTATGCAAGAAATTTAAAATATTTAATATAAAGCAAAGCAGGAAATTAAAGACTTCAAAGGTGCAGAGATGTGAACCTGAATTAAATTATTATATTGCTGGCTCATATTATTGTATGCTAACTATAATCATGCAACAACCAAATGTTGTGGAATATTCAGGTCCCATATATACTTAATTATTCCATGGCTTAATTTTATAGGCATAGATAATGTAAAAATATATTGCAGAGATTCACAATTTTTCTTTAACGTAATGCATTTGTATGTACCCTTTTTTTTTGTTTCAGTCCACGTAGCTCATCAGTCATATGTTTGTGTGTTTGTGTAGCTATGTTTATTTAGCTGTGTGCTTTATTTGGTTTTTTTTACGACGGGTGGTGGCACTACCGATCCCCTCATGCTAGCATAATCTAGAGATCATCTAGTGTGCAGCCACTTTAAAAAAAAAAACTAAACTTGAACAAAGGCAGCCAAGGGGCATATCAGTCTATGACTTTTGCTCTGTGTTTTTTCCCTCTTCTTTCATTACTTACATGTAAAGACCAGTCAGCAGCATTCTCACTCCCCAAGATGGACACTTTTATTTTAAGTGTAAATGTTAGCCATTCATTTTTGACAGAAGTCTCACATGTACAACTGAAAATGTAACTAAGGGAAAACAATAGTTATATGGAGCCACCAGAAAGCCACTTCATGTGGTGTGGATAGTAGCCATTTTAAGCCTAGTTAGCCACCTATGCATGGCTTATATAATTCTCTTTAAAAAACAAAGAAAAAGAAATGCATTTCAAACCCACTTTATAGCAAACGCTAAAAACACTCACAAGTATCATTAGACTTTTTCACATATTTATGCTGTAATTGAAAAGTTTTCCCCAAATATCTTTAACTATGCAATTGTCTTTATTGTTTAATAATTTGATCTTTTTTGTACACAATCACACTCTCCTGGAAACACAGGTTTAGAAAAAAAATGTATGTGTGGCACAATTATTGGCATCCTTTTACTTTGCTTTGATGAGGTTGTAGAATACATGGCAAGGGATCTCCATACAGAATCTCTCCAGATCCTTCCAATTTTGAGGTTGACGGTGGTGGACTCTCCCTTTCAGTTTACCCCACAGGTTTTCTATGGGGTTCAAGTCAGTGACCTGGAATGGTCATGGTAGGACCTTGATTTTTTTGGTCAGTAAACCATTTTGTGTTAATTTTGATGTATGTTTTGATCATGTTTTAGCCCATTTTATGCTTTCTGACAGAGGCAGTCAGGTGTTCATTTAATATCTGTTGATATTTCATAGACTTTATGATGCCATGCATCCTTACAAAATGTCCAGGTCTTCTGGCAGAACAACATCCCCAAAACATTAAAGAGCCACCACCATATTTAACTGTGCTCATGAGGTAGTTTTCCATATGACTACCTCTCAGTGTGCACCAAACTCATCTCTGGTGTTTATTGCCAAACAGCTCTATTTGTTTTCATCTGACCATTAAATCCAATCCCATTTGAAGTTCCACTAGTGTATGGTAAACTAAAGGTGGTTGAGTTCATTCTTGAAACCCTTCCAAACAACTTGTGGTGATGTACAGTAGGTGATGTCAGATCATAGTTTTAGAGACTTCCTGACACCAAGATGCACCAAGATTAACATTGTGTTGAGACAATATAGACAAATGTCCTCTTCCATGTTGTTTCATAACATTTTTAGTTGACTGGAACTTAAGTATTGCCCTGATGCTGGAAATGGGCATTATCAATGCCTTTGCTATTTTCTTATAGCCCAAAAACCTTTTGCCACACATCACAGCTATATTCTTTGGTCTTACCCATGGTGATGAATGACTAAGGGCATTTGACTTATGAAGCTAGCTAATATTTATACCCCTGTGAAACAGGAATTCATTGTTAAATAATTTCCTGTTCCTAGTCACCCAGGTGCGCTAAAAATGTAAAATATCAATGGGAATATACTTCAAATATATTGTTTTCATATGAATTCATATAGGTGCCAAAAATTGTGTCACACACATTTTTTGATAAACTTGTGTTGTGTTTGCAATTGTTTGATATCATTGGGAGCAGGATATTTTTTAAAGAAATTATACCATTTTTAAGCAAGTTAGATACCATTTAACGTATAAATTAAGTTATTATAATGCAAAACTTTAGATTTGCATTTCATTTGCAACTTTCCTGCCCAGTCTTCCATTCCTCCTTCAGAAAAGAAACATCAAGATTAGATTTCATTACCCTACCTGATTTTGTGTCATCAGCAAACATGGCTCTCAATGCAACATAGTACAGGAACCTTTTGTGTGGAACCGTATCAAATGACTTAAGTCCAAATAGATAAACATCTACTGCAATTTCTAGATCTATATTTTTACTGATTTCTTCACAGAATGCTATGTCAAGCTTATTGGACTGTAGTTGCCCAGATTAGTTTATAATCCTTTTTTAGATTTTCCTTTATACAGATTGAACTACAACATGCATGTCCCACAGTCAGTATTGAACCACCTTAAAGTTGGGAATCTTTGCATTTTAAGTTTAGCAACAACTGGAAGAACTGTTGGCTACCTCTTATCTTGCCTTATTAGTTAGCAATTTAGATTTGCTGATTGTAAAATCTTTATGCACCAAATATATTATGCAAGGGAAGTTACATTAAAACACATTTTTGTGAGCCTTTGACAAGGGTGCATGAAGTAGGCATTAGGCTAGGTTTTTGTCCTGCGTTTTTTTTCTTGATGAAAAACGCCAAGAAAACTGCCACTGCATTTTCCTGCGTTTTGGCGTTTTTTTCTGGAGTTTTTTCTGGCGTTTTAGCCTTTCTGTGGAAATTGCTTTTTTTGACCTTAGGCAGTTTTTCCAGCCTTTACAAGTTAGAAGTTTCACCCAGCTAAAAAAGGGATTAGGATAAATGGCAAGTATCTGCCCCCTGATGTCATTTACTTGGTAGAGTTCTACTTAAACGCCCTGGCGGACCCTTTTGTCTCTTTTCTGTGGTTTGTAAGGCATGCTTTATTCCAAATGTCTGCTCCTCTAGGAAGATTGGCCCCAAATGATGGTGCAAATTGTTTGCTGTTGCTTTTGGCACGCAGGATCCAGTTGATGCGTCGCGTATGTTTGTTTGTAATGGCATGTTTGTTCCAAATGGTGTAGAATTCAATATGAACTTTGTTTTGTGTGAAACTGTTTGTTTCCAGCCTATTTCTCGTAGGACACACAGATACTGGGTCCATCCTCTGCATTGTAACTGTGGAAAAAACGCCATAAAAAACGCCAAGGCAATAAACCCACATGGCTTTTTCATGGCGTTTTTTCTCTCCCATAGACTTCTATTGGAGAAAAACGCCAAGATTTCCTTGCAAAAAACGCCAGAGTGTCAACATGCTGCGATTTTGAAAAACTGCCACAGAGCCCAAAAAAGCAGAAAAACGCCAAAGAGGACTGAAAAAACGCCAAAACAGGTGGAAACCTAGCCTAAGGGTTACCTGATATAGCTATACCACGTATGGCTTGAAGATTTAATGCAGACAATATGGCAATCTAGGAGGGCTTAGGCTAGGTTTCCACTTGGGTTTTTTTTGCTAAAAACGCCCATAAAAACGCCAATAGCGCCACCTGGCGTTTTTTTAGTGAAAAAACGCTGCAGCCAGATGTTAGCTGTTCTTCAATAGGAAATCGCAGAATGCCATATCCACTTGGCGATTTTTTGTTTGGCGTTTTTTTCAGTCCTCTTTGGTGTTTTTCTGCTTTTTTGGGCTCTGTGGCAGTTTTTCAGAATCGCAGCATGTTGACACTCTAGCGTTTTTCTCCAATAGAAGTCAATGGGAGAGAAAAAACGCCATGAAAAAGCCATGTGGGTTTTTTGCCTTGGCGTTTTTTATGGCGTTTTTTTCCACAGTTACAATGCAGAGGATGGACCCAGTATCTGTGTGTCCTATGAGAAATAGGCGGGAAACAAACAGTTTCACACAGAACAAAGTTCATATTGAATTTTACACCATTTGGAACAAACATGCCATTACAAACAAACCAACTGGATCCTGCCTGCCAAAAGCAACAGCAAACAATTTGTACCATCATTTGGGGCCAATCTTCCTAGAGGAGCAGACATTCGGAATAAAGCATGCCTTACAAACCACAGAAAAGAGACAAAAGGGTCCGCCGGGGTGTTTAAGTAGAACTCTACCAAGTAAATGGCATCAGGAGGGGGCAGATACTCGCCATTTATCCTAATCCCTTTTAGCTGGGTGAAACTTCTAACTTGTAAAGGCTGGAAAAACTGCCTAAGGTCAAAAAAAGCAATTTCCACAGAAAGGCTAAAACGCCAGAAAAAACTCCAGAAAAAACGCCAAAATGCAGGTAAATGCAGTGGCAGTTTTCTTGGCGTTTTTCCTGGCGTTTTTCATCAAGAAAAAAACGCAGGACAAAAACCCAAGTGGAAACCTAGCCTTAAGGTTGTTCTCTTTATAGATTTATAGATTTATTAAAAAAAAGTTTGCAGGAGAATTGGGACTTCTAGTTTCCAAATTTTCTATCCATTATCATGGACCACTCCTATGAGCTATCTTGGGAGCTATGTTTGGTTCGCCCTAGCATAGTGATATTGATCCCAGCTCTTGCAAGTCACTTTTTTGACAAAAGTATGTCCAATGATATTGGACAAATTCAATCCCTCATTAATGAGAAATTGTTAGAATTGGCCCTTCATAATATATAATGAAGATGCAGTTCACCTGCAAAATCCTGCTTCTGTGAATAGACCCCTATGTTTCTATATTTAACATGATGCCGTTTCTTTATAAAATATTATTATTTTAAAGTGTAACTCTTTTGTTGTTTTTATATGCTAATGGTAATCTTTTGTTACATGTTCTTGGCAGCGCAGGTTTTTTCACTTCTCTAATCTAAAAAATAATAAATGCCACCATGGATGCTTGGTTATGTTAAGGAGAAATAAATGGTAAATTTAATAAAGCAGTAACCAATCTAGCATAAAACAAGTGTCCATTTTCTAAACGACACATTATTTTAGTTTTACAATTGTCTCTAAGATGCAATTTTCATCTTTTTTAGTTTTAAAATTGAAATTGTAAGGCCTTTGGCTCATTGAAAATCAATAGCAATTATATTTCATAGGGCAGATTGTATGGCAATGCATTGCAGTTATCTCTGCTGTTTGCCATATTTTAGTGAAAGTCTCTAACGTAACAAAAATGGCATGCTGTTTGGAGATTCAACATTTAATAATGTTTTTTGTTGCCAAGAGGTACCTTCAAAAGATAAAAAGAAATCAAAAGCATTTTACTTTGTTTAAAATCAGGTTTCATATTGTGCTTACACCTGACAAAAATATATTTTAAGCCAAATATGTTGCAAAGAATAAGTAAGAAAGCAAGGTTAGTCTTGGGAGTTGTATTTTGTGAAAGAAAAGTACGGGATGTATTATAAAAACAACTAAATAGGTAGTGACAGAGTCAGCTGATGGCAGGTAGTAAGAGATACAGGATATAATATTTTGGTATACATGTCCCTTCTTTCTTTCTTTGTTTCTTTCTTTCTCTCTCTCACTTCTCTTTGTTCTTATTCTATTTGCACTTTCTTTTCTCTTTCATTTCACTTTTTATTCCTTTCTATCCTCTTTACTCTCTTTCTTTGCCTTTCTATGCATTCCTCTCCCTTTCTTCCTTTCTCTTTCTATCACTGCATCTTTTTCTTAGTTTCTTTTATTGCTTCTTTCTTGTATTGTTTCTGTGATTTTAAATTTGTGTGCTACTGGTGAGACCATACAAATTTAATGTGAACTTGCATGTCCATGTCAGTTCTGCTTTGTTTTCTTCCAATAGAACCCTATAGCTATGAAATAAATTTATTTTATTTGTAATTTATAATGCAATTTGACATTGCATATTTCCTACACAGAGGTACTGAGCTACCTTTGAGCAGATGTTTCTGTAGTGTAGTAGGGCCAAATATCTTTGGTGTTTTTCTTGTTTCCCTATCACTATTAGCGCGTGTTCTTGTCTCCTTCCCTTCTCTCTCTCTCCTCTCTCTCTCTCTCCCCTCTCTCTCAACAGATGCTTGCCTCTCCCTTTCCTCCTTCTCTACAACCCATCTATCTAACTCATACTCCCTCATTCTCCATATGCCTTTCCTCTCTCTCATATGCTTGTCTCTCGCTCCCTCTACTCTTCAACTTACCTATGATCTCCTTACCTACCCTCACCTCGCCTTTATTTATTGTTTATTGTCAGAACTGTTAATTGTTAAAACTCTTCCCTCTACACTATTTAATAGGTGGCAAACTGAGTGAGGTGAATTTTTTGCTTTCATTTTTTCCTTCCTTAATGGGAGTAATTAGTACATTAGTGCAAAGAGAAAAGGGTAATGTGCCAAAGCTGACAGAGAAAAAGGTTCATTAGCTGAGGTGGCGCTTGAGTTAATGTGGCAGATAGAGTGCATTAAATATAGAGAAAAGGGGTTAAGCAATCAATCATCATGCACATGTCTCAAATTGTGGAATTTTTCACACAGAATTATTACATTTTGGACTGGGAAAATCATATGTAAGTTTTCCTTCTGGTTTCCAAATCAATATTTTTCTGAAATATATTAACATATATTCTGTGTATAAAAAGAAGCATTATCTTTGTAAAAATCTTTATGAACCACCTAGAGCTGTAGTAAAACAAAATATCAAAAATGAATATGCATTAATCAAATAGAAAAACTATAATCTACCACACTATATTTGTAAATGTCCCCTTTTACAAGCACAGGTATATAAATATAACATTTCAGGAATTCTGCAGATATCCTGCTGTACAGTGTGTTAATCTAACCATTTATAGTAAGTAATAGAGTGCATGAGTAAGAGTGAGTGAAAGTGTGAGTATGTCCAGCTTTTGGTGGCCCCATCCCCATCCATCTAAAAATCTCCCTGAAGCCCATTTTCCAAACCTGGGACCTTTGTAGACATACACACATATTCAGAAGCACCCTACTTGCTTAGGACATATGCATCTTACAGTACAACATAATTAATTTAATAATATCCACTCCTTTATTCTATACTTCTTTAATCCATCCAGGTTGAAGAAGGATAATTAGAAATTTGGGATCAGAAAAAACAGTCAAAGCATTTTAATAATATATTACTATGATTTTCCTAAGACATTAAGACGAACAAATCATAGTATTTCCCCTTAATATAGTTTAAGATATTTCAGACATAGCAGGGTATGCTTGAGCCCTAAAACTACACTAGTAACATTTGTTACAGAGGTTAGTGTTGACCATTTATGCTTGAAATGTTAATAGCCTTTGTAATTGCACATTTTCATTTTATTCCAGACATGTTCAAAGCAGTCTTAGGAATGATCAAAACAGTTGGCGGCATTTCATATGAGCATTTTGGTTGTTTGAAGCCCTTTCAGAAAGCTTCTGTCAGTTTAAAAACCTGAATGGACTAAACAAGATAGAAGTCACACTCTTAGCAATAAAAAGAAAATTGGTATAAGGTTAAAATGTTCACAAAGGGAAAATCAATTTAGTTGAAATGGGAAAAAATGATTAAACAGGAAAAGTTTGAAAGTGAACAGATTTTCTTTAAGGAATGAAAAAGTTAGTGTAGAACTCCAACATAAAAAACAATTACAAAACTCCCTTTCGACACACACACATGTTTTGTGAGTAGTCTCTAATTTTCTCTGCAGTGTGGGCTATGTGCAATTCACAAGCTAAGAGAAAAATTAAGTTGAAATATAAGGGATATATTTTGTGAAACAATTATTTTAATTTAATAAAATAAGGCAAAGCAGAACACCTCTAACATTTCACAGACCACAGCCATCAAAGGAGGAGTATACAGCACACAAGAATATTGAGAATATTAAAGACATGGGATTAAAGAGAGGCTTCTCCCCAGGTGGTCTGAAGTTCTGGTAAATAACCAACCTGCTCAACATACAACAAAGACACCTCCATATATAACCTCTCCTCCCAGCATCAAATTTTGCAGGCCCTTGTTCAAATCAATGAATCAATGCCAAACTGTTACATCTACAGTGCCCTCCACTAATATTGGTAAATATGAACAAAGAAGGTTGTGAAAAAAATGTCTTTATTGTTTAACCCCTTGATCTTTTCTTAAAAAAATACACAAAAATACTATGCTCTGATGGATATCAAACAATTGCAAACACAATACAGCTTTATATATATATAAAAAAAAAGTTTATTGCCTCCCCTATGAATTTATATGATAAAAATATATTTGAACTATATTCCCATTGATATTTTACATTTTTAGTATACCTTCATGACCAATGACGAGCCAGGCATATCACTGAAAAAAAGGTCAGTTGAAGAACAATGATGTACCAGCCAATGCCTTGCTATCTCCAGTGCGATCACATACGCTATATTTAATATGGTGGCTGCCATCTGCTTAAAGAGAGCTTAAGAAGCAATCAGTGATCGCCTCCTAAGCTCAAGCGGTGTTGCTGATATGCCCAGTCCCTCCTCAAAACTTGTTTAATGTATTCAACCATGCAGGTCAATGGAGCTCAAGTTACTATATGATTAGTAAAATATTAGTAAAATATTAATATCATAATAATATAATATAATAGGGGGCGGAGCTAGCGCTCGTTGAAGATGGCCGCTTAAGATCTTAGCTCTGCTCGCCGTTCGCCTTTATAACCGTTTCGTTCCGCTTTTTCCCGACGATGGGGAAGACTAACCGCGTTGGGGGAACCCCCAGATCGGGGGGGACCCGGGATAAGCCTCCGAATCCTTCTGTGCGGTCCTACTTTCATGGCACGCCCGATCAGGAGCCGCGGGACTTGGATGCCAAGATGGCGCCCTCGCCTGCTAGTCAGGCCAGTGACTGTTCGGAGATGGGTCTCTCGGATCCAGAACCTGGCTTACCTTCAATGCCCTTCTCTGATTCTTCGTGGCGGGAGGCCCTCAAGTCACTTCCGACGAAGGCAGACCTTGCGGCTGTTATTGACTCCTCGTTAGAACACGCTCTACATGGTGTTAAGGCCGACCTCGTGGATATCAAGCGTGACCTGAAACAGATAGGAGACCGCGTGGTGACGCTGGAGGAAGGCCACTCGACTGCATGTGAGAGAATCAACCTAATCTCCTCCACCATGCACACACACACAGACTCATTGCAGCAGTTGAGACGGCAACTTGAGGACCTCGATAATCGGGGCAGGAGAAACAACCTCAGGGTGCGAGGCTTGGCAGAATCGATTCCTCCGGAGAATCTCCGTTCAACATTGCAGACCATTTTCAACTCGCTGCTTAATCTACCGGGCGACTCTCCCATTCATTTCGACCGTGCTCACCGTGCTCTCCGCTCACGAGGCTCCCCGTCTTCCCCACCACGAGATGTGGTTTGCTGCCTGCACGAATACACGGTCAAGGAGTCAATTCTCAGGGCTTGCCGTGCGGCAGGAACCGTGGAATTTGAAGGGGAGAAGATCTCGGTTTTCCAAGATCTGTCTCCACTTACCCTCCAGAAGCGTAGGATTCTGCGACCCGTCACTCTAGCCCTCCGTGAAGCTGGGATCCCCTACCAGTGGGGTTTTCCTTTTGTGCTCATCGTGAGACGGAACGGGGACACCTCCACTCTACGGCACCCCGGAGAATTGAAGTCCTTCTTAGAGGACCTGGACTTGCCTCCCATTGATGTCCAGGATTGGGACGCTGTTCCGCCGACTCTACAGCCTCTACCCGATCCGGAGGGTTCCTGGATCCCGCACACCAACCGCAGGAAGAGGTCACGCCGCGCTCCTTCTACTGTGCCGACCACCGGCTGATTCCACCTTTTCCGATGTCCAGTTGTTCCACCTCCCGAAGTGGCTGCCAGCGCTTCTGACCTGGCTTTGGCCTCCTACCTGCTGGACTTGACTGACCCACCTTTGCGAGGGCCCGAGCCCCGCGCTTCTGCATTTTCATGGTCCAGGACTTATGCACCTTGGATCGGGTACACTGTTCTGTTTGTTTTTATTTCAGGTTTTTATTATGTTTCCCATACTGATCTACTCACACCCGCTCACTCACGCCCCATCTTGCATCCATTAGCCACACAATCGAGCACTGAGGGCCCTGGTTCCTAGATCTTTTCCCCGGTGGGTCTACCCATGTATGTACATTTCATTAGCCTGGGTCCCTGTCCTGTGCTTAGGGCCTATGTACTTACTGACATGCCTCTTCTAGGTAGTCAGTCTCTGACTTTGCCTATGCACCGCACACACTCTACACACACCTGGGGCCGTGTTTCCGTACATATGTTTATTTTTATTTTTTCTGCGCCGGTTATGTTTTTGTTTAGATTATGATTACTGTTGAGTTTATCACGAAGACTGCTGGTGGGGCGAGCTTTTTCCCTCCCTACCGGGAGTGGCTGTCAGCCTCAGCCCCTTTCGGGGTTATGCCCCCGAGGTCTCCCTCTGGGTATACACTACCTCTTTGTTCGGTCTCCCCATCTTCCCGGGAATGTGGACAGCCTTCTGCTCTCTCAGGCGGACGGCGATGTAGTTGCTTTCCTGTCTATTCCTTGCTTTCCCTTCTATTCTATTTGTTCTCTCTCCCCTTTTCACTCTCCCCCCCTTACCTTCTTTCAAGAGCCTACCCCCCCGAGCTCTCCTGTCCTCTTGGGACAGTGATCTAGGGACTCTCCTAGTCTCACAGCTCACACGTTCTTGACATTCTGTGTCATTGCATTGGACTGTTTTCAGTCTGATTCAGACTCACGCACCACACTCTACACACATATTTGTTTTATTAGTTTATTTGTTTTTCTGTTTTTGGACTGATTGATTCGTTGTGACTCTGTCCCTCGCTCCAACTATCCACCAGGCACCATTATGTCTTCTAATAATTTACGCTTTGTTACTCTAAACATGAGGGGCTTGAATAAACCAGAACAACGTTCCAAACTCTGCTCCTTCCTCCGCTCCTCTAAAACCCATATCGCTTTTATTCAGGAGACTCATTTTAGACGAGGCGCTGAGCGTCGACTCTTGGAGCGTAATTTCGTTCATTCCTATTTTTCCAGCTCAACCACCTCTAAAACGAAAGGAGTAGCCCTCCTAATCCATAAGATAGCCCGGTTTCAACCCACAGATGAGTGGTCTGACAATGAGGGGCGCTGCGTGTTTGTGAAGGGATTCATAGGGTCTCAGAAAATAACATTGGCAAATATTTACGCTCCTAACAGGTCCCAGGGTAGATTTCTCATCTCTATACTTACCAAGCTGGCGGATTTCCAGGAGGGTGTTACTGTCCTGGGTGGGGACTTCAATATGGTCTTTGACCCTCTGTCTGACACGTTCTCTGGCAGGTCTCACATCCCGTATTCTCTGATCCGTAAAGTCCTCAAACATTTTAAATTGAACCAACTTATTGATGCTTGGAGGGTGTTGCACCCGACAGACAAGGACTATACCCATTTTTCGCCACCTCATACCACCTACTCCAGGATTGATACCTTTTTTGTCTCCCATTTCCATCTTTCTTTCCTGCGCTCTGCTGAGATTGGCCCGACCACCATTAGTGACCACGCTCCGGTGTCTCTGTCTCTCTCTTTGTCCTCGCTCCCTAGGCCGCAATGGAGTTGGAGGCTCAATGAGACTCTTCTAGACGACCCTCATGATGTGTCCTCTCTGTCCTCCCATATTTCTTCCTACTTTGCGGAGAATTCCGCTCCAGACGTACCTGAGGCAACTATTTGGGAGGCTCATAAGGCGGTTGTGCGGGGCTACTTGATCGGGATGGGGGCGGCAGCAAAGCGTAAACGTTTGGACTCCATTTTGTCCCTCACCAGGCAAATCGCGCAGCTAGAAACTAGGCATAAACTGACGCTCCTTCCGTCCCTCCAACTTCAACTTACTTCCCTTCGGACTAGACTAGCGTCCCTGGTGGATGCGCGTATTAGGCGTAACTTTTTGCTGACGCGCCATAAATTCTACGAATTCGGGGACAAGCCCGGGAAATTGCTAGCTAGGGCACTGAGGGCGAAGAGAGCCCAGAGTTATTTGCTCCGGATCCGTGATGGCCACAATCAGCTACACTTCCATTCCCATAAAATCGCTGAAAGTTTCCGGCAGTATTACTCCTCTCTTTACAATCTCCCTCCTAGCCCGGGCCCCCCTTCGGAGGTTCAGCGGGCCACCGCTGAATTCCTGGCTGTGCACCTTCAAAGGGTTTTGTCCGCGGACGACAGTAAGCTTCTTGAGGACCCGATCACGTTGTCCGAGGTCGAATCCGCTGTCAAGAGCTCTCCCTCGGGCAAGAGCCGGGGCCCGGACGGCTTCTCAGCCGCTTATTATAAGAAATTTCTACCTCTCCTGGGCCCCCGCCTTGTCACCCACTTTAATGCTATAGCTAGAGGTGAACCCTTTGACCCCCGCGCGCTCGATGCCAGTATTGTGGTTATTCCGAAGCCGGACAAAAATCTGGACCTCTGCAGCAGCTATAGACCGATCTCACTGATCAATGTAGATGTCAAGCTGTTTGCAAAAATCCTCGCTAACCGCCTTCGCCCCCTCTTACCAGGTCTGATTCACCCGGATCAGGTTGGCTTTGTGCCGGGGAGGGAGGCAAGGGACAACACGATCAGGGTCATAGATATTGTTGCGCATGCACAGCATTTCCGGACCCCGATGATTCTTGCCTCAATGGATGCCGAAAAGGCCTTCGACCGGGTTTCCTGGTCCTTTTTATTTAAGGTCCTGGAGGGTATCGGTCTGGGCCCGCGGTTCCTGACCTGTATACGTGCGTTGTACGCCTCTCCCATGGCCCGAGTTACGGTCAATGGTCTCCAGTCAGAGGGGGTGACCCTTTCCAATGGGACACGTCAGGGCTGCCCTCTCTCCCCCCTCTTGTTCCTTCTGGCGGTCGAGCCGCTTGCAACAGCAGTCCGATCTGACCCGGCGATCAAAGGCATTGAGATAACGGGTCGCTCCCATGCGATCTCTCTGTTTGCTGACGATGTCCTTGTGACACTCTCGGACCCGGGCCGCTCTCTCCCTGCTTTGTTGTCCCTGCTTGAGCATTTCCATTATTTATCCAATTATAAAATTAACCTGTCCAAGTCTGAGGTGATGGAGTTTCATCTTCCATCGGACCTTTCCCATCATATCCGTTCCACGATGCCATTTCGATGGAAGGATGACTATATCAAATACCTGGGCGTCCTCATTCCCTCGGACTTGTCTCAGATTAAGGCCCTGAACTTTGACCCCCTTTTGACTACCCTTCACGCCGACTTGACTAAGTGGGCCTTCCCCCATGTGTCCTGGTTTGGCAGGGTTAGTGTCCTGAAAATGAATGTTTTACCCCGTTTTCTTTATCTTTTCCAGACACTACCCGTCTTCCTACCCCGTTCCTACTTTCGTAAGTGTCACAGTGCCTTTCTTCGGTATATCTGGAAGGGCAAGCCCCCTAGGCTTTCCTTTTCTTACTTGACCAGGCCAAAGATGTCGGGGGGAATGGTTCTCCCTGATTTGGAGTTGTATTGGCGGGCCGCCCACCTCCGACGCGTAGTGGAGTGGTCTGTTGGCTCCAACAGGCCTTGGCTTCAGGTTGAGGCCGCGGCCGTTTCCTGCCCCCTCGATGTCCTTCCCTGGATCTCTGAACCGCAGAGGGGAGTTGTTCATACACCTCATCCCCTGATTACGTCCACACTAAGGGCGTTCAGGGGGGCGGTGCGTGCTGGAGGTGTCGTGCTGGAACCCTCTCCCCTATTTCCTATCTCGGGGCATCCTGACTTTTCTCCTGGGGGAGATGCCGCTCGGATGGCGTCTCTTACGCCTCCTAACGTTTCCGTACTTCGGGTTTATCATGTCTCTAATGGCCCTACGTGTAAACCGCTGACGGAACTGACCGGTGAACCGAACAACCCCTTCCCGATTGTCTTCCTCTACCACCAGGTTAGACATTTCCTCAAATCCTCCGGAGCCCTCGCTGGTGGGACTCGTGCCCTTACCGAGTTTGAAAAGCTTTGTTTGGCTGACAGAGTGCCTCCCCATCTCCTCTCTGCCTTGTACGCTATTCAGCTCGCCCCGGTGGTACTTACTAAACCGTATTACTTTAGCCTCTGGGAGGGAGACCTGGGGATCTCTTTTTCCCTGGAGGAGTGGGAGAGGATGCTTAGGATTGTGCACAAGGGGACCGTGTCCAGCAGAGTGCAGGAAACGCTCTTTAAACTTACCACCCGATGGTACAAGGTTCCCCTGGACCTGCATAGGTTTTTGCCCCAGATCCCTCCTACCTGCTGGCGCTGCAATTCTCTCCCTGGTTCCCTCTTCCATATATGGTCATCGTGCCCGGCAATCCAACCATTTTGGGACGCGGTGTCTGCGGTTATCCGGGAGGTGGCTGACCAGTCTTTCATAGCTTCCCCGGCGTCCGTCCTTCTGCACCATACCGCTATCCCTTACAAGTCCTATAAAGGCTCCGTCAAATTCCATTTAATAAATGCTGCCCTCACCACAATTCCCAGGTCCTGGAAGTCCGCCAGTGCTCCCTCTATGTCGGCCTGGTTCCGACGTGTTGAATTTCTCTATCAAATGGAGGTCCTCACAGGGGCCGCTAGGGGCCAAGAGCACCCGGTCGAACTCCAGTGGTTCCACTGGCGCACCTACGTTGCCTCCCTTGCTGATCGCCTGCCCTCCTTGGTGCCTTGAGCCCTTCACTCCGCTTCGGATCTCTGATTTCAGTCCATTTGATTACTTTTTTTGTTTTTGATTTTCCTTTTGAGCACCACTAATGTTGTGTATGTTTTTCCACGCAATGTTCTGTACCTAACTTACCTGCGGGGTGGGATTGCCGGTATTCCGGCCATGACTTCCTCCCCTACTTACGGTGTCCTTTTCCTCCAGGTACTTTTGTTGTTGTTGTCTCTAATGACGTTTTGCCTACAGTCACTGTTTGTCGCATACGGTTGATATGACGCACAGATCTCTTTGCCTTTTATGGACGATGTACCCCTATGTCCGTGCTGACAATTTATTGGCCTGTACCATGTGGGAGGCGCACCCTCCTGACTATGTACTATGTGTATCTTGTTTTTACGATGCTGCTGTTGTGATTTGTGTTCTGACATAATTCTTTTGCAATAAACGGTGAATTGAAAAAAATAAAATAAAAAAAAATAATATAATATAATAATACAATGGGAAAAAAAAATGTTTAAAAAAGAACTAAAAAGAAAATGGGGAATGCGTGATGATGTAGCACGCGTACGGATCGTGTGAGACGCCGGCGGTTGGTGCCGAGCCTGAACCTAGCAGGTCGGATGTTTGATGCTGTCTGAAGCTCGAGGTCCGATGCAGTGTAGCGTAGTGCCAGATCTCTAAATGGTCGATGGGCGGCCGGATCCCACGGAGGAAAATACCAGGACTGCTCTCGGTATTAGGGTTTTTGTTTTTTTAAAACCACGAATATTTATTTGTTTTTCCCGCACCGAGCTGACTCAACCGAAGTTCTGACGGTCTGCAACCCACGCGGTTGATCTACGAACATACAAACGGACATACAAACGGCTGGTTGCTATGTGGTTGTTATAAGAGCAAGAAAGAGCAAGAAAGAGTCAAAAACGGACCTGAATTTATCATCTATAACTGGATCTCTCCCCTAAAGCCCAAAGTTGGATAAGAATGTACTGAACTCCCAATCCACTTAGAAGATGAGGCACAGAGACGGATAAAGGCATTGCAGACTCTACTCTCCTCCTCAAAGCTAAGTGATATCTGCAATTACACGCACAGTTATACAATCTTATAATATTTTTTTTCTTTATTTTTTTTTTATTTTTTTTTTGCTTAAAACCTCAGCATTTGAGAATTTAATATTGCTATTCACATAAGCTGTTGTTGCCTAACCTATACAGAGATATATCAAAATCCTCACTAAATCCTTTCAAAAAGTCTTACTTACTTTTCTTTAAATCTCTACTGCACATTTTTACTAAGCATTATTTAATTCAAGCTTATGAGAAGACTTCTATTATAACGCTAAAAGATTTCTACTGAATTGAACTCACAACACTTACACACATGGGAGTGATTTACACGATAAATAACCAAATTATACCTGCCTAATAAAACATTAGAAGAAGCTAATATACAAGAGAGAGGGGAGAAAAAGAGGAGAGGAGAATTGACAGGCATTACGCTACCTATATTAAGTTACTCTTGGAATACCAAGATTACAAAATGGGACCCAAAAAATAGAAGGAGAGAGAAAAAGAGAGAGAAAGAGATAAAAGATTAAGTGTTGAGAAGTCAAAGTCTTTAACAACATATTATTCTCCTAAACCAGAAACAACTACATCTAAATCTCTTCAAACATCTTCTGCTGCCCTATACGACTCCTCTTTGGAGATCCAAACAGAGATCACACACATGGACTTGAACCATCCATCTAGAACTACTAATATAAATGATTTATACTCTAAATTAAGTGCAGAGATGAAACTCAACACTGATGCTCTGAAACAAGAAATTATTTGCATTTCAGACAAACTTTCATTTCAATCAAATATCATGCAAAACCTACAGTTTGAAATTGAAGTCCTCAAAAAGGAGAACAACGATCTCAGATTGAATACACAGACCATAGACCTGAAATTAACACAATTGGAAGATAGAGCAAGAAGTAAAAATATAAGAATAAGGGGTATCCCTGAAGAAATCTTAAATCCTCAGTTAGAATCTTACTTAAACGACCTTCTTGCAACGTACATCCAAAAAGACCATACAGGGACAGCACCGTTTGAGAGATTCCATAGATTGACTAAACCCAAAAATCTGAAGAACTCAGGTGTACCAAGAGACGTTATGATTTGTTTTTATAATTTTCATATTAAAAATCAATTTTTATCCGAATTTCAAAAAAAACATTTTCAAGACGAAAAATATAAACACTTAAAACTTTTTCCGGATTTATCATATGCAACAAGGACTTTCAGAAGAAAATTTGGAGACTGCACTAAGAAACTAAGGGACGTGAACATTAAATACAAATGGGGTTCTCCCTGGAAAATTATTAAGTGGAAGAATTTTTACTTTCATTAACCCAACCTATAGGAGGAGGAAAAAAGCAGTAAAAAAAAAAGATCTAGTCCAGTTTTTTGTTTTTTTTCTTCTTATTTCTCTTTCTCTGGCACTTGAGCTGAAATTACGTTTATTAAATTTATATTTAATTCACTGCATCAACCCATATAAGATATATAATTATCCCCTGTTTCTTTTTTTTTTCTTTCTTTCTTTTTTATTTTATTTTTTTTTTCTCACACTTTATCACATAACTATTCAACACAGGACTTGATAGTACTTTAAGATTTTTATTTTCTTTATATATATGGTTCAAGGCAACACAAACTTGATTAAATATTACTCTAGATCACGATACCACATGAAACACAAGTCAGGTCGATAATACACATAATAACCACAACATTAAACCTTCAAATTTTAATATTCTTTCTTTTTTTTTATTTTTTTTATATCTTAATCACACTTTTTTTTCAACACTTGACAGATTGATAACACTTAATCTTAAAATTTCTTTTTTTTCTATACACAGCACAAGACATAAACACGATCACGATATTAGATCACGACACTATATGAAACACAATATAAGTGGATAATATACAAAATAACCACAACATCAAATTTTTTGATTTTTATTTTCTTGATATATATGATTCAAGGCAACACAAATTCGATTAAACATTACACTAGATCACGATACTACAAGTAACATAATCCATGTGGATAATACATATAATAATCACTATCAAATTTCAATTTTATTATTTTTTTTTTTTTTATTTTTTTTTTCTCCTCTTATTATTATTTTTGGGGATTGAGGTTCTAACTCGGCACCTACGCCCGATTTCGCCTTAATCTTTGTTAAAGCAAATGCTGCATGTCTTATGTTCATGCACAAGTAGGATGAATGTGAATTTTTTGTATGTTAATGTTTGTTTACATGGCAGATTATTGGATATTAGGGGAGAGGATGATAAATTATTTAAATGACACTTAGATTGCTATCTATTAATTGTCAAGGCTTGAATTCCCCACACAAAAGAGCGTTTCTATACAATATGATTACTCGAGAACATATTGATATATGTTTCGCACAGGAAACTCATTGGAAAACAGGATCTCCGATCCATTGGTTCTATAAAAAATATCCACTTGTTTTTGAATCTAGTCTAGAACATAAGAAAAAAAGAGGGATAGCAATTTTTATAAGAGACAAAATTAAGTTTGAAAAACTACACTATGAATCCGACCGAGAAGGTCGATATGGGATACTAATATGTAACCTGAATAACGTAACCTATACTTTAGTAAACATATATGCACCAAACACGTCCATAGTTAATTACTTGGACTAAGTCTTTGACCGGGTAAATGAAATAACAAAAGGCTTTCTCGTAATAGGCGGCGATATGAACTGCATACAAGATGCTAAACTAGATAAAGGTCTGAGACATGGCTTATACCCTGACACAAAACTGAAATCTCTGGCTAAATCTTTTTCAGTATGTCTAGCTCGTAACAATCTATATGACATCTGGAGAATAAACAATGCCTTTGTGAAAGACTTCACCTTTTATTCATTGGTCCACCATTCATATTCTAGAATTGACACACTTTTTACGGACAGCAAATCAATAGAAGACTGTAGCTGTGCGTCTATTGGAAGTCAAACCTGGTCGAACCATGCCCCAGTTATTATAGAAATCAAAAACACGGAGCAACTTAGAATAAGATCAAATTGGAGACTTAACGAATCGTTATTATTATCCCCAATATTTAAAGAGAAATTTACTACTCTAGCTAAGGAGTATTTAGAAATTAATGACAACGGAGAAACCTCTGATGCAACTCTATGGTGTTCTTTCAAATGTACCATGAGAGGTCTCCTTATAAAACAAGGTGCACAGGTAAAGAAATTAAAGGGATTAACTCAGGGCTCGACAAATCCCAGGCGCCAGGTCGCCATGGCGACAGAGAATTTTGTCCTGGCGCCTAGGTTTTGTCAGCCTCTTACATCCATAAAAAAATGTGGATGTAAGAGGCTGAGTAACCACACGGGGGCGCTGCTGCTGCTATCTGCCCAGGAGTCTGGGCAGACAGCACAGCCACTCAGAGCCCGCCCCCGAGCCTGAGATCACTCCCACGGAGTGATCCTGTAGGCTGAAACCGCGGTTGCTGCAAAACCAGCAATCGTGTTTTCAGCTGCCACAGGCAGCTTCAGGGAAGGGGGTTGTGTGTTGATTGGTTCCCCACACAAGTGTGGGGACCTGACCCAACACCCCCCTGCTGCCTGATCGCTCCATGAGAGCGACAGTGCAGCGTTAACCCCTTCAATGCGGCATTTAGGGGTTAATTCCCGTTTTGTACGGGGCTCTGCTGCTGGTGGTCTGCCTGGAAGCCCAGGCAGACCAGCAACAGCAAAAACGAGCCCCCACAAGCCCTTTGATGATTCCTGTAGGCATGGAAGCCTACAGCAGTCATCAAAGACTCCCCTCCCTGCAATGGCTGGTCTATAGACCAGCAATTGAGTCCCAGCTGCCAGAGGCAGCTTCAGGGACAGGGGAGAAGGTTCTTTGGTCTCCACATGAGTGTGGACACCAGCCCCAACACCCCCCTGCTGCCTGATCGCTCCATGAGAGCGACAGTGCAGCGTTAACCCCTTCAATGCCACACTTGTGTATGACACATTCATGGCATTGCAGGGGTTAACATTTTTCCCCACAAGCTTGTGGGGACTAAATATCAGTCAATGATGTGCTCCAATGGAACATCAGCATCGAAAGAGTTAAAAAAATAATAATTAATAATAAAAAAACCCCAGCACTGACTTGAAAGTCCAGGGTGCTTCCAGGTCAAACGCTGTGAGTTTAGTAAGTGGGCTGATGATGATCCGATCACTCCTAACCAACTGTTAGTTTAAAAAAATCCTGGCTCCTAACTTTTTTACTGGCGCCTAGATTCACAAAAAATTTGTCAAGCCCTGGATTAACTCTCTCGGACCTTTATATTAAGTTAGCAAAACTTGAAGCTAGTAACAAACAAAATCCATCTATTTCGCTTTTTGAAGAGATTAGAGAAACTCAAGTCAAGATTAAAGAAAACTTAATCGAGAAAACTAATAGATGTTTATTAAGACTTAAACAGAACTGGTATTACAGTAGTAATAAAACTAGCAAAAATGTATACTCAACTCCAAAACAAATTGGTGAAGCATTCAGGTCCTATTATTTATCCCTGTACAACCTACCAGATATAACCAAAAACAACTCACAGATAAATTCTTTTTTGGAGGGGTTAAATCTACCTAAACTTTCCACAACGAAATTGACAAAATTAAATTCCCCTATTCAACTTTCAGAAATAAGAAATACGATACGAAATTTACCTAAATCCAAAGCTCCTGGTCCAGATGGGTTTTCTGCCCCTTTTTATCAACTTCTGGATCATGTTATCTCTCCATTTCTGCTTAGAATATTTACAGAGATACCAAGCAATAAAAAGTTTCCAAGCGAAATGTTACAGGCTTTAATAACCCCCATTCCTAAACCAGGTAAAGATTTAACTAAAGTCACAAATTATCGTCCCATCTCACTAATAAACTTAGACATAGAAATCTTCTCTAAAATCTTAGCTGAGAGACTGAATGACGTAATGCGGGACCTAGTACACCCAGACCAAACGGGATTCCTTAAGGGGAGAAATGGGGAAGATAATACGCAAAGAATTTTAAATCTCATTTATGAACTTCAAAACTCTAAATCGACCGCCACATTAATAGCTTTAGATGCCGAAAAGGCCTTTGACCGGGTCAACTGGTCTTTCTTACAAGGTACTTTGAAGGCCTTCGGCTTGGTTGGAAACTTTTTTTCAACACATTAGCGCTTAATACAAACCCACAAGCTAAAATTTCAGGAGCTAATTTAGGCTCCAATTATTTCTATATCAACAATGGTACGAGACAAGGATGTCCATTAGCCCCTCTGCTCTATACCTTATCGATCGAACCTTTGGCAGTAATTATTCGCCAATCTAAAAAAATCAGAGGAATAATAACTGGCCCATTAGAGCATAAAATCGCATTATATGCGGACGATATTCTTCTTAGTCTTACATCACCAGAGTCTTCAATTCCGGAAATGATAGAATGCATAAAGGAATACGGACTATACTCTAATTATAGACTTAATATACATAAGACACAAATTATCAACTTTAACATGAACACATCTCAAATACAAAATCTGAAAAACAAGACACTATTCTTTGAGACGCAGACTTATATAAACTATCTAGGTATTAAAATTTATAATAATTTTTCTGATATAATAGAAAATAACTACATTAGTCTTTTTGAAGAATTGAAAACTCAACTATCGGTGTGGCAAAAACTAGAAATATCTTGGTTTGGAAGACTAAATGTATTAAAATCTTACGTTATACCTAGAATAATTTACTTATTTAGAACTATCCCACTTTCTGTACCTTTAAGAATTTTAAATCAATTTGAAATTTTTTTTTTCTCATTTGTGTGGTTAAATAAAAAGCCAAGAATATTACGCTCCATTTTAAAGAGAAATTTATCACAGACCGGACTCAAATTCCCTAATTTACGAACCCTATATGAAATCTGTATGTTTGGTCATTTTATAGCCTGGGACTCGAAACGGGAGCTTGATCTCCCTTGGCATAAATATGAAAGGTGGAGATGTCGCAATCTTGACCCATTCCAACTTTATTGGCTCAACACTAAAAGCATAACAGATCTGGACATCTCTAACCCAATAATAGTAAACATCTTGAATAACATGCTTAATTTTAAGAAAAAATTTGCCTCTAATGATCTGTGTTCATTTTACACACCTATTGGTTCGTTGCATCTTTTTATCAAAGATATTGAACTTACAATTTGGCAATCACATGGTATTTATAAAATAGAAGACATCTGGTCTCCCTCTGGGTTAAAATCCTTTGCAGAACTCCAAACAAAATTCTTTCTCCCAAATAAAGAATTCTTCTCATATTTAAGAATTGTGAATTTTATCAAAACTAAGACTTGGCACTTGCCATCTATTTTAGACAGATTCTGAGAGAAACACCATAAAAAAATTAATTTCTAGAATTGGGACTATGTTAGAACAGATAAACATTATAGATAAGCCCATTACCATACAGAATTGGGAAACGGATTTAGATATTACATATACGCTAGAAGTTTGGTATTCTGCTTGGAATAACCTAAGGAAAGCAATTCATTGCATTAATTTACATGAACAATATTTTAAGTTAATACACAGGTGGTATTATGTTCCTACAATTCTACATAAAATATCAAGTACTAACTCCAACACATGCTGGAGATGCAAACAAGCACCAGGTTCCGCAGTCCATATCTGGTGGTACTGCGAAAGATTAAAGACTTTAATATCTGAAATCACGAACCTTTACAATAGGATGTTTGCACAACAATGGAGTTTATCTCCTCAATCCTTTTTATTTCATATTGATATACCGGTGAAAAACAAATGCAACTTAGATTTAGTAATCAACATTTTTGCAGCCGCAAAAATTTGTTTAGCACAGAATTGGAAATCTGAGGTGATTCCGACTTGGCCGCAATTGCTGAATCAAATTGAATATCAACACAAAATGGAGAAGCATTTTTTCAATTTACACAACAATATAAAAAAATATGATGAAATTTGGACACCGTGGTGAGAAACCTTTCTTGTAACCCCAGATACTGTAACCCTTGACAATTAAATTCTATTAAGTATATACTCTTTTTATTATCTTTTTTTTTAAATGTATTCTTCCTTTCTAACCCCTGACAATATATGAGCTAAATCGATCTGGCCATAGATTAATCTGCCGTTATGTGTATGACTGCTTGGATTATGATGTAATACAATATTTTTTTTAAAAAATTTTTTTATATAACTCGGTCACAGAGTTTTTGCTCTTAAGAATGGAATTTCTGACTCTTTTTTTCTTTTCTTTTTTTCTTTTGGATATTACTGACATAATCCTTTGTGTTTGGAATGCTTGTTATATATGTTGTATATGTATGTATATATGTATATAACTGTTATGGAAATTTGAAAACAATAAACAATATAAATTAAAAAAAAAAAAAAGGAAATAAAAAATGGTAAAATGTAAAAATAATTCAGCAATAATGCCATCATCAGAGGAACCAGTTCCAAAAAAATTTAAAAAAAAGCCCAATAAATAAAAAAACATTGTTTATTTTTATGAGCAAGTCCTGTATCTCCCTGTAACTTCTGGCATGCAAAGAGTTAAAATATCAGCATTTGAAATACACTGGGTGTCTAGTTTTAAAAAATATATGGTTTAATGAGGGAAAAGCTGGCTTCAAAGATGTCCCAAATAGGACATGGATACAGCTGACCAGATGTCAAAAGTACAATTTTAAAAACTGAGTTGCGCATGTCCCAAATGTGCCCTTTTTGTCCCTATACAACTCGACAAACCTATAGGTGGCATCACTATCCTCAGGAGATATTGCTGAACACATATTGGGGGTGTTTAATACTATTATTAGTAGTATTATTTGATTGTAACATTTTATTCAATAATAGCAAGTCTTGTATTGTGGCTAATGATTCTACTTTCCACTATGACCTTACCCTATAAACAGCGGTTTGAGCTAGAGTACTCTTTCATGGCATAAAAAGTTAAGAAGTGAATTGTGGTTAAGATATTTAGGGAATTGAAATTCACCGCTTCAATCCATCCTCAACACTGCAGCAAGATTAATTTTTCTCTGCCGCCGTTCCTCATTCACTGCTCCACTATGCCAATAACTTCATTGGCTCCCCATACCCTCCAGAATCAAATTTAAACTCCTGACCTATAGAGCCCTCAACAACTCTGCACCACCTTTTATCTCTATCCTCCTATCCAAATACACCCCTACCTGCCCCCTTCACTCCTCTCATGACCTACGGCTATCTTCTACCGTTGTTACCTCTTCCCACTCCCGTATACAGGACTTCACCCGCGCCGCACCCCTCCTGTGGAATTCCCTTCCCTGTTCCCTCAGACTTTTTGCCTCGTACGCAACTATCAAAACCTCTCAGAAAATCCACCTGTTCAGGGAAGCGTACAACATTCCTTCCCAGTACTCCCAACCATCATCATAATCAAGCCATCTGAACAATCAACAGCTTCAACACATCATCGGAACCAGATCAATTCACCCCCATCCAAGCAGTCCTCTCCTATTGTCTTACTTCCCCCTCAACCACTGATTAAATTGTAAGCTCGCAATAACAGGGCCCCCTTCTCCTTTGCACCAGTTTGTTATCGTATGTGTTATTGTATGTGTTTCTAAATTGTTCTTCTGACTGTAACAGCGCTGCGGAATCTGCCGGCACTTTATAAATAAATGTAATGTAATGCAATATTGCAAAACTGCCAAACTTCCAAAGCTGTTTATTTGTTCACTAAATTTACGTGCCCAACGTTGTTTGCGTTCTACCTATTAAATGCAGGATCTTTTTGTATGTGTGGCGCAGGAAGCAGATAGGAAAGTCCAGGCAACAGAACAAAGGGGCAAATCCAAAGAGAGAAGTCAGGGTCACTGTCCAAAGGTCAGGGCAGGTGGCGGTCGATCCGAAAAGGGTCACGGGTCAGGCAGGCAGCTAACGTTCAGAGACAAGGTAACAATGTCAGGGTCAGGATACAGGTACTCAGAGCAGGTAACACACATGTACGAAGCTTAACAAGTAAGCACTGTGTGTGGGGATTGCTGGGATTATATAGGTGTAGTGACAACATGTCCCACACCAAAATCTAAAATCCAGCCAGAAGAGAGGTAGAGGTGGAGACCGGGTAGGAGGAGGCCTCCGTATGCAACTGTTTTACTACTGTAAATCTGCTTTATGAATTGCATGCTACTTAGCTAACTGAAAGGCTTAAATTCAGCTAACCATACCATTTTACTAGTAAGGGAGGTGAATTTTAATGTAAGACTTGTGTAACTCGTTCCCATAATAACCCAATTTAGGGGAAAATAAGGTAATCCTACCTATAGAAGACACAAGTGTTAAAAACTAGAAGTTGTAGCGGGGTCAGAACAAGAAAATATTATATTGCACAAACATGTCTTGTACATAGTTATTCCTTTTGTATGCAATTATTATAGTATCATGGTTATACAACTAAGGATATACTCTAGAACTTTGAAATATTATATTAATTCTTGTGTATAAACAAACAACATGAATTATATCTCTTCCCTGGAGAGAAGCAATATCATTCTCATTTTGGCCAAAATTTACTTTTTCCTTGTTACACCAACATCATTTCCATATTAATATGTTACCCAATTCAATGAAAACCCAACATTGTTATTTAACAATAAATCTCATACATAGAACACCTCACCTAGAATTATACAATCTAGCAGATGAAATATCTGTTTAGCCTTTCACTTTACGGTTATGCCTTTTATATCTATTTGTGTGACAATCTGTACCACTGGCACTTTACAGTTTTGATTATAGTAACATCAATGTAATCACCTAATTAGCTGCTGGTATATCTATATATAATCTTCTTTTGTGTTGGTTTTCTGGTCTCATAATATATTTGGGGATATATATCATTAAACAATGACACCGTATGAGTTGGCAGCATATGGATGCATACTAAGAATACAGAAGATAAATCAACAGAAAAAATGAACATACAAAAGGTGATAATAATAATGGCATAACTTATCTGTTTGACATATTAAATTATATAGATGTCATTTATCAGTACTTTAACTTAATAACAGTTCAAATTTCAAGCAAAACAATAATTTATTATTGCTGTTACTGTTATTCAATGTCTACAATATTATATACTACTGTCATAATCAATCAATAGCCTTTGCTCTTGCCTGGATCTTCAAAGTATGATTTTCCCCTCACCTAAATGAAAGTTGCCTGGTCTGGATTGATGAATAACAAAAATCTTCAATATAATTTACAATGACATATTTTATCTTCAAATCAGATTTTTTACAAGAGATTCACAGTATCTCAACACTTAGCTCATAAACTCTTAATATTGAAGCCCGCTTAACCCTTACTTTCCCTCTAGTAACGCTAACCATAAGGTCCAACTATAGAGCAAATGAGATCATACAAGAATGGGTACACTGTGGCTTACATTAATCAAAATGTATTTCTTAATACATGATATATATTTTAAATTTCTGCAGTTTCTGTAATGTGAGTAAGTGCCCCATAGGAAATGTATTATATTTCAAACTGGATGTTTGAACTGAAAATAAAAATAAACACTACTAGTTTGATGCAAATTTAACAATAAAGAAGCGGTTTACATATAACATAAATTTATGTTGTCAACACAACTTAAAATGTTATTTTTCAAACGCCAACTATTTATTGCACTGTGACTCCAGTCTTATTCACTTCTTCGATATTCAGGCAGCAGAAAGATAGGATAATTTAAATAGCATTCTTCCACTAAACCTTTCCCTTAATACAGCATTCAACTTATCCGTAGAGAACTAATCACAAAACAGCCAGATGCAATCCATTTGACAACACTTTTGAACTAAGCGTTTCACCCACAGATGTGTTTTTTTTTATAATAAATTGATTCTCTCCCTTTAGATTCTGCATGCAAACTATTTTTTTCATGATAGCGACATTGAAAGTGCCGTTTGATACATTCCCTGCATAAACCTAAACAAGCAGGAACGATTAAGAAGAAAAATGGTTATGTGAATATCTTAGTATTTAGTAATCATTGGTTCACGGAAAACCTAAATCAGTGTTGGTGCTTTAGTCACTGTTGGAAAACCAGATTATTATATCGATAGGAACAGAGATTTAAAAAATATACCATATATTTAGGCATCAGAAAGGGATTTAAGGTTCTTTCATGGCTAAACAGATTACTTTGTTCTTTAGAAACTGGAGTTGGTAAAAAAATAAAATTGTGTTTATAGCATTTTATTATATAATATCTATAAAATTGATTAATACATATTTGATGTAAATTTTTCGTTGACTATTAAGAATGCGAACTTCTCAATTGTTTTACTGCTGACATCAATAAGGCATTTAGGTTCTAAAATTATTAGTAGCCATTATGACAGTAAGCCACCTTTACAATATTTACATATTACATGTACATGTATGTATATGAACGGGAACATTTTCTTCAGAAGTTTGAAGAAGTGCCACGAAGAAGTTACTTCCACATTCATAATTCCTAAGAGTGATCAAAAACAACCCTGTGGATACCAGGCATCATGCACTATTGACAGAGAGATTCAACCAGAGAGGCTACAGGCGAGGGTCTATTCAATCAGCGTGAGGTCTAGAATGGTCTTCACAACCATGCCTTCCATGAGATTCATAAGATCATTTACAACAACTGGCATATGATACAGAGTAATAAAGCCATACCTGCAGTCATGAAAGAGTCATTTTTTAATTTGTTATAGAAAAGGTTTATGTTTGATTTATGTATACATAGTGGTACTATGATTTTATGAAATTTAGTTGTGTGACGGTCTTGCGCAAAGTCATTTCGGAGGCAGTCCATCATGAGATTCATGTGTTTAGTAGGGTGCAGACTATGTGTACTGTGCTTTAGGATTTGTGTAAATCATGATAAGGTGTATTTTATTTATAATTTAGGTTTAGGTTAATCATGTATGAGATTATTGTATTTCGTTTATTCATTCATTCTTTTTGCAAGATTAATTATTTAACAGCTGAATTTTTGACTTGGGTTAACTTGCTGATTCCCAGTTAGGCATCTTTGTTGAGGGTGTGGGTTCTACACAGGTACTTAAGAGAACAGTGTGTGTGTATAGGTTGAGTATCTTGATAAAGGTCACAGACAAACATTATTTAAAAGAACCTATCTAAGGTATTTTACTACTTTGGTTAATGCAAATGTAATGCTCTAAGTTGCTTATAAGTCTGTTTAAATACCTTTTGGAGCCATAAACGCTATATGTTTGTTGTTTTTAATTAACACCGGTAACCCAGAGGTTAATTAGTTTACGTAATTACAGCAAGATGAGGTTACGTCATTAATATTGATCTTAGATTTATTTGGGTTAAATGTCCTGAAGCATAAAAAGTCCAACATTTCTAATGTAGGGGGATCTGAATGTTTTTTTTAATTTTGTTTATAATCTGTGAAGCTTGTATTATTTTATGAAATATCTGGTATACAATATCTATTTCCCCATTCAACTAATTAAGAACAAATGCAACTGGAAAATTAAACTATTTTCCACTTTGAGACCTACTTTTACTCATTTTTTAAATTTGCAACAAAACATGAAAAGCTTATAGAGGGAATCTTCAAAGAGTTGTGAAACACCATGCAAAATGGTAATAAGCAAGGACAGAAAATTGATTCGATTAAATGTTTAATTCCTCACAGTAGGAAATGCAATTCATGTATATCTATTCGGAATTTCCCATGAAAAAATAAACAACTGTAAGGTCTCAAAGGAGTCTACATTCACTGTTGAAGCTGTCAGATAATTTATTCTGGTGGAAAAGCTAATGGGATTTCAATTACCCATATAAAAGCTATGATGTGATGTGTGCAATTTGTATTTTAAGTTGTGATAAACTAATGTTAAAACGAAGAGGGTCATTTTATATAGGATATGGATTTTTTTATATTGAATTAGTGAGCATTTGACCCTATGACAACACAAAATTTTTTAGCACTACTTATTTTAACTTCATTTGTATTTTGCAGTTTTCTTAAATTATAAAGTATCTAAAAGACCATATGACCTAGTAAAGTTACAAATATAAACATTATATAAAGTGCATATACACATACTATATATCATTCAAAACTTAGAGATGCCCTTGGTTTTGACAGAAGAGCAAATTGTGTCCATTAAAATAACATCGAATAGGTCCAAAATACAGTGTAGGTCACCAGAATCAGGAATCAGCACTCACTCCCCACAGGAACTCACTACTTGATAAAGACCTCATTGTGAGGTCGAAACGTTGCTGTCCGTTTCCTTCAATAAATCTGTCTGATGGAACCCTTGAGTGCCTGGAGCCTTTTTCTATTTTCAAAATACAGTGTAGACATAATATTAAGTTTGTAAATGACCATTGTAGCTGAAAAGAACTAAAAGTTTATCTGTACTGTATTATTGTGTGCTATTGGGTGGAAGAGATTTTTATAATTATTGCTGTCCTGTCAATTCTTATGTTTTTGCTTAAGCACTGAAATGGAAAACTGTAGGAACAGTTGCCACTACAGGAATTCAGAAGAAAAGTAAAAGGTGAAAGGTAAGAGATGAGGCGAAAAGGGAGTGATAGTGAGGAGGAGAGATAAAGAGAAAGGAAGAAGAAAAAAAATGCCCCTTTGTACTGCGTTGGTTCCACATTTCTGGTAATCGACCCTGGTTTGCCTTCAGACCAAACCTGCCTCCTCAAGTCCTTTGACCTAGGCTTGTCTCTGATCATGATTGTTCTACTTCCCATTCTACAACCTCTGTTGCTATCTGCCTGTTCCTGCCTGCCTACTTTACAGACCCAGTTGCTGTTAGCCTGTTCCAAGACTTCCTGCTTTTCCCAGTCGTGTCTTCAGATGGCACCAAAGAGAAAGTAAAGGGCTACAGCAGACAGCCTTCTGCTACTTAACACACCAACAACTGTCTGCCTCCAGCAGAGTGCTAAACCCACTCCTGCCCCTGTACAGGGACCCCATGCTGACCTGGCACCTGACAGAATGCGCTAGCCATACTGCAGAGTCCACAGGGACTAACTCGGCCAATATTCCTACTTTTACAGCAAGTTGTCCTGTTTACCAATTATTTACAGGTGCAGCAAGGGACTTTTCTGCTGCTGATCAAGGAGGTACAAAATAGATTATCTCTTCTATCCTCAGATTCAGGTGCCTCACAGGCAGGCCCGGACTGGGACAAAAAATAGGCCCGGGCATTTAAGACTGAGCAGCCCTTTTTTTTTTTTGTTAAAGCAAATTCTGACAAATTTAATATACAATTTCTTGTTGTCTATTAGTTATATTTCAGCATGCTTTTGTCACTGTAATCAATTAGCATTACATAAATATATAATAAATTAATCATAATGTCATGCAATTTATAAAGTGCTATATCTTTAATGAAAGATTCAAAACAGTAACTAATCTTTGACCATTTAGTTGGTACTTAGAAAGAGGTAGAAACTTTGTAAAAAACAAACTTTCACTTATAAACTAAGCCTTGTTTACTTAAAAGGGTACTCTAAGCACCAAAACAACTTTAACTAAATTAGGCCGTGTCATGTCCCGGCAGTCTCACTGTTCAATTCTCTGCCATTTCGGAGCTAAATCACTTTTGTTTGTTTATGCAGACCAAGTCTACAGTTTGGCTGACCCAACTGATCTGAAGTCTGAGTTTCCTCCCTACAGTGCTGTGAGTTACAACAGGAAACTCAGGGAGGAAACTCAGACCAGCCCAACTGTGACGTCAGGTAAGTATACAGCCCCATGACCAGCCTCCCAGGACTGCAATATGCCCAGTGGTGACTCTAAAAACAATATAATGGGGGGGGACATAAGATACCTCAGTCAAAACTGGGGGGGCATTAATAATTTCCACCATTAAATCATATTACTGAAAAAACATATATATATATATACATATACATACATACTACTTGGTCATTCAACATGGGAAGCCTGAACCCACAATTTAGTGTTACTAATCCTGGAAATAAATATTATAGAGTAAACAACACAATACCTTATCTTTTCCACTAAATTATTTCAGGGCCTTGAATGTTTTGTGCCCTGAAGTCACTACAAATTCAGGAGGGCGTTTTATCTCTGGATAAGTAAAAATGAAATAGTTCCTACTGTAAAGTAAGTGCCAGGAAACAGATAACCAAACACACACACCAGGACAGGCTTTCCCACACAGACACCCAGACACACACACACCAGGACAGGCTCTGCCACACCGAAACCCAAACACACACACCAGGACAAGCTCTGCCACACCGACACCCAAACACACACACACCTGGACAGGCTCTGCCACACCGACACCCAAACACACACACCAGGACAGGCTCTGCCACACCGACACCCAAACACACACAGGACAGGCTCTGCCACACTGACAACTGAACACACACACTAGGAGAGGCTCTGACACCCAGACACACACACCAGAACAGGTTCTTCAAGACCGACAGCCAAACACACACACCAGGACAGGCTCTGCCACACCGACACCCAAACACACACCAGAACAGGCTCTGACACATCGACACCCAAGCACACACACCAGGACAGGCCCTGCCATGCTGACACCTGCATCCGGAGGGTTTCCACGGATGGTTTCACTTTGGTATTGATTTCTGTGATGGTCGCTGCCCCCAAAACAGCCTGCCTGTGGCATATTTGCCCCCAAAACATCTTGCCTGTGGCATATTTGTCACCAAAACAGCCTGAAAATTTTTTGCCTGACTAGAAAAAATAAGCCCTAATCCCATCTAAAACATACACCCATTGTCCCGGTACCACACTTGACACATGTCTCAGCGGTTCCCTCCACTCAATTCCTAGTTAAGTACTTCCTTTCACCTATACTATCTAAAAGGGCTCATTTTCCAGAAGTTTAATAGCACTCGGCAGATTGTTTGTGCTCCATCCTGATATCCAGTGTTTCCAAGCAGGAAAATGTTAAACTAAAATTGATATTTTACAATTACTAGTAGTAAACTGGGATTATTAGACCAAGCAAAATGACCCTTTTTAAATTTACTTTGCATCTACCTTGCTTAAATTTAAATACTCGATGGATCATCTTATTAGATCTTGAAGGTTTTCATTTCCTAACTAAGCAAACTGTAATTAATGTCACAGCTGATGCATTTTTTGAGGTCACTTCATACAGTTCTTTTTATTTCTGTAATTTTTAACCTATGCTCTAAGGAATTGTGGTTAATGAATCTACAAAAAAAGTCAGCAATTAATGAAAACTATTTATTTTATCATTGTTTAATTACACGATATAATATCTCTGCACATTCCTGTAAAAATGTCTCAGATACTAAATTCGATAGCATTTTTAACTTTCAAAGTTTTTATTTTTCCAAACCGTAATAAATATAAAATAACATACTTCATATAAAACGAAATGTACCATTTTTAAGAGTTTACGTTTTCTCACACATTTGCACAAATATAGATCACATTCTGTTTATGTTGTATATACCAAATTGCCATCTGCCCTTGCAGGCCACAACTAAAAGCAAAATTGAGACTCAAGAAACTAATAGCATCAAACATACTTATCTGAAAAATGTTAAGAGAAAATATTAGGAGAGGAAAGAAATAGGCTCAAAATTTATATAGTCATGCATTCTCATGTACTTATATTCCTGTGTACTTTTGCTCTATATATTTATGAACTGATATTTCCATATGTTCCCATGAAAAAACCTTCTTTACAGTTGAATTAAACAGATTGTATCATATGTGGCACACACAATCCCCCTTTATATTTTAGAGTATACAAAGTATAGTAGGCGTCCCTTCCTTTACCTGTCACTTTAATATAATCTAAAAAGGTTTTTGTATTTCTCAAAGGAGGCGTACAGATATCTGATCACACTATTCGGATCACATAGTAGTTTGCTAAAAATGTCATCTTGATTGAGGCTATTGTTCCCATACATAACTAGTCAAAACTTTGCCATCTGTATATTTCTATTTTAGTAGTGGCCACTGTATCCAAAAAGTACAATTTATGCATTGTTGCAAAAAATTTGAAAAGCTTAATACTATAGTATTTAACAAAGCCTTTTATGAATCCCAAAAATAAATTGCTGTTGAATTTTGTCTGAAGCGGATTTGGGAACTTCTGGGCTTTGGGTTTTACTAAGATTAATGTTGTGATATGAAGCTTTACTATATTCAGCAAAATACCATCAGCGCTGCCAGAGAGGTAGATAATGGATGCTCTTATATCATCTGCAAAAAGGCCTTAAGTTATCGGACTAGGTGTCAGGTATCCCAATATTGACTGATTTTCTCTAATAGACACTGTCAGTGGCAACGGGGCTAAAAAAAGAGGGGATAAAGGATAGCTGTGTTTCATCCCGTTACATATCATTAAAGGCTTGTAAAGAAACTTATGACGGGTAATCAACTATAAAAAGTAGAACCACGTTTTCTAAAAACACCTTCACATACATCTTCACATGTATCATAATGTCTGTGTTTATACAACTAAGTTACAAGACTTTAAATAATATTTCACAAACTGATCTGCAAATGTTCTAGCCTTTAAAACTTTAGCACCACTAGAATCAAAGATGTACTCTACTTTAACTGAATGTTTTCTGGGCAAACTTGGAATTTGTTTAATTTCATTTGGCTCAACATTTTTATTTTATACATCAAAATTTATATTCTGGTTTTTTTGCAGTTAGAGTACAGCTTTTGCCTTTATTAAACCCTTTAAGTCATGACAGAACATCTTCTGACGATCCTTATATTCATTTTATAATTTAAGTTTAGCCAACAATTCCCAATGCTCTCTTTTCCAGTGCTTTTCAGGAGTTGACATCAGCTTCAATATAAGACCTACTATTACTGCGTTGTGTGCATTCCATTGTGTATTGGTGCATAAACAACCCAGAGGTTGTTTTCTGTAGTTTGCAATATGCTCTTTATGTGTGTCAAGGAGGCTATCCTTTAATTTGTATGACCCTGTCACTTTGAGATAGGAACCCTGAAAATGAAGACTTGAACCAACTGGGCAGAGTCACTGGACCAGACGGGTCAGGACCAGGTACCAAGACGTCAGTAGCCAAAATAAAAACTGGAGCGGCGTCACTAAACAAGACTCAAACTAGAACCATAGAATCACACAAAAAGTAACACCTACCAAGGGCAAGTAAAAAATTAAGGAAAGGATGCTAAAATATTTTGCTTCCAGGTTCAATGAGGTCACAACGAGGCAAGAATTGGGTAAATGGCTGTAGCGACATTACTTGGATGCACACTCTCCGCACATGCACCTGCGGAATTGTACAGTTACATAAGCGATCACCGCAAGGCAAGGTAAGTGCTTTACAATGAAGGAATATTGTACTCATAATGTTAATGTTATAGGGGTGTGAATATTGAATATGTGCCTTCAGCTTCTCAGCAGATATTTTTATGTTAACCCTGAGTGTCCTTTTCTGTGTGACTCTATGTGCAATGAAAGGTTAAGAGTGGACAGGTGGTTGGCTATTTCTTGCTCCAAGTAAGTTAAAAGAAACTGACCAAGTCTATTCAAGGACCACAATGAGGGGGGTCAGAAGTGATTGATCATCTCAGCTGCAAACATGGTCTTTGACATAAACTGACCATAATAGGATGAATGGTTTTCTGTATCTTTCTGTATGTATATTTCAGGACACTTGCTACGTAGACAGATCTTAGCACGTAGCTGTCTTGTTTGTAAAGGTATATTAGACATGTGTTGTTTTCATTGAGAGGTAGTAGTCTGGCTGATGACTCTCCCTCGTGTGCACGAGCAATAAAATCTGCTTATTCAACTCTTTTGGGAAGAATCTGTGTCTCAGAGTTATTGAGCATTCACAGGGGTGTGATCAGGCCAAATGATTGTGTTTATTGAAAACGAATGCAAAGTGTAATATATGTATGTATATATATATATATATATATATATATATATATATATATATATATATATATAAACTTACGGTTGCAATGAACAAAAGCAAGTAATAGTAAAATAAATTACCTTAGCCTTAGACATAGGGACTTCTGATATAATGCACACAAAATACCACAACCTGTTTAATAAATCTGAAGAAATAAATCAAAGGTGATATTATATTCCTTTATAAACAATGTACTTGTACAAATTGGAACATACAGTAGTTGTAATTGTAATGTATTTCTTGTGAAATTGCTTCTCACTCTTGGAACTATTTTCTCATTTTAATTGGAATTTGGAAAGTACATAAACTAGCAGATGTTTATGAGGATGCTTGATCAGGGCTTGTGGCTTAATATATTCAGTGATTTACTATAGCTACTGGGCAGATTGTGTTATGAGCAGGATGACTCGGCAGTGTGTTCCCATATTATAATACATTCATTTGAATTCCCATACAATTTAGACATGTGTGTCTAAATAAACTGTGTAAGGCATCCATATAACAGCATATGAATGCAAATAGTACACCATTCACACTTCGTAAAGACGTATAAATAAATATATATAACCTATATGTCATAGTTTTAAACTGCTTCTAAGGTCTTAAAACACAGTCCCCTAGGAACAGCAATATTCATACCAACCGTGCTCCACGGTCCAGTCCTTATGCTCATGTGCCCATTGTAGGCTCTTTCGACAGTGGACAGGGCTCAGGATGGGCACTCTGACTGGTCTGCGGCTACACACACCTTACGCAACAAACTGGGATGCACTGTGTGTTCTGACACCTTTCTACAGTAGCTTGTCTGTTGGATTTGACCACATGGGTCAGCCTTCGCCCCCCACGTGCATCAATGAACCTTGACTGCCCGTGACCCTGTCACCGGTTCACCACTTTTCCTTCTTTGGACCACTTTTGATAGATACGGCCCACTGCAGAACGAGAACACACTACAAGAGAGTTTTGGAGATGCTCTGACCCAGTAGACTAGCGATCACAATTTGGCCCTTGTCAATGCTTACGCTTCCCTATTTTTCCTGATTCTAACACATAAACTTTGAGGTCGAAATGTTCACTTGCTGACTAATATAGCTCACCCTCTGACATGTGCTATGATTACAAGATTTTCAGTGTTATTCACTTCACTTGTCAGTGGTCATAATGTTATTGCTGATCGGTGTATATGTGTGTGTGTGTGTGTGTGTGTGTAACAAAATTAACAATATATTTATTAGATTTGTGCACAAGGTCTTAAATCATTTCAGACAAATTTTTATTTAGCTTTTTTGCTCTTTAGTTTTCAGACAACAAATTGAGTTTCCTGTCCCTTTGGTTCGGATACAATTTGTGGGTTTTTTTAATGAAATGAAATTTGTTGCCAGAAAACATCTCTATCTCCCCTAGTCCTGTGCACCCTCCAACCTCCTCTGATTTCTTGGCAGATGCAGAGACCATGCTGACAGGGAGTGGGTAGGGGGGAGCCAGTATGTGAGACAGTGTCCTGCTGCATTGGAAAAAAGCACAGGTAAAAGGGGAGGGACATGTAGTATAAACACACAGTCCCTGCAATAGAAGCTGTTCTAAATTACAATATAATCCTTGCTTGTCTACAAAGGTAAATTAATGCATATTAATTATGTTTCTGATATTTTTACTTGTATTTAATGTAATAAGGTTTTACTTAATGTAAGAAAGTTACTTAAATGAGAGGGTAGTAGATATGTGGAGTAGCCTTCCAGTAGAAGAAGCCTGAGGTCAACAATATCCCTGATATTTGTACTTTTATTTCATTTAATATAGTCTTACTTGATGTTAGGAAGATTTACTTTACTGAGAGAGTGACGAGTATGTGGAACAACCTCCCAACAGAAGAAGCTTGAGGTCCACAGGACTCCTAAGTTTTGTTCTTTTATTTAGTAAAATAATGTTTTACTTAATGTAAGGAAAATTTACTTTACTGAGGGGTGGTGGATATGTGGAACAGACTCCCAGTAGAATACATTTGAGTTCCACAGAACCCCTGAGATCTATATTTTTCTTTTCCTCATCTTTGCACCTCTCAAATATAAGTTGGTGTTTTGGTTAAGAATTTCAAATACAATATTAAAAGTTTAATTTTAAAGTGATCTGAGAAAGGACCTTTGTCCTTTTGTTTAAATCAACAACTTTATTATAGTTGTGAGCTTAGACACATTAGCTGCTTTACTGTGCCACCTAAGCTCTCTGGATCACTCTCTCCGACTGAAGTCATCCGGGGCTTCCCCGCACTTCTTGTTGTCTGACCCTCTAATGAATATGCATTACAGGCTCAGCTCAGCACATGTATGACCCCAGATAAAGCAACGTCTTGTAATTACTGGTAATCATCCCAGAAAATCTGTGAGAGGGAGCGATGGCTCATCTGTAGCAGGCAAAGGAGTGAACACATTTAACAAAATCCATCCCTATAGCTGACCAGTGCTAATAATTTTATGCAAATCAGTGTTTCCAATTTTAATCAAGATATATTCACGTTATATTTTTTATATGCATTGCTTGTATTTGATCGTTTTATGTATGTTATACAAGCTATATAATTAGTAACTTGAAGTTATAAATAGAACAATATATATTGTGATCCTGCACCCACACAGGGTACCAAACAGCACGGTCCTCTAGGGTATTAAAGCCACAGTCTCGGTGAGGTAATCAACCACAATTTATTTGTAATCCACGTATGAAGATTTTAACAGGATTATACAGAATACAAATTCCCTATAAACAAAAGCCTAGCTCATCTGAGCACTTACTAACATAGAAGTCCCTCGCTAATCAGGGTCTAAACTAAACAGAAGGTAATCTCACCAACCTTTTTGATGGTTTCTTGTGTACATAGCAAGCCCTGCTGCTTCCAAACAAAACTCTCCCTCCCCCTGTCCAACAGGTTAAGGCTTTATTGCAGTCAATGCAGCATAACACAGTAATAGTAGGCCTACTCTCCATATGCTCCACCCCATATAGAAACATATTATAATCTGGCGCAACACATATTCCCCCTGGGGCTATATATCATACAAAACCCTGACAAATCGAGGGGGAATGTATACGCCATCCGCAACAGCACCCTGCACCTTGTTACAATATATATATATATATATATAATGAAATACTCCAGATCCCTGTGCAAATAGTGGTTCACTTTCATACCTGGGAACTCTCCGGTTTGACCCAGAGATTGCCAGGTGAGCGCTGCTCCTCCTGTTCTCCGGACCGCCCGCTGGCGTCCGTGTGCAGTCCGGGTAGTCAGAGCCGAGAAGTTCCCAGGTATGTTCATTTTAATGACATGCAGAATTTCCAAAGCAAAGAATAAAATATATAGAATATTTTTTAGTCTTTATGTTAGCTTAATAAATATTAAATCTCTTAAGGACAGAACAGGAACACTAGTGGGATTTTTCATACTTGGAGCATATCAGCTGTATACATGACTGGAAGGTATTTCATTTTAATATATTGTTTTAGAAATCCTGTGTTCACTGTGATATTATCTGTCACTTTAATTTACAAATTAAGATAGAATTTGTTTTAAAAATACTGATCAAAGGCGAATCTTCCTTGAAATGTTGAAAAATACACAATAATAAGGAAAGTAAATGGGAAAGTCTGCAGTTTAAATAAAATCACTCATGAAGAATAAAGAAGACCAACACTGACCCTGAGTAGATGGTAAAACAATGTGGTTGAATCCACCATGGGGAAGCAATTCAGTATGTGGTCATTGGGGTAAGCCTGTACATCTCCCATGTCTAAATAGTCAAATGAAACTGGTTCTTTGCTGTCAGCATGTTTGCACATTATTACTAAAATAATAATTCTGTGCATGGGGGTAAGTCCTATACCAACCACAAGGTTTATTTTACACAGGGTGGCATGGGACATCCTAAGTTATTATGGGGTTCTGTGGGCCCTCATTTTGTTTATTTTTCATTGTATTAGTTTTATTGTGTTTTTCGTTTATTTATGTTTCATGGGGTTGATATCATTTTTTAATTTGATTGAATTGACCCCCCCCCCCAGCCTGAAGCTGACATGCCTATAAACATTTTCTATAGTAGTGTAGCCCATTATTTTTATTGTTTTTTTCCCTTTTATAATATGTGAATGCTATTTACAATATTTGGACTTCTGAGGACACTATACTTCACTTTTTGTGGGTGTGGCTCTAGCCTCTGAGAACTATCCAAAAGGAAGTGTGGCAGAACCTGACAGGGAAGAAGAGACGCCATCTTAGGATGAGTTAAGGCCTATTCCCCATCCAGCAAGACCAAGTGACTAACTAGCAAGTGCAGGACCAAATCCTGATCTGTTTTGCCTTGAGGTTGCTTGATACAAACCAGAGCTGCAGCTTAAGGTCTTCCAGCAAATTCATCTCTACAGAGAATCTGCTCTCAAGCCTTCCTGCAGTTAGCAAGGACTGTATCCAGGCTCCATCTGAGGACATCAGACCAGGGAAGTAACATCCTCATTACACAAGGATATTGCTGTATATCTACCAGGGCCCCAACGTGCACCAACACCATTTATTGGAGCTCCTGGGTGGGCAATTATCCAGCTTTGGGTGGGCTATTGGGTTTCTGTATTTTTTCCAGTTTAACCCCTTGATGACAATTGCCGGTCTGGGCACGTCACCGAAATTCAAGTCGTTAACGATAATTGACGTGCCAGGACCGGCACGTCTTTAAACGGGTGCAGAAAGCGAAAATAGCAAAACGCTACCTGTACTTATTGCTCCATAACGTGCAGAAAAAAGCAAAAAAACATTAAAAAAAATTGGGTATTTCTAAACTCAGGACAAATAGTAGAATCTATTTAGCAGGTTTTTTTATTACCTTTTATAGATGAGTAAAAGATTTTTCAACTAAAAGTTAGAAACAGTCAACACCATATTTTATACTTTTTTTAATGGTAAATAATATGATACAATCAAAACAATGTCATCTAAAGAAAGCCCTTCTTGTCCTGAAAAAAACAATATCTAATGTGTGTGGGTTCAGTAAACGGGAAAGAAGAAAATTACAGCTAAACACAAGCAGTGCAGAAATGTTAAAACGGTAAATTACAGTAAAATAGGTTTCATTTGTTTATCAGTTATTGTGTACTTATTAGTACTATTGCAGGGCCACTTCTCAGTGAGTGGATTTCCTGTATCTAAATAAATCACTGAGTGGAGGCACTGAATGCAGAATTCAAATATGTCCCAATCTCCCTCACTCATTGCGGAAGCTCAGGAGCCATATCAGCGCCAAGAAGCAACAGGGATTGTTGCTGATCCTGACCCTATTTTCCAAGGGAAAGGAAAAAGGGTTACAGTAGTTAATGTATGAGTTGTTTTGAACATGCTAGGATGCCAACGCATGCGACTAAGTCTGGTTAATTTTGTTAACACTTAACCTGACTTAAAATAAATTAATGGAGGCAAAACTCAGTATAACCAAACCAAATGTATGCAGTTACAATACAAACTAACTTAAGATATAAAAATGTAAAAAGTGTGAGGTAAAAAAAAAATCCAACTACCACTTAAAACATACAAAGTATATAACTTCAATACAAAAGACAGCTCCAAGCTCGAAACCCCCTACTGTATCGGAATAGCTTTGTACCTATATATGTTATATATTTTATATATATACCATATATACCATACCAAATAATAAAGGTAGAATACATATTTTCTGAAAAGCCCTGACTCCCCCTCTTGGTAAATTCATTCAATTCATTCAAAATACCTTAGGTAACCACACCATGATATGTGACATGATGTACCATGCACAAGACATCTTTCTATATATATTTTTTTTCTAAAAATATTCACATAGGTGATTAACTTTTAAAAGTAAAGTATAAACAAATTAATTATATTTCCATCGATACATACATATACTTTTTAATTCTAAATACAGTCATGGGCCTTGTGGTTGGCTAGTTACAATAAGCACTAAGTGCCCATTGTGAAATATTTCTGTGAGAGTTATAACAAAGTAAAACCAGACTTAAAGAAGTTAAGTACAAAAACTATCTGCCTTACTTTTGTAATATGTAGGATTCAAGGACATAAACATTGAACAAAGCCAGGTCGGAACATAAACTATTGAAATACAGGTTCTTAATTTTACCATAAAGTCTTGTTAATCTTTTCAGATTTGAGAACATACAAGAATAATACATGGCTATTCATCTTTGCAGTATCACCCTGAGTGCATATTTTCAATAAATCTTCCAAAAACAAAGCATATGCACAGATAAAAAAAAAAGATTAAATACAACTTCTGTTTATCGATGTAACAAATCTTCTTAATTATGCAGAATACAACAGGGCAGTATTTTTTCATTATGTTGGTTTATAGCTTATGTCTTGAATTAAATATGATTACCTTATTCCATGTTATTTTCCTTCATTAAATAGTATTTTATTAAGCACAAGTGTAAAACATTATACTGCTCAAATAAATTACACTATTAAAGTTGCAAAAAATGCTTGAAACTTTGCTTTGCTATAGCAGTCTTAAGTTGCAACAATCCACTTTTTTACTTATTTTTTTATTAATATTGATATGCAAACATTATTATTATTTATTTTATATAGCGTCATCATATTCCATAGCGCTGTATGATGGATAGACAGCAGGCCCGGACTGGGACAAAAAATAGGCATTTAAGCCTGAGCAGCCCATTTTTATTTATTTATTTATTGTTAAAGCCCACCCTTCATGTACCATCTTTGCATTTACTCACTCATTCACACAAATCATTAACACATTCATTAATGCAGTCTCACAAATCATTCAAGCAATTCATCCACACATGAATTCATTAATTGTCATATGCATTCATACAATTCATCCACACATGTATTCATTCATTCTCATACGTATTCACACTACCCCCTCTCCCCATCTTATCTGCCCCTTCTCACTATGTTCCCCCTTTTCACTATGTACCCCCTTCCCCACTTCTCAATATATACCCCCTTCCCCACTTCTCAATATGTACCCCCTCTCACTATCTATCCCCTCTCCCCATTTCTTACTATCTAGCCCCCCTCTGCCCCTTCTGACTGCACCCCCCTCCCTCACCTTACTTACCTTGTTGCTGGAGCAAGCAGCAACTGCGACCGGGCCCGAGGCAGGGCCGGATTGACTGGAGCCCCCCCCCCCGATGTTTTAATTTAAACCCTGTGCGGCCGCAGACGCGTATGGCCGGCCCTGGTGGGGGCTTCCCAGCCGCTTAGAGTGGCAGACCCGGTCGCAGTTGCGGCGGGCTTAAGGGGCAGATGCCCCTTATGCCCAGAGTTAATGCGGCCGTCAGAGTCCTGACTGGGCCTATTGTAAGGTAGGGGCCTGGAGCTGCAGCTCCATCAGCCCCTAAGTCAATCCGGCCCTGCCGCGGCCCGGCCCACCGGGCCTGATAGACAGGACATAACAAGTAGTATATAACAATTTGATTTATAATCTACATGATTTTATATATACCGTATTTGCTCGATTATAAGATGACCCTGATTATAAGACGACCCCCCAAAATCTGAATATTAACTTAGGAAAAAAAGAAAAAGCCTGAATATAAGACGACCCTAAAGGAAAAAAGTTTTACCAGTAAATGTTAATTCATGTAAACTATTTTTTTTAAATAAAAGCTATGATTGAGAAAAATATTTTTTTTGTTTTTATTTCCTTGTATTTTCCAACCTGTCCCCCAGTTACGCACATCTGCCCCCAGGCTTGCCACACCAATATGGCACTGTGGCCCATGATATGCCTTTTATCCCTCTATATGCCACTGTGCCCTATGGTATGCCTTTTGACCCCCTATGTGCCACTCTGCCTCCAGAAATGCCTTATACCCCTATATCCCATTCTGGCATTTAGGGGGTTAAAATGCATATTATGGGGCAGAGTGGCATATAGGGAGGTATAAGGCATTCCAGGAGGCAGAGTGGCATTAAGGGAGTTAAAAGGCATTGTATAGAGCACTCTGCCTCCAGAAATGCCTTATACCCCTATATGCCACTCTGGCATTTAGGGGGTTAAAAGGCATATTATGGGGCAGAGTGGCATATAGGGAGGTATAAGGCATTTCAGGAGGCAGAGTGCTCTATTAAATGCCCCTTTAATGCCACTCTGCCTCCAGAAATGCCTTATGCCCCCCCATTTAACACTACCCCCCCCCAACTTACCGGTGCTTCTGACTTCCCTGTCATGTAGCCGGGGCAGCGTGTAGATCCCGCACACTTACGCTGCAGTCGGAAGGAGGCGTGGCTAGCAGCAGGGGTTGTCTGCGTCCATCGCGCAGACCTTCCCCGACTGTCAGAGATCAGAGTTCCCCACACCGGTATATATACAGAAATATATACTTTTGTGGGTACTTTTGGTTTATTTGTTTAAAATTAGAGTTGCAATACCATCATACCTCATGTAATGTACACTCTATAGTATGTTCCCTATAAGTGCTGGGGAAGTATGGAAATTCTATATAAATTAGGTATTTCTGAAATCAGGACTCAGAGGAGAAAATATATAAAAAATGGTTTTTTTCTATTTTTCACTAGTTTTTGCTAAATTTCTCATCCTAAATTTTCAGCTAATTATCTAACCATGGTATCAAAAGAAAGCCCTCTCTCCTTTACATGGGTACACTATTCGCAGGAAAGGGGAATAATCGCTGAACCGACATACCGCAAGGTGTCAAGAACTCCTGGGACCGAAGGGGTTAAAAGTGTGCAACATAGTGTGGCAAGACTTCATGGATCAATAACATACATTTTCACAAGATAACTGTTCTTTTTTATCATGTATAACACAGACTGAGAACATATTCTGAAAATAGCAATGAACTAGGTAGACAGAAATAACAACATGAGGCATCTTTTTGCCATTGAGACAATACAAAATGCATCTGTACACTTTGGTTGCATTCAAGTATTCTATACTAATTATTGTGTAAAGCGTTTTATTTAGCCATATAATGTAGTATTCATTTAATCTGAGTAGGATATATATCACTTTTTGAAAAAATGATTTGAGCATCAGCAAGTGTAGAGTTATGACTATATGCTTTACACTCTGTAGCAAATCTGAACTCTATTGATGTGACTTTATGGAGAAACTAGTCTTGATCGTAACATACGCTACCAAATTAGTTACTATGGTTTTTTGTGAACCAGATAAATTGCAATGTAAAACTTACTGATGAATGGTAACCCATGACATGGTATGTTACGCTAAATATGTAATAAGCAGTATGTAGAACTATGTTATAGAAATAAAACTAGATTGGAGAGTTCCACAAAATTCATATAACAAAAATATTAAATTATTATTTGGCTTTTATAACATGCTTTCATTTGTAATAAGGTAAGAGAAGTACATTTCCTATAAAGCAACACAAACAAGTTTCAAATTGTGTTTGGGGTTGTTTTAAATACTTGTGTTAAATACTTGTGTTTGGGCCTATATTAGCAACATTTTATCTTGTCTTCACTTTTTAAAAAATACTTCTATTCCTTTCCAAGTGCTATCTACCACAAGCAAATACGAGAATAAATCAAAACATGAATTACAAGGAAGATGTGTCAGTCCTAAAAGACATACTGATGCTCTTATACTGAAAATATTGAAATCCCTTGCCCTTAATATTTCAGAGATGTCAGTTAAAATATGATCTGTGTTGGCTGGTTTACACAGGCACATTAGACTTTTCTTTCTTTTCTCTTTAGTTGTAGATTATATGAAAGAATAGTCTAATGTGCCTAAATTCCTAAATCAAGAGGAAGACAAGTTGGGCCACACACTGCTTTACTTATTACTTACTTGCACCTCTACATATGTGAACATTTGTTTATTCTTTTTTTCTGGTTATTCTTACAAGAATGCATTGGTACATAAGAATATACATTTTAGGCTTTATTTGGACACTTTGTGATTACTAAAATTGAAAAAAAGACTTGCTAAATAGATTTTAATATTTTAGAAATGCCCAATGTTTTTATGATTGCTGTTTTATGCAAGTTATAGGGCAATAAGTACAGTATTTTTACAAATCTACTCAATCTACCCCAATGTCATATTTGGGACATGTTTGAAGCCAGTTAGTTCAATTTATCCCCATCAAACCATGTTTGTTCAAAAACTAGAACCCTCCCGGGTATTTACAATCCCAGTATTTTAACTCTTTCCATGTACAATTCTACTACCAGAAAAACTTTATGGTAGTAATTATATTTGTGGGTTTTTTTACACATTGCACTTCAGGTATGAATTTAGAGCTCCTGGTATATGTCACTGTCAAACAACACTGTAATATGTGTTTAGCAATACCTACTAGGTAAAGTGATACAACACCTGCATATGTTTGCTGAGTTGTTTGGGGACTAAAAAGCTACATTTGGAAGGATCACAATTTTTTAGGAATTTTGACATCTGGTCAGTCTGGGCCCATGTCCTATTGGGACATATTTGAATCTCATAAGTATTTCAAATGCAAGTATTTTAACTCTTTCCATGCCAGGATATTTGAGAAGATTCAGTGCTAATTTTAGAACTTGCTCATAAAAATATTTATATATACCGTATTTGCTCGATTATAAGACAAGGTTTTTTTCAGAGCAAATGCTCTTGCGTCTTATAATCGGGGTCGTCTTATAATCTGAACCTCATAAGTATTTCAAATGCAAGTATTTTAACTCTTTCCATGCCAGGATATTTGAGAAGATTCAGTGCTAATTTTAGAACTTGCTCATAAAAATATTTATATATACCGTATTTGCTCGATTATAAGACAAGGTTTTTTTCAGAGCAAATGCTCTGCGTCTTATAATCGGGGTCGTCTTATAATCAGACTATAGCATGACTATGAGACGACTAAGATCCAGATCCCCCGCAGCTGCAGGGGACCTGGATCCTCCTGTCTCCCGCCCCCCCGCCCCCCCGCCCCACTTACCGGTACTTCTGAGTCCCCGGTGTGTAGCTGGGGCAGCGTGTAGATGTCTACGCGATTCGCGTAGACAACTTCCGCTGCAGCAGGAAGGAGGTGTGGCTAGCAGCGGGGGTTGTCTGCGTCCATCGCGCAGACCTTCTCCGGCTGTCAGAGATCAGAGTTCTGACAGTCGGGGAAGGTCTGCACGATGGACGCAGACAACCCCCGCTGCTAGCCACGCCTCCTTCCGGCTGCAGCGTAAAAGCGTGGGATCTACACGCTGCCCCGGCTACATGACAGGGAAGTCAGAAGCACAGGTAAGTTGGGGGGGGGCAGGGGAGTGTTAAATGGGGGGCATAAGGCATTTCTGGAGGCAGAGTGCTCTGTGAAATGCCTTTTAACCCCCTTAATGCCACTCTGCCTCCAGAAATGCCTTTTTAACCCTCTATACGCCACTCTGCCTCCTGAATGCCTTAAACCTCCCTATATGCCACTCTTCCCCATAATATGCCTTTTAACCCTCTAAATGCCAGAGTGGCATATAGGGGTATAAGGCATTTCTGGAGGCAGAGTGGCACATAGGGGGTCAAAAGGCATATCATGGGGCACAGTGGCATATAGGGTTAAAAGGCATATCATGGGGCACAGTGGCATTTAGAGGGTTAAAAGGCATATCATGGGGCACAGTGGCATATAGGGGGTATAAGGCATTGCTGGGGCAGATGTGCATAACTGGGGGGCAGGTTGGAAAATAGAAGGAAATAAAACCAAAAAAATCTTTCTCAATCATAGATTTTATTAAAAAAAAATAGTTTAGATGAATTAACATTTACTGGTAAAACTTTTTTCCTATAGGGTCCTCTTATATTTAGGCTTTTTCTTTTTTACCTAAATTAATATTCAGATTTGGGGGGTCATCTTATAATCAGGGTCGTCTTATAATCGAGCAAATACGGTATATATTTTTGGCCTTTTTAACTTTTTTTGCATTACATAAGTTATGGTGGGTAAAGGTGATGGAAAACCCTTCCACCTAAATTTAAGGGGTAGTAGAAGTACATATATATTTATATATATATATTTTTGGCCTTTTTAACTTTTTTTGCATTACATAAGTTATGGTGGGTAAAGGTGATGGAAAACCCTTCCACTTAAATTTAAGCCTTGTCTGATATCTGTAGATGAATGTTTAATAATACTTCTACTAACATTTTTTGGAACTGGATGGTTCTTCTGATGCTGTCATCACCTTTCTTGCTAACACTCTCCACCATCATCCTAATCAAGCCATCTGAACGATCAACAACTTCAGCATATCATCATTTGATCATCAGATCAAAGCCCTTCATATAAGAGAAGCTCACTGAGTTTTGACCTTCATAATGTATAATAAACTCAAGGAGTTGAAACCACAACTGTCCTTCAAGCTCTTCTGTCAGCTCTCCCGTTAGTGAGCAAACCTCAAAGAATGTGTGTGCATTATATTTTTTGTAGAACTTTCCAGGTTAATGTAATAGTATTGTATAGTTAGTACAATATGTTGGCCAAACATGATCATTTAGCATCTCTGTGTATATTTGGTTTTAAAATACCATTTGTAGTTGAATTAGTGCCTCCTTGCTACTGTCTATTAATTGCTTTAAAATCTGTGTCATGAGATAATTATACTTTATTTACCATTATATAATATGAACTATTATTGAAAGCACTATTGCAGCTACGTTACTAAACTAAAAAAAAAAAAAAGACTGGGATGTGTTACCATCACATCACAATAAATAGAATGTATTTCCTTCACCCTAGCAGATGGTACTTAAGTGATATAGTGACTATTATAGCAAGAAGCCTTTAAAGTGTTATGCTTTCATAATAACATTGCAAAGTTATTTTCTATCCCTTGTTAAAGGCTTATAACAGACAGCTGTAACTTCAATAATTGTTTATAATTAATAAAGTAAATAGGTTGTGTTCAGAGTGGGAATAATAATGCAGCCACTTATAATATATAACATTAACATTATATATTATGTGTAATATTTTTGTGGACTATGTATGTACACAACACATACACATATATATATATATATATATATATATATATATATATATATATATTAGACTTGGGCACCAGGGGGCTCTTCGTGTTCGTCTTCGTGCTCGTCTTCGGGGAAAAAAAAATCTTCGTATTCCGCGAATATTCGCCCGTTCCTGTCTTCTCTTCGGGCGAATATTCGCGGACATTCTTCGTGCTCGTTTAATCTTCGTTTTCCTCCTGGTTGCCTAGCAGGGGTTAATACGGGGTTAATAACACATCACAGCAGCAGCAGCTGCCGTGAAGGTACGTGTGTGCAGCTCTATTGGTCGTTTCGGCAGGGGGCTGGTCTGGCATCAACGAGTGAATTGCAGAACTGCAGAATGCACTTCATTCGTTGATGGCAGGCGAGCCCCCTGCCGAAACGACCAATAGAGTTGCACACACATACCGAGGTGTACTGTCCATAGATGTTTAATAAAAGAATAGGGAATATTTTACATTTTTAAATTGATTTTGGACCACTTTACATGCCTAACATTTGCTACCTATTTACAATGGCATACTTTGCAACAACCCAACTTACTTATTGGACAGGACTGGAAAATAGCAGGACTGTCCACCAAAATCTTGGGTGTGTTGGCAGGTATGCTGATGGAAAAATGTTGGACAAGAACTAAAAAATAGCTTAGGGTTAATGTACGGTTATGTTTAAGATTAGTAGCAGTGCACTGGTTTGGTTAAAGATGGATTATGTCTAAATAATAATAATTTAATTTTAATGTTTTTTTTTTAAAAAAAATAGGGGTTTATTTAAATGTATTTTAAAGTTAGATTTATTATTTAGTACTTGATTATATTTATTAAATGTTTATAGTAGCGTTACCTACCGAGCTATAACTACCTATGTGTATTTGCATTTTGCATACCTAGTTTAGCTAAATTAGATGGGACAGGACTGGAAAAAAGCAGGACTGTCCCTGAAAAAGTTGGGTCTGTTGGCAGGTATGTGGATGGAAAAATGTTATAGGGTGAAGTGTGAGTTATAGTGTTAATGTAATGCTATTAGTGAGTGAAGGCCAGGGCAAATAACAAGGAAAAGGTCCTTGTGTTTTGTGCATTGTAAGTGTGTGTGTATGTGTGTTATGTGTGATGTCACTGTGTGTTATATGTGTTATATGTGTTATTGTGTGTGTTATGTTTGGTTGGTTGTGTATCAGAAGGAAAATAATGAAATGGAAAAGGAAATGGGAAAGGCAAATGAGTGGGCAATTGGCGACCCGCTCACCTGTTTCACCCCAGGGCAAAGCACCCAAACACTGTCAGTCCTTGGCGATTGGGAGCGGACTTCCAGAGCTCAGACACAAGGCCCTAGCGTAAGCTGGCTACATTGGCGGAGGTAGCAGGCGTTGCCACACCGCAGCAAGTGCAACCAGGGGGGAGAAACTGCCCTTACCATAAGGGACATTTGAGGCATGACACTAGCCAGGAAGCGAACTGGCAGAGAAGAGACACTGGCACCACCACCAGCAGCAGCAGCATTGGAAAAGGCGAATGAGTGGGCAATTGACGACCCGCTCACCTGTTTCACCCCAGGGCAAAGCATCCAAGCACTGTCAGTCCTTGGCGTTTGGGAGCAGACCTACAGAACTCAGACACAAGGCCCTAGCGTAAGCTGGCTACACCGGCGGAGGTAGCAGGCGTTGCCACACCGCAGCAAGTGCAACCAGGGGGGAGAAACTACCCTTACCATCAGGGACATTCGAGGCATGACACTAGCCAGGAAGCGAACTGGCATTGAAGAGAGACACTGGCACCACCACCAGCAGCAGCAGAATTGGGAAAGGCGAATGAGTGGGCAATTGACGACCCGCTCACCTGTTTCACCCCAGGGCAAAGCATCCAAGCACTGTCAGTCCTTGGCGTTTGGGAGCAGACCTACAGAACTCAGACACAAGGCCCTAGCATAAGCTAGCTACACCGGCGGAGGTAGCAGGCGTTGCCACACCGCAGCAAGTGCAACCAGGGGGGAGAAACTACCCTTTCCATTAGGGACATCTGAGGCATGATTTCAGCCAGGAAGCGAACTGGCAAAAGATACTGGCACCACCACCAGCAGCAGCGTTGGAAACGGAAAAAGGTGAATGAGTGGGCAATTGACGACCCACTCACCTGTTTCACCCCAGGGCAAAGCATCCAAAGACTGTCAGTCCTAGGCGTTTGGGAGCGGACTTACAGAGCTCAGACACTAGGCCCTAGCGTAAATTGGCTACACCAGCGGAGGTAGCAGGCATTGCCACACCGCAGCAAGTGCAACCAGGGGGAGAAACTACCTTAAACATTAGAGAGAAAAAATTTAACTTTCCAAGCTAAGAGCTGGGTAACCCAATTTGGGCAGATTGAATTTAAGAAAGGCAATCTGCTCCATCAGATGAGGTGCCATGCGTGAGCGCTGTGGACTCAGTATGTTTCCAGTCATAGAAAACACGCGCTCACTTTGAACAGTGGTTGGCGGACATGATAGAAGCTGCTGCGCAACCCATGAGAGTGCAGGCCACACACTCTTCTTTTCATCCCAGTAGCTAAGAGGATCAACATTAGGAGCAGAAGGAACTTCACAGAGGTAAAGTTTGACCATTTCAGCAGCACTACTCTCCTTTCTGCTGCTAGCTCTGTCAGATGGTCCAACTATACTGCCAAGTGCCTCTTCCCAAAACGCAGCTGCTCCACTCAGCTGTGTTGTGCTGCTTGTGGCACTGCTGCTGATGCTGCTGCTAGGGGTAGCAGACCACATCATCTCTTCCTCCTCCTGCACCTCACCCTCCTCGGACAGCATTCCCATTTTACGCTGCCAGTCACGCACCTTGTTGACCAATTGCTCCCGGTAGCTACTGAGAACATTGAATTTCAAAGCTAGCTTTCCCTTAATTCTTGGATCACAAAGGCACGCTAGCATCATTTCGGGACTCTCTTCCATTCGCTTGCGAAGGTGTACTTTTAGCAGATCCTTCAGCTTCCTGACTATGGCTGCTACGTCAGGATGTAGAGTGCCACCTTGAACAGCCTCACGGTTTCCAAGGAACACATCCATCTTGCTGCCTAGATGGGAGAACACTGGGATTACCTGGGCCAGACTGGCAGTGTTTGAGCTTAAATTTTCTGTGGCATCCCTGAATGGTTTAAGGACTGCCACTAGCTGGGCGATCACTGTCCAATCCTCCCTATTCAATGGAGAGGTAATCCCAATATTGTGCTCTGAGGCAAGATTATGGATTGCCCTCTGCTGCTCCAAAATCCTCTCTAGCATGTCTAACGTGGAGTTCCACCGTGTACTGACATCCTGACGTAGGCAGTGTACGGGAAGACCTGACCTCTCTTGCTCTTCCCTCAAAAGTTGGCTAGCCTTAACACTATGGTGAAAGTGCCCAGCGATCTTTCTGCAGCGGGACAGAACTACTGCTGCCACATTAGTTCCTTCTGACATTGCTGCCTTCACTACAAGATGGATGATGTGGGCTGCACAGCGCACACCAACAATATGACCATCTCGCAGCGCTTTCACCATATTGGCACCTCCGTCAGTTACCACAAAACCAACTTCAACATTGGTGCCCGCCTCTGCTCCCACCCAAAGGCTAAACATTTTCCTAATCGCATGCAGAATATTTTGGGAAGTGTGCTTTTCATCCATCACTTCTGCATGGAGAAGGAATGATCGGTAGCCTGCTGCAGCAACTTCCTTAGACACACCGGGCTGCCACCAGTGTGCTGTCAAAGAAAGAAAGGCATGCTGGGCGCTAGGTGCACTCCACAAATCTGTAGTGAAATGAACACACTGACCAGCAGCCTTGGAAAGCTCCTCTTTCACTGCTGCAACACAGGACCGATACAGCGAGGGGACAATGTTCCTGCTGAAAGTGGAACGTGACGGAACTGTGTATTGTGGAGCCACAGCCGCCATCAATTGTTTGAAAGGCTCCCCTTCAATCATGGAGAAGGATGCCCCTCCAACAGCAATGAACTGACCAATAAGTCGCGTTACTTTATTGGCCTGCTGTTTGGGCATCGTTCTCTTGGAGTGGAATGCCCCAAATTCTTCCAGGGTGGGCTGGGCATGCAGTGCTCCAACCTGCCTTGGTCTCTGGCTGCCAGCACTAGTTGCTGCTGCTGCTGCTGCTGCTGCTGCTATTGGCTCAGAAGAAGAAGCTGTTGGGGTTTTTCCACGGCCACCAGCTATGCTGCCTGCACTAAGTTTTACCTCTGCATCTTTCCCCAATAGCACAGCGTTGTGTTGAGTGCTGAGGTGATGCTTCATGCTAGCACTGGTAAAATGGCCAGACACTTTCCCTCTGCTTATTAGCTTCCCACAATGTTTGCACTTTCCATAGCGCCCTTCTTCAACATTTTCAAAGTGCTCCCAAATTGGGGCGCGCATAGCCTTGGAGTGTGCCTTGGGTGCTGCTCTTACTGCTCGGGGTGGATGAACAGAGGCAGAACTAGTGGTGGTGGGACTGGTGGTAACAGTACTGGCCATAGTGGGACTGCTAATTGCTTTAGATTTGCTAGGTTTTGCTGCTGCTGCTGGTGGTGGTGATGGTGATGATCGTAGCGGAGAAGGTGGAGGCTCAGGGGAAAATTGTGCACTAGTCATTTGGACACTGCTCCCTGAGGAATCTGATTCCTGACCACTCATCTCCTCTACTTCCTCTGGCTCATAGTCTAGCTCTTCATTAGCCAGATCGAATGGAATTCCTGCTAGGCTGGAGCTAAGACTGATATCGTCGTGAGACTTGTGACTAGTAGTAGTGCGAGCAGGAAGAATAGACTCTGCACTTGGCCTCTCAGTCTCAGGCTCCTCTGCTACCTCGCTAGGTGGAGTTCCACTATGTGTAGCCCTCTCTCTAACTGTCTTTACAAAAATTTTGTAAGGACTTGGTGGCTTGCTAGAGGTACTAGGAGGACATGGCGTGGCGGTACCAGTGGGAACAGTAGGCGCAGCACTAGTGGTGGTAGAGGCGGGGGTGGTGGTGGTGGTGGTTTTCCCTACAAAGGAATGAGATCGCTTTGGTTTGGGACCCCTCTGAGTCTTGCTGCTAATTTGGCTCTGCTTGGTACCTTGCATGCTGCTGGTGGATGGGGAAGATGCTGCTTGGGGCAAAAGGCACTTCTTTTTAGTCACTGGGCTGGTACTACTTGTGCTACCCTTTAACTTTGAACGTGCTTCTGGTGCTTTAGGCTTTCCGTAAAAAACCATAGAGCTTGTGGGCCTAGCCGCACTACTACTGCCTGCTTTTGGTGCCTTTCCTTTACTTGATGATCCTTCAAGCAATGCTTCCCCAAATGATAAGCGAGAGCTTGGCCTACTTGGCCGACTAGACTGACGCAAAGGCTGCATCTTAGAGCTGGTGGTGGTGCTGGTGGTGGTGCTGGTGGTGGTGGTGGTGGTGGTAGATGGAGCTTGTCCCTCCTTAGTCCCAAAAGGAGGATCCATTTCAAATTTTGTGTTGTGTGTGTAGTGTAGTGTAGTGTAGTGTAGTGTAGTGTTTAAAAAACTATAAAAAAAAAAAATAAAAAAATAAAAATAAAAAAAAGGAAAAACGAATTAAAGACAAAAAAATTAGAGGAAGTTCTCTTCAGTGCTACTGCTTAAAAAGTAAAACTATGCACTACTGCACTGTGCTGTGTGCAATCTGCCAAAATCCTAAAGTTATTGAAATTATTAACTCAAGATTAACTATTTAATAACTAGCAGTATTTTATTTTTAATTTGAATTTACACGGGCCTAAGAGCTTAGCCTACCACTATGCTAGCCTAAAGCTATATTTCCTTACTATAAGTCTACCTCTAGGCAGACGCTCTCAAACCCACTAAGCTAAAGTGAGGTTAAATCAGATTCAGTATATGATTTATTAATTAATATTAAGTTATATAATATTAATAGATTAGAACTAATTTACTTATATATTATGTATTATAGATAGAAGAATATAGATTATGAATTAGAATTTAGAATTAGAATTACTTATATTATAGATTATGAATTAGAATATTATTATTTATAATATATTATAGATTAAGATTAAAGAAGATTAGAATTATTTTAGTACTACAGCTAGTAGCTTGAAGCTTTGCTTAGTACAGCTCGTCACAGTCAATTTTTCTTGAAAAGAATTAGAAATAAAATAAAATGTCACAGCAAAACGGTTATCTTCACTGCTTGCTGCACTCACTAGCCCAACAAGTTCACTTCACTGATGGACTGAGGTGAGCAAAACACTAAGGGTACTTTTAATAAAATTGAAATAAAATGTAAAATAAATGAGAAAATCTTTGCAAAACAGTTAACGTCACTGCTTGCTGATCAAAAAAAAACACAGCACTTATGCGGCTGCACTCACTAGCCCAACAAGTTCACTTCACTGATGGACTGAGGTGAGCAAAACAAATGAAATAAAATGAAAGATTAATTAAGAAAAATTGACTTGGTCTCTTACTGTTGCTAAAACAAAGCACAAACTATAGAGCTGCAGCACCAGTACTAATAAGATTAGCTGAACTATACGCTAGTAGTAATTAATTAATATTATTACTTTTATTTATAGCTAATTTAATTAACTATTAAGATAAGAAAGAATTAGAGAATTATTGATATTACTGATTTTAGATTAGACACTAGTAGATGTTCTGAATGTCTACAGTACACTCTACACTAGTATACTATTACTAACTATAACTGACAAATATATATATAATTTTATAATGAATTCAATTATTAATTATATTAATTAATATTACTGATTTTAAATTAGACACTAGTAGATGAATGTCTACAGTACACTCTACACTAGTATACTATAGTATATATATATATATGACTGACAAATATATATATATATATATAATATTATAATGAACTATTAAATTATAGATTCTATTAAATTGTAATTTATAAATTCTATTTAATTTATTTAAGCAGGACAGGCAATAGGCACTAGTGCCAGCCCAGGGCAAGGGCACCCCAGTGCCACTGAGGCACTGGGTGCACTGTCAACTCAACAGCACTTACACTAAAGTTGATGACAAATTAATTTTAAAAAAATTAAATTAATCAAATTATTATTATTAAATATATTAATTAAGTAGCACTGAAGTGAGGATGAAGTACACAGTGAGAAATGGCAGGCTAAGGCTTACCAGTCTCACACAGAACAGAACAATCTCTCTCTGTAACGCTCGGATGCAGCACAGCAGTGTTGCCAAAGCAGTCACAGCGAAAAATGAATGGATCTCTCAGGCAAGCTCTGGTCTTATAAAGGCGCCTTCAGAATTAAAAAAACAGCAGCACAGGCATTGGACGAGACCCTTAGCGTTACGTCACAAGAGTGAGCTGATTGGACAGACGAGGATCAGCTCACTCCTGTTTGAAATTTTGGCGGTTGCGCGGCAAAAACGAAGACGATCACGAAGAATCTTCGATTCTTCGTGATTGTGAGTCTTCGTCTTCGCCTACGGTTTGCCGGCACTGTATTCTGTTCTACGTTCTTTCGGAACGAACAAAAAAACGGCCTCTTCGTGCTCGTTTTCATGTTCGCCCGAAGACGAATGCACAAGTCTAATATATATTCATAAAACTAAATTAAATGAAGCATTAAAAATTATGCAATGTTAAAAAAAAACGTAATTGTTTTTAAGTACATTCACAAGGGCCTTTTATTAGTTGAATTAAAAAATAATTTAAACCAGTGATGATGTATTTCATGATTAATTTTTGTATGTGTGCTTCTAATAACTTTTAGAACATCCAGTTCCATTTCTTGGTGTATTACAAACATTAAATATGTCTGATGAGCTTGCTGCAATACAGTTAAAAGTAAATTTTTCATAATTTCATCTCAGCCGCTACATCACCTTCTAACTCTGTCTTTTTTTATCAAGTTGAAAGAAAGTTGATTGTTGGTACCTATCACATATCTACAAGTACAATACACTTACAGGACTATAATCCTTCCAATAACTTCAAAGCACACTTTGATCAAGTAGCAAATGATCAAAGTGTTAGCTTTGTAAAAAAAAAAATCTGATTCAACTGGTATCTATTATCTTATATTTCTGTGTATCCTTTGGGTTTTCTAAATTCATTGATGTACTATATTGAGGCATCAATAGCAGCTGACTCCTGCTGATATGACAATATAGGAAAACTGAAACTCTTCAAGATGTTACTGAGCTAATATACAAAACTGCTTGTTAAAGACATACGCATAAAAGATTTTCACAGTATTCAACAAAGTAATTTAATTATTTCAATATGGTTCAAAGCACAACAATATCAGCATAACACAATAAAATCAATTAACCATGCATTTATTTAAAGCAAGTAGATATAAAATCGTGGCATTCATATTAATCAATATTTCATCATGCTAATTGGGATTCTTAAATTTCTGTAGCGTGCATCCATAAAGTCCCTAAGTGTAGAGAGATAAAATTTAAGTCAAAGTACCTTATAAAGCACTTTCTTTATTTATAAAAAAAAAACACGATTATTTAAACACTGCTTAAATTTTAAAGATATTAAGATGTGTTTTTTGGGGGGTTTTTTGGAAAGCAAACACGTAGGTGATTTTTAATTTTATTTTCTATTTGCAATCTAACTCATGGTGTGATAGATTTGCTGTCCTGATTTACATGATTTCCTAAACAATTATCTCATTCTACCTTTAAATTCATAGTTTCATTTAGAAATTTTGTGAAGGATTCCCCAAGAAATCTACCATGTGTTTTGGAATGCCAGTGTCTTTCACATTCCTAAGTCATTACCATATCGTAGCATTACAAACAGATACACATTTTCAGATATTTTACAAAGAACCCAGCAGGAGTGGCTGCGTACACGCAGATGAATGGTACGTACTGCAAGGTAACAGGAAAAATCAGGACCAGAGGCAGAGGCATAAGAACTAAACAATCCGAGGTCGGGGCAGGCAGCACAGGTTCAGAATCAGTAACAAAGCCGAGGTCGGGGCAGGCAGCGCAGGTTCAGAATCAGTAAACAAAGCCGAGGTCGGGGCAGGCAGCGTAGGAGCGAATGTCAGGAACAATACCCGAGGTCTGGTACACGGAAATCAGGTATCGTAGGTACAGGAGTCACAAACGTAACACGAACACACACCCAGAGTAATAAAGACTCTTTGCACGGGCACTAAGCACAGGGCAAAGGGGGTTTAAAAGGACTGGTGGTGGGGAAACCAGAAAAACCGGCCAATGGACGCGCGATGACATCATCACGACCGGCAACATCGCCAACATAACAACAATCTCTGCCGCGGCGTGGAGGTGCCACACAGGCAGAAGCGGTAACGGAAGAGCACGACACTGCACGGAGAGGACACGCGAACGGCACCTCGGGAGGGCCGCCCATCCAAGACTGGATGTCGCGGGATCCCAGCCGGACAGGTAGGTGTAACACCTAGGTAGAAAGTACCTTGACAAAGAAGTTCACAGGTATGAAACAACACCCTGAGGGAGTTTCAGCAGGTGCATCTACTTGAGCGGCCCGTATTCTGCCACCCAGGGGAGATGTTATGTTGGTACGTATGGTGGCCCTGTACTCGGTCCAGGGGAATAACATTAGCATTCGAGGACTGTCTAGACAGGGCATTAGCCCGGGCATTTTTGGTCCCCGGCAGGTACGAGACTACTTAATTCAAGCGAGATAGAAACTGCCTCGGAGTCAAGTGATTAGCATCGAACAGGTAAGTGAGGTTTTTATGATCTGTGAGAATCAGGATTGGCACGGAAATTTCCTTTGATCAAATGCCTCCATTCTTTGAGAGCGAGTATTATCGCCAGCAACTCAGTTTCATAGTTGCATTCCGCATGACTTAGCTTTTTGGAGAAATACAACTTGCTCTGAGGAGTAGGACATTTAGACAGAAGGGCAAGTACTCCTGTCTCAGATGCATCGACCTGAAATATGAATGGAAGCTCGGGTATCAGGTGTGCCAGGATGGGAGCTGTGACAAAAGTGGCCTTAAATGAAGGCTTTGATGGCCTTTGGGGAGCAGTGAGAGACTTTAACATCTCTTTTGGTCATGTCAATAAGGCGTTTTACAATAGAGGAAAAGTTATGAATTAATTTCCTGTAGTTGTTAGTGAACCCGGGGAACCATTGAAGAGAGCGGAGACCTATGGACCGCAGCCACTTGAGAACAGCTGAGAGTTTTTCAAGCTCTATAGCAAAACCGACTTCTAAAAACACGTAGCCCTAGTAGGAAACCTGTTTGCATTCAAACTCACACTTCTCCAATTTACAAAATAGATTATTCTCACGTAATCTTTGCAGGACTTTGGTTACATGGCTTTCTATTGAAGCATAATGGATCAGAATGTCGGCTAGGTATACCATCATGCATTTTTGGGAGCGAGGAAAACTGCGGGAGCATTGCAGTCTACATAATGAAAATAGTTTATTATTTTTTATTAACCCCTCAACGACAATTGATGGTCCAGGCACGTCACGTAAAAACAGTCAGTTAATGACAATTGACCTGCCAGGACCATCATGACTTTAAACGGGTGTAGAAAGCAATCTACGTTCGCTTTCCCAAGGGCAGTCCAGAACTAAATTGTGAGGCAAATTTCCATTGCATAACAGAAACAACACCAGCACTGACGAGGCCAATGATGCTTGAAATGTGTCTCACATTTCAGTTTCAGATTGCCCTTGGGGCATAATAATAACCCATAAAAACATTTTTTTGGAGACCAATAGGAGAATGATTTTTTTTCCAAAAATGCCCAACTTTTTCTATAATCAAAAGTATTATCAAAATGTTTCAATATATTTTATATGGTAAAAGCTGTAAGGAAGAGACAAACTACTACAGCTTAACAAGCAAGGGAGTTAAGGTCTATACATCTCATGATTTTATCTGCTGTTCTACAAATATGCTGGTTACCTAAAACTTTCCTCAACAAACCTATTAATTAATTTATTTATTTAGAGACTTATAATTTATTTAGTATCAAACATATTCCACAGTACTTGCAAATTTATAAATGTAGGCCAGACTCACCATGTAGACAATCAACCTAGGGCTCCATGTAACAGCTGTCATCACCATAGTTTACGTGGTTCACCACTGCAAGGGGTCTGTTTAGGTGATTAGAAAATCTAAAGATAGAAAAAGTGGCACTCGACAACCTTGTAGTTGTCAGAGAATGGTGTCTGTTGTGCTCCCAGCTCCAAATAATATACAAATTAAAGGAACACTGGTAAAACCAAAAGTTAGAAGTGTATTCTTTAAACAATCTCATAGTTTTAGATTGTCTGAGTTGACTAAGTGTCTATCTAAATACTTTGATATTAAGGCTGTTCACAGTTACATACCCATTAGATTGAGCCTCCAGGTTCTATGACCACCAGGACTTAACATAAGCTAAATAAACCCTACAAGCGAACCAAGATCAGGCCAAAGAGTCAGGGAAGACAGAATATAAATGTCATCCATATAAGAAGCAAAATGGTTGGGGCAGTTGGGTGCAACTTACTAGTTCAAGAGCAGAGAGCATCTTGGGTAGGGGAACAAAATGGGCCATATTAGAGAAGAGATCCACAACAACAAAAATGGCTATATTTCCCTCCAATGGAGGAATGTCAGCAATAAAGTCAATGGCCGAGTGGGTCCAAGGATAAACAGAAACAGACTATACAATCAGACTGTGCCTGGAAACATCCTCTGTTCATCAAGCACTAGGGTGTCCCCGTGATCTCTGACAGCCGGGGAAGGTCTGCGCGATGGACGCAGACAACCCCCGCTGCTAACCGCACCTCCTCCCGGCTGCAGCGGAAGTTGTCTACGCGAATCACGTAGCGCTCTACACGCTGCCCGGACTACGCACCAAGGACTCAGAAGCTCCGGTAAGTTTGGAGGAGGAAGGGGGAGGGAGTTGGTAAATGGGGGGCATAAGGCATTTCTGGAGGCAGAGTGCTCTGTGAAATGCCTTTTAACCCCCTTAATGCCACACTGCCTCTAGAAATGCCTTTTAACCCTCTATACCCACTCTGCCTCCTGAAATGCCTTATACCTCCCTATATTCCACTCTGCCCCATAATATGCCTTTTAACCCCCTAAATGCCAGAGTGGCATATAAGGGTATAAGGCAATTCTGGAGGCAGAGTGGCACATAGGGGGTCAAAAGGCATATCATGGGGCACAGTGGCATATAGGGGGTATAAGGCATTTCTGGGGCAGAGTGGCAAGCCAGGGGACAGATGTGCATAACTGGGGGGGCAGGTTGAAAAAAAAAGGAAATAAAAATATAATATTTTTTCTCAATCATACCTTTTATTAAAAAAAATTGTTCACATAGTTTACATGAATTAACATTTACTGGTAAAACTTTAGGGTCGTCTTATATTCAGGCTTTTTCTTTTTTTCATAAATTAATATTCAGATTTTGGGGGGTCGTCTTATAATCAGGGTCATCTTATAATCGAGCAAATACGGTGCTTTTATCGTCTGGTAATGTGTTAATTGTCTTTTTCTGTTCTTGTTTCTTTTTGTATGTCACTCCCCTTCCCCTGGCAATGTGGCAATGTAAACCATGGCCAGTACCAATAAAGTGTGACTTTGCATCCTGACGTGTCTGTCATTTCCTGGCAGGAGCATACTTTACTCAGAGAACTAAAGCAACTACCCACTGGTTTGGAATAACCCCACGATGCAACTAACTTTTGCAATTCTCCATCTGTGATCCTTTTTGGCCACTCGAACCATCCTCTTCACAGTGGGTTGAGACAATATGGACACACGTCCTCTTCAAGTTTGATTCATAACATTTATTATTAATTATTGACCTGATGGTCAAAATGGGTATTTTCAATGCTTTTGCAATTTTCTTATAGCCACTTCCTATTTTGTGAAGTTCAACAACCTTTCGCTGCCCATCACAGCTATATTCCTTGGTCTTACTTATTGCGATGAATCGCTAAAGGAAATAACCTAATATTTATACCCCTGTGAAACAGGAAGTCATGGTTGAACAATTTCCTGTTCCTAGCCACCTAGGTGTTCTAAACATGTAAAAAATGTACTTCAAATGTATTTTTCTCACATGAATGCATAGGAGTGCGAATAACTGTGCCACAATTTTCGTTTGAAAGATCAAAAGGTTAAACAATAAAAACACATTTTCACAGCCTCGTTTGCTCATTTTTACCAATGGTGCCAATATTAGTAAAGGGCACTGTAATATTGTGTTATTTTTATTGTATTTTAACACATAATGACTGTCACAATTTGACAACTAAACTTAATGTGATAAAGTAAGTAAAGTACATAAACCAATAATATACAAAAATGGTCATACTTCTAGTTTAAGTCTAGATATTTCACATCTTTATTTAATTGTAGTATTACTTTACTTCTCACCCCTTGGACTGCATTTTTTTCAGCAAACCATTAGGATGCCATCATCATTATTAAAGCAACTTCTCCACAACCTTTAACAGCTTGGAAAGTGCAAGCTTAAAGAGTGATATCAATGGTTTGAAACCAAAACCTGATTCAATTAACATTGGATAAAAATTGACAGCTTTGAAGATTACTAACTCCCTTTAGAGCCCTACACAGCTTTTCACCGTAGCCTGATTATGAACATAACAAATATGAGTGAGGGAAAAAAATCCATAGTAACTGCTTTAGATCGTGTAAAATATGCCCCTTGAGCAGAAATATCTTTAAGAAGAGGAATGATTACCAAGACTGTGTTTGTGCACTCAGTATGAACATTGATTATGTTTTAAATTGCAGCACAAGAATTGTTCTTAAAAATAAAAATAATCACTTGCTGTTTGCCACTTGGCAACAAGCTTGCACAAGGCATAGAAAGGTCCAACTCAAAAATTCAGAGCCAACTTACAGTAGCAATCACAAAACATCAACTTTTATATACACATGCAGAGGTGTCAAGTAAATGTGCATTCATGTGAAAGGTCTGTCCCTTCCTCAAGCATCATTAAATAAGTAAGTTAAATAAATTAACCAAAGAGAGGGAGGAATGCAACCCTTTTCTCCCTCCCCTTGTATTAATCAATGAATAATATGAAATTTAAAAAACTAGTGGTATAGTGTATAGGATACCTGCCTCACTCCCATCATGTGGTCAGAGGGATAGAGGGAGGTACTTTTCTAAAATTATCCTGTAGAAGGTAAAATCCCCAAGCCATGCCTTCCCATCACCCCATCTTCCCTTTCCTTAATTGATGTGAATTGGACTTTGGATCCTCCATTGAATTGTATTGAATTGCATCATCTTTAAGGTAAATTGACCCCACAGACTTTAATGGTGTCTATTTAAGTCAATGTGGAAATGTAAAAGTCATCCTTTTTCCAACACTATGCACTCCCTATGGTTGCTGGCCAAACTCCATAGCATGATCACATATTCCAAGCATTCGTTACTTTGGTTCACTGTCTATCAGCTTTGGAATTTATGTCTGTTGTTTGCATACAAAGCCCATAAGATGAGACTGGTATAAGTGTGTTTTTATTGCACAATTTACTGTATACATCCAAATTATTTTGTTATTGCAACTATATTGCATTGTATATTACACTCATAATGTATATGTTTTGTTTGACTACATTGTATCAGCAAATCGTCATGTAAATTCTCAATTCTCTCGTCATGGAATTTGTACTGTATTTGTTTATTTGCAATAAATTCATATATTGTAATTTACAACAAAAATGTATCCAAACTTTTATAAGTTCCACACATGCAAATACATCCATAGCCTGAAGTTAGAGTCCTCTTTGTCCCATTGGCGCTTTTCCCTCATCTGTCTTTCCCTTTCTCTCCATTTATGTATCTATTTTTCCTTTTTTCTTCCTTTTTCTTTCTTCTCATGTTTCTGAAAAAGAAGTAACAGCGAAACATGTCAGGGGCACAACAACATTTGCCCTTATTGTCTCTGGACAATAATACTAAAAAGAAACAGAAAAATGTTGGTGTGCTAACAAAGCATAATAAATAATACTATTGAATTCACTGCCTTACATTTACTTTATTACCTGGTTAACTTCAACTTTCAATTAATATTCATTCATCCCACTATTTTTATTGAATGTCAGTGCCCTTGCTATTGATAGTTTACAATTTGGTCTTGAACAAACACTAGAAACATTTGGTTCACTGATCATTTTAAAATCTAAAAAACAATTCTGCTTGGATAGAATTGTGATGAATGAATGTTAGTAATAAAAAAGATCTTGTGAGAGCTTGGGTGAGGAATGCCACAAGGGAAATGATGCTGTATTTGATGAAAAGGTAAGAGAAAGTCTGAGTATGACTGACAGACCAAATAATTTGCCTGAAAGTGATACAGAGAACAATTACATATCCATGCATACCAACGAGATGTGTCTTCTGCAAATGTTAATTATTCCAAGTACCAAGCAAGGAGGTTATAGAAATTTAAGCTACAAGCATGAATTTTATTAAGAATCCTTTTTTCCCCTTCTTTTATTCTATGACAAAACAATACGCTATATTCACAAGCTGGGAGATAGAAGCAGGTCTTAGCAGAGAAATTGCAAGTGTTATTTTTGTATTCACTAGAAACTATTAAAACAGCCAGATAAACTATTAAAACAGCCAGATATTCCAAGCACTTAGTAAAAGCAATTTGCCGACTATACAGCAGGCATTTATGAGGATGCTTACAATGCAGGTACAAACTTTAACATCTGAATGTTCAGCAATCCTGCGTCCAATAAAAAGTTAAGTCTATGGTTGCTAGACTAACCAGCAAAGTAATTCTTAAGACTTTATTGCATTAAATACAAATCTCAGGGGTTCTGTGGACCTCAAGCTTCTTCTGCTGTGAGGCTGTTCCACATATCCACATCTTCCTCATTAAAGTAAATCTTCCTTACATTAAGTAGAACGTTATTACATTAAATAAAAGTAAATAAAATGGAGCATAATTAGTATGCAAATGTAAATTTAGGATTTCAGTGCCTGTAAGAAAAGCTGTGCATTAATTTAGCTCTTCAGAAAAGCAAGGATTATATTATAATTCAGCTTCTATCGCAGGCACTGAGTACACTACACCCTCTCTCCTTGTCATGTTTTTCTCTACAGCTTTTACTCACTCTACAGCTCTTACTCACTTTTCCCACCTCTCCTGTCAGCATGGTCTCTGTCTCTCTCATGTGGGGCTTTATCCGTTCCCGAATAAAGCCCCACATCTCCGAAAGGGCAGAAAAAGGGAATTTGTTGTCTGTAAATAAATGAGCCAAAAACAAAACAAAAAATTGAGTCTGAAATGATTATAGGCCCCATGCACGAGTCTAACACATAATATACGTCTGTGTGTGTAATCTCATCACTTCTATACGATGTCCCTGAGTGGCACCTTAGCTCTCACTGGCAGAGGCGTCTCTAGTCTACCGTGTAACCTTTGTGATGTCTTTGCCCCCAAAATGGCTTGCCTGTGCCACTGAAAAGGCTCGTCTGAGAAAATACTGGTGGTGTGGAGAGGGCCAGCTAGGTAGGGGGGCCAGACCATTTGTTTTGTAAAGGGCATCAAAACTATTGATAGCAGCCCTGAGGAGTGGAAACTTGACAGAATATGCAAATGCGTATGGTGTGGTGTGCGCATGTGTGCCACTAACGTCAAAGAAGGGTATTGCTGGCTCTGCCTCAGTGTCCAAAAGTGTGAGTGTCAGTGGCGGTCAGACGGTATTCTAGTATTACAGGTAAACCTTCGCTATTACTAACGCATTGCATTATGGCTCCGCTCTTCATGCCCCCGCTCTTTTGTAGATCCGGTAGCACAACTATGGTCGGTACTTTTTTGAGAAAACAGTGGCAACCCTAGGTAAGACTGAATTTCTAGTGTATTTTTTAGAACATGCCAGACTATCTGCCTGATAATAGAGCTAGACTAATTGTGTTGGATGGAGAGGTTTTCTAAATTAGCACTGGGCGAGATGTGAAAGGTACACTCTAGCAATCATATGTACTGTAATGCTATGATATCTCAATGGCCTCTTACAGTATATATATTACCTTCTTTGCATCAAAATACATAGAGTGATTTATCAGAATATATTTGATGTCTTTCTAGTCCTCAGGATCTTTTGGCCAGTTGAAGATCCGTTTGGCAGAATGCCTGCAATCTCATATTTTTAGCCAGCTCGCAAGCATTTGCAGTTTAGTTAATAGACCGCTCTCTGTTTGGCATGGAGGCTTTGTGAATAACAGCTCATTCTTGGGCCACTGGGCAGTGTTTCATTTCAAGTAAGTGAAGTAGTGTTGTTTATTTTTGCCCATTCCGGACACCTTTCATAAACACTACTGGCTAGTTGAAGCATCACCCAGGTACGATAAGACATCCTTAATTTGATAGCTTCTGTTTATGTATAATTATACCCATAGCCACCAAGGCCTTATTAAGATTCTGTGGTGTGTAAGGTATTTACAGTCCTTTTTAAGAGAAGGATTAGATTTTCTATGATCACTGAGTGCCCATGGAGGGAGCTAAGTCTTCTCACTTGCTTGTATATTGATTAGTTAATAAAACCTTTAGGGAATAGCTTGTAATGGCATTTGCTCTTTTTTTAGTGATCCTTAATTATACAGATATCTGCAGAATGTTCTTGTTTTAACTTAAATCTGCCTACCTTATATTGAGCACCAAAAATCTATATTATGCAAAATATAAATTTGAGAATTTTAGACAAAAAAAATGTTCCCTTAATTATACACATTCCAAATCCCAATTGGTAGAACAATACTATCAAACGCACCTCACATTTTCGAAAAAGCTTATCCTGTACTTCGTATGATTTAATAAGTCCTAATTTTAAAACTACCAATGCAAAGCCAACACTATGTTTATGTACCAATAAAACTGCCAAGTCTTAGCAGATGCCTAAGCACTTTCTGTCACATTTATCAATGTACAACCTGCTCAGCAGTTTTTGTAAGTTGAATAAGGATGAAGAATTTTACTATGCAAGTAAAAAAGCATTTAGTGTAAGAAAACCATACACTGGTATATGTGTGAATGTTTAATTGACACAAAAGCAGAAGCTTATATATAACTCTTTGAAAATTTATGAGATGCTGGCATAATGAAGAATCAGATATATCTGCTTTCACTTCAAGAAGGCAGCAAATAATTATTCCTTAAGAAATACTTGTGGTGGATCCACAAAAATTGATTAATGGTATTTGAGTGTCAATTTAACAGCAAACATTGAGGTATTCAAATATACCGTAAAGCTGACAGGGGACATTGATCACAACCGAAAAGCTATACAAAGCGTAATTGAATAGCAAGAGGTAATTTTAACCTTTAAAACTGAAAATGTCAACAATAATACCCATGGAGCTTGCTTTACTTACTGCATACTTACAGAGAACAATGTTTTCCTTTTTATAGGAAGTGAAGGATGAGCTTTTTTACTTTCCCTTGTGTCAGTTTCTGTGCATGTGACTTGATAACACAAAAGTCATTCATTTTAAAGCCAGAAGAGAAGAGTATTAGAAGATATTTTTTTAGAAAGAACATTTCTGCTGACTGTTGACTAGAGTAGAAAGAGTAGAAATTTGGTAAGAAGGAAATGCTCCGTGATTATCATCACAGCTACACAAAGAAACTTCAAAAACATATTCTGGTATTCTTTAAACTCTTTTTGTTATATATATATATATATATATATATATATATATATATATATATATATATATATATATATATATTTGATATGGAGAACTAGTGATATTTCTGCCTACCTTCCCTGCAAACATCCCTGAAGCACATTATAGGGTATGATTTTGATTGTAAGCTTGGTTGAGCAGGACCCTGTTTACCTTTTGTTTCTCTAAGTAAAATGTGTTATGTTATACAATTAATAATAACAATAATAATAATAATGGCCACGTGGATAGACATAACGCTATCATCGCTATGGGAATAGACCAAGAACTTTGTTTGGGTTTGAATCCCTTTTACATTAGGCAAAATGGGCAGACTAGATTGGCCAAATGGTTTATATGTGCCATCAAAGTCTATGTTTCTATGAGTATATATAGTTTCACAAAATGTTATAAATACAATATGCTGAAGGTATGTCTGGTCAGTCTGATAAACATGTTGGCAAAAGTTTCACCTTCTGGTGATTACCCATCACAGTACAGAATACATAACACAACCCACATAATTTGATATCTTATTTCTAGAACAACCAATTAAAAAAACAATGGTAATAGGCCTAATCCATGAAAGAGAAGTCAAATGCTGAAAATTCCTGCTATATTTATATAAATATTTTACCTATTTAAAAAAGAACATTTAAAAAGTTCTTTATGGTTTCATTAAAAGACCCCTCTGTTATAATCAATTATACAGTGGATCATAAACTTCTCCCAAGTGGTTCTGAAATATAAAAATTGACTTATAAAAACACATCATGATGTTAGACTTTAAAATCTATTTACCATTTAAGTATGCAGAAGCAAATTCGTCGGATTTATGTGCAATCTGCTATAGAAAAGGTAGGTGCTGGCCTAGAACATAGATCTACATGGGGATCCCTCCTCTGTAGAGGAGAGGACACATAGACCCGCTGATGGAGCAGCATGATCTCCCCAACCGGCCCTCATTAAAAGGAGCACTGTGTCTGTTCAGACTTCTGTCTCACTGCCATGGGCGTAGGAACCGGGGGGACAGATCCCCCCCAGTAACTCATGCGGGGGGGGGGACCGATAATGAAGAAATCCCCCCCAGGGCCGTAGGAACCCCCCCCAATAGAAACGCCGCAAATGCGGCCCGCGAGACCTCGAGGTGCGGCCCGCGTAAGATCGGCAGCCAGGGCAACCGATCTAACACGGTCCGCACCTCGAGCCCTGCTACCTACCTGTGGGAGGGTCTTCTGTACTGCACAGAGGAAGTGGAACCCAGCAGAGTTCACGTGACATCACATCACATCCTGCTTCCTCTGTGCAGTACGAGAGAACGCAGAGGGAGGCTGAAGTCTGTGAGCGGCATCGAGGAGCTGCAGTGCAGGTAAGGGGGTGAGGAGGGTGTTTGAATCAGTATGCGTGATTGAGGGAATGAATCTGAGAATGAATGAGTATATGAATGAGTGTGTGTGATAGCATGGATGTGTGAGTGCTGGAACTTAGGCATGATGAGACTGTGATTGCTGTTAGCAATCACACTCCTATCATGCCAAGTCAGCCAGTACATGCTGAAACCTAGCTAGCTGCCCCCCTTGTGTATTGATGCTGCCAGCAGTATGGAGTCTGCACATCACTTACAGCCACCCTGTACCAGCATGTACTGGCTGACTTGGCATGATAGGAGTGTGATTGCTAGCAGCAATCACAGTCCCATCATGCCTAGGTTCCAGCATTTACTGGTTGGATGTGATGTGTGAGTGCTGGATGTGTGAGTGCTGGGACCTAGGCATGATGGGACTGTGATTGCTGTTAGCAATCACATTCCTATCATGCCAAGTCAGCCAGTACATGCTGACATCTAGCTAGCTGCCCCCCTTGTGTATTGATTCTGCCAGCAATATGGGGTCTGCACATCACTTACAGCCACCCTGTACCAGCATGTACTGACTGCCTGGGTATGATAGGAGTGTGATTGCTGTTAGCAATCACACTCCTAACATGCCAAGTCATATTGCTAATTTTTTTGTCAAATTGTGGTGTGTTACCTACTTGTATTAAAAATTTGAGTTTTTATTATTATTTTTAAAGGTGGGGGGTCATTTTCGGTTTTGGACCGTGAATGTTTTGGTCCAGAATTTTCATTTTGGTGCATCCCTGGAATAAATAGAACTATTTCATTTTTAATTATCCTGAATCCTGAATTTGTAGTCACAAAACTTTCTAGGCCCAGAAAAAAGTGAGAGGAAAAGTAAAGGTTTTGTGTCATTTACTTTATTTTAATCTGGATATTTTATTGAAGGTCATATTTTCTCACAGTGAAAAATGAGAGCGGCACGCGCACATATACAATTCTGAGGTAGACAGTGAGAAGGGGGGGTAGGGAGAGGGTAGGTAGTGTGAAGGGAGCGGTAGGGAGAGGGTAGCTAGTGAGAAGGGGGCAATAGGGAGAGGGTAGCTAGTGAGAAGGGAGGGTAGGGAGAGGGTATCTAGTGAGAAGGGGTTAGGGAGAGGGTAGATAGTGTGAGAAGGGAGGGTAGGGAGAGGGTAGTTAGTGTGAGAAGGGAGGGTAGGGAGAGGGTAGTTAGTGTGAGAAGGGAGGGTAGGGAGAGGGTAGATATTGTGAGAAGGGAGGGTAGGGGTAGATAGTAAGAAAGTGTCAGAGGGGGGAGAGGGGGTAGATAGTGTGAGAGATGGGAAGAAAGTGGGGATCTGATGGGGAAAAATGCTGTCCCCCCAGATTTTTAGGGGTTCCTACGCCCATGCTCACTGCTCCCTTGAAATCCTGCCGGTGCTCATCTGACATTGGCGAATCACTCCTTTAGTATGTGTGTGGTATATTAATGTGTAAACGTGTCTTTGTCTGGGTATGTTATTAAATGTGTGTGGGGGTATGTTAGTGTGTGTGTCTGGGTATGTTAAGTGAAAGTGTGTGTATGTTAGTATGTAAACATGTGCCTTTGAGTGTGTTAGTGAAAGTGTGTGTGTCAGTATTTGTTTGTCAGAGTATGTTATGTATGTGTCTTTGGGTATATTAGTATGGTTTGTTTATGTGGGTGTGTGCATGCGTATATTAGTTTGCATGTGTGTTGGTGTTGAGTGTCTGAATGTGTATGTCTGACTATGTTTTAGTGTGAGTGCTCCTCCTGGGGTCAGGCTCTGGATCCACCCCTGACTCAGCAAGGAAGCTGTGCGCACCCTCAAGGAGCAGTGAGACTGAGGCCTCGCATTCGCACCACAGGAACTCAGCAAGGTAAGTGATGGGAAGAAAAGGGAGAGATAGTAAGAATGAGTGTGCAATCTGGATTCTGGGCAAGTCCTATGTGTGCAAGAACCTATTCTAAAGAAGGATATCATAGCACTAGAAAGGGTGCCGCCCTATAGTTATGAAGAAAGGTTAACAAATTTAAATCTGTTTAGTATAGAAAAACGGCGCCTCAGAGGGGATATGATAACATTATATAAATATATTTGGGGCCAATACAAACCATTGTGTGTGGAAATCTGTTCATAAACAGGACTATGCATAGGACACGTGGTCATGCGTTTAGACTGGAAGAAATGAGATTTAGTCTAAGGCAGAGGAAAGGGTTTTTTACAATAAGGACAATAAGGATGTGGAATTTTCTGCCTGCAGAGGTAGTTTTAGCGGAGTCTGTACAGACGTTTAAACAGAAACTGAATGGATACTTAATGGAAAAACATAATATTCGGGGATATAATCTTTAATTATGGGGAAACAGCTTATTGATCCATAGAGAAATCTGACTGCCATTTTGGGATCAAGAAGGAATTTTTTTCCCTGGTTAGTGCAAAATTGGAAAGAGCCAAACAGGGTTTTTTTGTCTTCTTTTGGATCAACAGCAACACATTAACAGATAAAGGCTGAACTTGATGGACACATGTCTTTTTTCATCCCATATAACTATGTAACTAATATGGGTGCCAGGGCTGGGCTTTGGGTTGTGCATTCTGTGATCTATGCCTTCAATGTCGGTGCCATCAATGCAGATGGGCGGGTCATGTGTATGATGAGCCGTATACAAGGGCTGGAGCAAAAGGTGTGGCAAAATTAGGTTTTGACTAGGTTGACAAAAATCCTTGCACTAGCCCTGTGCATATTTTTGCACCACCACTTGAATAAAATAATACTCAGTTTACATACACTGAATGGTAGGGGACATAATTTGATTCTATACAGCGCAAGTACTTTACAGTGGGGTGCAAAAGACATAAGAAAGTAGTTCCTGGCTATCAGCACTTTTTAAAAATAGCATGAAAACTTTCTGTTGGGACAAGGTACATGTTCATTCCTGGACCGATTGCCCCACCACTCACTGGTATACATACACTCAATGGTAGGGGACATAATTTGATTCTACACAGAGCAAGTACTTTACAGTGGGTGGCAAAAAGACACAAGAAACTCTAGTTCCTGGCTATCAGCAGTTTTTAAAAATGGCATGAAAACATTCTATTGGGACAATGTACATGTTCATTCCTTGACCAATTGCCCCACCACTCCCATATTATTCTAGTCTGTGAATAGTCCTGCCCTCATGCATGACTAGGTCTGCCCATCAAATGGTTAACCCACCCATAAGTGGGGCCAGCCATAACCTCTCACTTAACCACCTTCCCAAGAAGATGATGAGCTCAGGGTATCCTGACCTAGGAAGTTCCCATGGCTTGCAAGGTGAGTCTACTGTACCCAAATGACCAAATGTACCCTCTGCATATTGTGACATTGACTGTTTTGTGATTTTTAATGTATTCTATAAAATAGAACAGGAAAAATACAATATTCCAATTGTAGATGTTACCTTTGTCATAAAAATTAATACAATTTGTTGAAGTATATTCTTCTATTGCAAACCTTTCTTTAGAACCTTGGCTTACTTTACTTATGTCTGTAATATATTGTAATATACGAGAAAGCACAATACCTTTTCACAAAAATCAAGAATATGTTCTTAACAAAATGAGTTCTGGATATTACTTATACTAAATTAAGATCTACAATGCGCCATTTGTTTTTTCATTTAAATGGGTTGACATTGTATACAGAAATGTACTGCAGATAGAAGGACATAACAAGCCATTTTGGCTTTATTATAGGATACATTTCATGTGCTTTTATTTTTTCGATAGCTTTTCAATGTATTTGGTGAATAAAAAGAAATCTAACTTGTCTGCTTCAACCAACACATTGCCTAATCAGTCATGGCTGTGTGCACAATAGTTTACCTTCAATCTACTTTACATAGGTTGAAATATAACGCTGTCATTCCCCATACACGTTAACATCATTCAGCACATCTAGATCGCTTAAACACATGCAGTTGTCCAGGAATGCACAGGTGACCCGTGTTTTCATTGATATAGTGTGCGAATATGTCTCATACCAAATAGCCATTTCCCTTACTATATTTCTAAAAAGTTAATAATGCAGTATAATAATGCAGTGAAATTACATTTTCATTTTTTTCCTCTTAAGAAAACAACCTCACGTTAATTATATTAAACGTTTTGCAGCATTTTGCATCGAGGAGAAAAAAGCCCTAGACTTAATTGTGGATGCCAACTCCAACCTGCCATCTTGTCCCTGGTACTCATTGCTCACATTAAGTTGTGTTGCCACTGTTGGATTTAACACTTTTATAATGTTTATAAATACGAAATATGTTGTACACAGAGCCGGCCTTAGGTGTTCTGGCGCCCTGTGCGGACTACTCCTCTGGCGCCCCCCCATCCCAAAAAAAGAAAGGAATAAAAACTTGTAACAAAACTTGTAACAAAACCCCAATCACTATATACTACGCCAAACATTGATGTGGTCTAGGCCTACCACTTAATTGTCTGGCTTAGTAGTAGGGATGCACCGAAACGAATTCTGGACTGAAACCGAAAGTGCAGCATTTACCTGGCCAAAACACACCAAAATAGGAGAAAACAATTAAATAATATTATATATATATATATATATATATATATATATATATATATATATAAAGTCCAAAAATAGTTACCGGCACTCCAGGGACTTTCCAAATAACCACACAAACAACTTCGGTTTTCAAGTCTATATATATCATATATATATATGATTAACAGCAATCACATTCCTATCATGCCCAGGCATACCCAGATTCCAGGATTTACTCGCAGACTTGGCATGATAGGAGTATGATTGCCCTATCTACCCCTTCTCACTCTCTTCTGCCATATCTACCCCTTCTCACTCCCTTCTCCCTATCTACCCCCTTTCCCCTGTCTCACTCCCTTCTCCCTATATACGCCCTCCTAACTATCTACCCTTTCCCTCTTTGAAGTTCACTTACCTTTCAGGAGTCCTGCGGTGGGGGTGCAAGGCCTCTGCCTCCCAGCTCTGCCACTGTATGGAACAGTATAGAGTGATGGGAGTTATGATGTACTTTTAGAGCATAACTAGATCATGAAAAAGACATTGGAAATGTTACAGCATAACACCCATCACTCTCACACACTTACCAATCCACACATATACTAATCCACACGCATACCAATCCACACGCATACCAATCCACACGCATACAAATCCACACGCATACCAATCCACACGTATACACTAATCCACACATATATACCAATCCACATTTACCAATCCACACACATACCAATCCACACATACTAATCCACACATATATACCAATCCACACACATACCAATCCACACACATACCAATCCAGACGTATACCAATCCACACGTATACCAATCCACACATATATACCAATCCACACATATACACTAATCCACACATATATACCAATCCACACATATACACTAATCCACACACATACCAATCCACTCTCACTGAATGCTTTCCTACCTTTCCTCTTTTCTCCTTACAGCTCCTTTTCCTCCTCTTCGTTCTTCTTCTTCAGTTCTTCTGTCTTCTTCCGGGTCAGAGGGCACGGACAGCGGTGGGCGCGGCTTCAGTGCTGTGCGCCGGGATCTGACAACAAACCCCGGCGCACAGCAGCTGTTGCCGCGCGGATCACAAGGGAGCGGTATCGGAGGTCTTTAACAGACCTCCGGCTCCCTTGAGTGATGTTAAGCCGGGTTCAAGGGAGATCCTTGAACCGTCTTAAAATCACTCAAGGGAGCCGGAGGTCTGTTAAAGACCTCCGATACCGCTCCCTTGCGAGCCTGCTCCTCCAGCGGCGGACATTACTGTCCGTCTCTGGAGGGGTGCCGGGTGCCCCCCTGATGAGCGGCACCCGGGTGCCGCTCGCCCCCCCTGCCGCTAGGTACGCTGCTGGCGGCAGCGGTACGCTACAGTGGCGGCGGCGCCCCCTGGAGTGTGGCGCCCTGTGCGGTCGCACAGGTCGCACACCCCAAAGGCCGGCCCTGGTTGTACAGCTTAATCATTACTTAATCTTGAAAATGTTTTGTCTCATATTTTCAGGGAATACATAATGTGACACGAGAGCAAGTCTGAGCTGTTGCTATAGAAACTGAAAAAACTTTGACATTATAAATCAGATTGGGTTAGTTCATTGAACAGCACCTTTAGTTTTTTGACGTAAATGAATTTATACATTTTATGTATTTGAGTGCCTTTTGTACGATAAACAGTTTTTGTTTAACAGGGAAATATAAATCAGTTGCTTAATTTATATAAAAACTTTATTAAATCAAATGTTTATAACAAAAAAATACGTCTGATGTCTCAATGGTTTCAAAAAAGCAGCTATGAAACTTTCCTGAATAGGCATTTCTCAAGCAATGCTTTGACCCATCCTATACAACAGTTAACCTCAATTTGCCCTTTCAACAAAGCATCAGCAGGTTGCCCTTATATTTTTTTGTTCATGCAATAAGCTAACAACTATAAAATACTTAAATAAGCAACTGTCACACCCGGCGGGGACCACCTACCTCGCTGCGGGGTCCTTCCGCCCGGACCACGATCCCCGTCGGCCGGCCTCCTCGTGACATGGCCGCACGGTCCCAGGACCGTGCGCCACACCGAGTCTCGGGTCCCGCGTCGCGGGAACCGTCAGGCAGGAGGTCTACTCCTGCCCGCGGACCTCCCGATCACGGCGCGGCCCTGCCTCGTGGCAGGCCGCGCTCCCGGCCTCGCGGTCTGCGTGCACGGAGTGCCGCACACGCGCCGCGCTCTCGGAGAGGAGGGGGCGGGGCTTAGCCCCGTGATGCAACCTCCCTCTCCACAGCCACCAGAGGGAGGGGGAGGAGATAGACACGGCTCTGTCTACCTCCCCTCAGGTGTAGCACTTAGGGTGGGAGGGGATCAGGTGACAGGGATGGATACTCATTACCTGCCCCTATATAATCCCCACAAGCCTCTGCACCAATGCTTCTTTGTTAAGCTTCCTCATAGCGTATGACCTCCCTGTATTCTTTGAATCCCTGGTATCTTGACTATTTGGCTTTCGTCCCACGTTTATGCTGTCTGCTGCCTGCCTTGACCTTTGGACCGTGACCCCGACTCTTCTATTGGATTTGCCCCTCTTTGTACTGCGTACTGGACTTTGTGTAGTGGTGCCTGCGCCACGCTCCGCACCCCCCCACCTGACAGCAACATTAATTTCTGTGACATTTGTGCTGATAAAAGTTTAATCTGACAAACGTTTTCATACTACAAATCCCTTAACTTACATTTCAGCAACTAGCACTTTCACTTATGCACGATTGATGCAGTTTGCGAAATAAACCTTTGCTTGAAAATAAATTGCACTGCTTTTTTTGTACAGTTGGATCGAAAGTCAAATACTTCTGGTTGAAGTACACAAACTCTCTTGTTGGGAGATACAGATAAGCAATCCCTCTCCTTGTATTCAAATTTCCCGCCAGCTGGGACACTTTTAGAATCTGACATCCGAGGAAGTGGAAAAGTTCTGTGAATCGTGTTAGGCGGTGTAGTAAGTGCTATCGGGACAACTGATCAGATGTACAGAGAGACAGAAGCTTTCCTAGAGAATGAGTCCCAGTCAGACTATTGAAGAAAAGCGTATACAGCTCTCTGCACACCTACGGTAGTTACATACCAATTCAGTGATGTATTTATGTTATTACATACTTCATATTATTTAACTTAGCGGGAATCTTTTTTTTTTTTCTTCCTTTTGCCACCTCCCACATGATTCTTACGTTTTAAATATTTCTATATTACTATTACTATTTCATACATAACTGTATTTATATTTCACACCAACAGTTTCACGCTTCTGAGAGAAATACTAACTCATATTTTTGAGGTGTGTGTTTTCTCTCTTCTTTGGAATTTTCGGTTGTTAGGTGGTGTTTGGATGGTACCACTACACTCTTATTTTCATTTCAACCTAGACATTTTCTAATTCTACTAAAGAATGGTGCTATTGGTTAAAATAACTCAGAAGCCGCTGCAATCACATGGCTTGAGCAATCATCAATAAACGATCTTCTTCATTCGCTTGCGTAATCTTCTTAATACTTATGGGTTTGGGGTTAGCAAAGGGTTTTTTTTTCTTCCTATGATTTTCAACTTCTACTCTTTTTCATATATTTTTTGTATTATTATTTTTTAGATAATGGCTTGAAATATAATAAAGTACATTGTGTTATAATATATATTTTTTTTATTAAAACGGCATTGGAAATTATTTTCCTGCTTCTTTCTGGGTTTTTATTGTCAATTAACAAATGTAAATTTATTTAAATAAGCTAATACATCAGTTAAGTCTGAACATTTATGTATTTGATTAGCTGGTACTTCTTTGCCTCTTAAATGTCTTTTGCAATCTATTTGCTCAGGTTTAATGGAATACAGGGGATTGATAGATATGTGACAGATTGCCTCTTGATATTAATAACTGTTAGCAGATGTGTGAGAACTGATTTTACATTAAAATGTGGTATTAAGTGTGAAGAGAGATTACTGGATAAGGACACTAATTATATCTTTATAACACGATGGAGTCAGAATCAATTTAAACAGATAATTTTTTAAATAAAACATATATTAACAGGTTCTTAAGAAAGAAAGCAAAATACATATATTGATGTTACCTGCAATGTGTTTGTAGTAGGTTAGGTCTAGTTATGTTGGTATCTAAATTATCTACAAATAATGTTTATAGACAATCTATTAGCAAATAATATTATTAGATTGTTTAATAACAATCTTTAATATTTAATCTTCATAAATCATTTTTTAAATAACTTGGGTTTGGGTGTAAGATATACTGTTCTCTTCAACAGAAAATTATCTGTTCTCTGTAGCATGACTCACTACAGTGTTCCAAACTGCCTCTGGAAGCACCATCAGCACTAGCACTTGTGTCAGGAGCCTCGTGAAATAGGTTTCCATGGCTGAGCAGCAGAAGGTCACCATGGGTAATACTAAGTGTTGTCTGGAGTAGTGTGAAACACACTTCCACTGGATTCTGGAGTGACCAATCAAGCTTCACTATCTGGAGGTCTGATGGACAAAGCTGGTTTGGCAGATGCCAGGACAACTCTACCTAATGGAATGCATAGTGCCTAATGCAAACTCGAGGAAGGATAATGGTCTTGGCTGTTCTTCAGGGGTTTGGGCTAGGCCCCTTAGTTCCACTAAAGGGTACTGTAAATGCTACAGCATACAAAGACATTTAAGACAATTGTCTGCTTCCAACTTTGTGGGAACAGTTTGAGGAAGGTCCTTTTCCATTCTATCATGACTGTGCCCCTCTGAACAAAGCATGGTCCATAAAGACACGGTTGTATGAGTTTGGTGTAGAAGAACTTAACTGGACCTCAACCCCATCAAACGCCTCGTCCAACATCAGTGTCTGACCTCACAAATGCTCTCATTGATGAATGGGCAGAAATTCCCACAGAAACAATCCAAGCGCTTGTGGAAAGTGTTCCCATAGGAGTAGAAGTGGTAATGTCTATGTATTTAGAATGTGATGTTATAAAATTCCCTATTAGTGTAATGGTCAGGTGTCCCAATACTTTTGTCAGTTTACATGTGTATGATTTTTTATGCCTACAAACAACTTATCTGTATATAGCGTGCGATGCGTATGTATTTGTTACTTTTACTCATCCTGGTATGTTTGTATTTTTTTCGTCTTTCTTTTTTTTTATTCTGTACCCCAACACTAAACATACTTTTAATAAAAATCACATTTGTAAAAAATCAAACCATGCATTTCACTCTTTATTAAAAAAACACAAAATATAGCTGCTTTTTACTCTTTTATATTATTTTCTACAGGCTATGGAATTTAATATAATTTTTTTAAAACCATGGCAACAATGCAAAGCTAATACAAAATAAATTTCTTTATACGTTTGGTTAATAGGTTAATATGTGTTAATATTTAATAGATAAATATATATATATATATATATATATATATATACATATATCTATGTATAGTCACAGGCTCACTGTATCACACATACATAGAAATATTGAAACAAAGTATCAAATTATTATTTTAATATCCAGTTTATGTAGAGTAGGAAGTAGTGCAAGTTCATAGGGGATATTGCACATTCTTTGAGGAATGGAAAAGGAGGTCACATGTTGAGTGTTAGACAGGATGTCAGGTAAAGTAAAGGGCCACAATAAAGAAAGGGAATGGCTTAAATCATGAGGCACATTCAAAGAGCTCACAAATCTAGTCTACCAAACAAAGACAAGATAAAATAACAGGAAGGAGCGGGGACTTAATGCTAATAGTGCCGGGGTCAGGATGCCAGAGATACACAGAGTCGTAGAATAGCCAGAGTCAGGATGCCAGAAGTACACGAGAACCGTTAAGCAGACCAGGGTCCGATACCGGATAAACGAGACAAAGCAACTTGGAATACTGGAGGGGCTCACGAGATACAGGAAGCACCAGTATAACTGAGCACTGAGGACATGGAGAGAGAGGTTTAAATAGCCCGGGGGGGCGTTCCCCGACGTCCAGGACGTGATCGCGTCCTGCGTCGCCATAGCGACGCAGCGGAATCCAGTCGGCGGTCAGCCTCATAAATATTCATGAAGCGGCTGCGTGCGCGAGCGGCTGCTTCATGTGCCAGTGAGCGGTGCCGGCGTTTCTGCCGGGAGGGAGAAGAGGACGACCGGGATCCGTTTAAGGTAGGTGCCTTACACTATGCTTGTATTTTCAAAGCAACGGCATTAAAATTTGTCAGTGGACATAGATAATGGATAGATTCCAGATTTCAGTATAAAAGCTGTAATCAGTAGTTTTTGCACCTAGAACAAAAATAAGTCAGCTGCAAAACCGTAGGTTCATAGTTTTCATTGAAAAACTAGTCAGACAACATTTATTGGCTTAATTCAATTAATGTGTTTAACTACCTTTATAAGTATCTTTAAGATGCCAAACAGGTCAGTGCCAATGTCATTGAAAGGGCTGATTAATGTATACTAATTGTTTACTTTAGAACTCATCATTGATTTACATTAGTTCCTTACTTGGTAAGTGTCCCAGACTGCCCAGGGATGAGACAGAAGCTATTTATCAATATCTAAATTGCTGTGAACTACATTCTTTTACATTGCATTTCTTCAAGAATGTCAATTGCTTAATTAGTGCATTTTCTTTAAAATGAAAAAGTACAATTACTACTACTCAATTAGTAACTCAAAAGTTATTATTTTTTTAAAACAATATTCTTTTATTTTTAGGAAAGTATAAACTGGATGGTTTTATATGTTCTTTATGTACACTACTTTTCAAAAGTTTATGTCCTTGTTTTTTTGTAGAAGAGAAAAGTTTGTCCATTAAAATAACATTGAATGGATCAGAAATACAGCGTAGATAATTTTAATGTTTTTTTTAATGGAATATTTTGATAGGCGTACAGAGGACCTTAATCAATAACGCATTGTGTTAGCTAATCCATTTTTAAGTTTAAAAGGTTAATTGATCATTAAACCCTATGTTAATGAAAAATGAGCTAGAAATGTATTTGCTTTCCTTTAAAACAGCTAAGTGACACAAAACTTTTGAACAGTAGTGTATATACAAGTTTGCAAATATCTTAACAAATATGAAAGAAAAAATATTTTAGAGTTTTAAATATGAATATTTTAAAGATAGTTCTGTCATCACACTGAAAAGATAATGCACATTAAAAGAAATTAACTTTGATAGCTTTATAATGTATTCACTTCCACACATGTATCTCTGCTAAGAAAAAAATGGTAGCTCAGCTTCTTTTTTAACCTCTGTGTTAAAGGCAGGTAATTAAGTATGAAAGGAACATTTCTCAGTAATTTCTTTTGGAAGACATTCAAATGAAATTACAATTAAAATTGTATTAATTTCCTAAAATTAATCTTTTTATGGTCTACATGATAGGACGGATTGAATACAACATTAACGTCGTGTAAAACAAATTCTGACTGGGCTTCTGGCAGGTTTCATTATGGTAATTAAGAATACAGCAGGAAATACCAAATGAGTGGTCTGATATTTGGTCTGTCACATGCTGTAAATCACATGGCAATCAACCTTTCCCTCATATATAATAGTTTTAGTGAGGAAATTATTATCGAGTGTAGCTTTCCCTGTCTGATACATACACAGAACGTGTGGCCAATCTCTTATTCAGACATGGTTCATACAGTGGGTTTGTGCTAGTGGGATACATTTTATTATAGGCATAAGATTAGAATCCTTTTCCTCATCTGAAGATTGTAACATATAGTTACTAGATGTGCTATGAACTACAAAAAAACATATTACCATACCTGGGAACTGTCTGGGTTTGACCCAGAGTCTTATTCTGAAGCCCTGCTTATCAGGGTCTATAGGGTCGCCATATAATTAAACTATTAGGATTATTTATCTATCTATGTGTGACAGGCAGTTAAAATTTATGCAACTATGAACAAACTTGTAAAAACAACACTTCGCATGCAATAAACGTGGTTAAAAACCTCCAGTAGAAAATAGCAACTGATCCGCACTGGGAACACCACAGTGAAGCCTGTTCAATGTAGTCTTGTTTTGTTTGAGGAGATGACACGTTGACCATTTAGTTTTGAAGACTTCAGTAGTTCCCCTTTTTGGGGGGAAGACCAAGAGTAAGCAAAAAGAAGCAAAAAGAAAGAAGATTTGAACCAAGCTGTTCATTGTGGCCTTGCAAAAGTCTGACCCACACTTTCATCTATGATAATTATAAAGCACATTACCTCGGGCTTCAGAAATTTGACAAAGAGCATTTTACTGTTGGTATAGTGCAGGGAATGAACACTAGAATATAAAAATAGCATGATTCTAGTATTTACAGAAAAATAAATGTATAGAAAAAAAAATTATTTTCCTAATGCTCACACTGTAAAACCATACACTCACACACATGCTAATGCCATATGCTAACACAGACACGCATTCATTCCAACACCATACACTTATATACACTTATATACACAAATATATACACACACTCTCTGTGCCAGCTGTCACACTACTACTGCAGGATGTGCCCCTGTACATATAGCTGGGAGCAGGACAGGTTGTAGCGCAGGGCCCTCCTTAGCACAGGGTCCAGAGTGACCTCCATTTTGCCCTATGCAATGGATGGCCCTGTAACCCGCAGCTTAGTGAACTGTAACAGGCATAATACTTGCAATACAAGCTTAGATAAGTGTATTTTAACTTTAATGTTTATTAGGAAAAACATAACGTCAAATAAAAACAGCATTTTAATGAATTTACAGATGTTGACAATTACGGGAAAATGTACAAGTAGCATAACGAAAAACATATTGGCACACACTGCGTCATGTTACTAAACATAGGCTATTAGTGATATTACATATTGGCATGCACTAGTCATTAAACCTGCATAAGCAGGAAATGTAATGTTCTGGCACAGATATCAGTTCTTTCGTGTTAATGTTAATGCTAGCTTTCAGACAATGAGTTATGACATTTTCATTTAGCAATGTAATAGTGACTACTTTACACATTAAAAATGTAATTGAATTGGCAGGAAAACATCACATTATTTCTAACAATGATTTTTATGCTTCTTTATCCATCCTCTTTCATTTTAGCACACAAAATTATAAGCACACGCAATTATAAGCACTGCATCAGGTTATATACTCATACAACGGAGCCATAAATTGAATGCTTTGTAAGACATAATTCCCTTTGTGGGCTATACATCACATACCTAATTTATTATTTAGCAAGAACCACAGTAATATTGGTTCAAAAACACATTTTAATGGCGAACCTTGAAAAACCAATTATACCTCAACTATAAAATAGCATCACCTTCATTTTTGTTTTACCTATTATTTTGAGGTCCTGTAGTGTAAATTGTACAATAAAGTATATATACCTTCATTTTTCCTGTTTCGTGCCTTGTTTTAATGTTGTGTTGGATACTGTACCTCTAAATAGAATGTATTATTTAGTTACCCTAAGTAAGTTAAAATCTATGGCAGTATCGGAAACAAGTAGAGTCAAGCTCTTGTCCTGAGGTTCTATCCCTTTCCTCTGCAATGCTTAGAAAAGCTGCCTGAACCAATCAAAAACAGTCAGCAACTCAAGAACAGTAGACAGATAAGCACTCAGAGCAGTTTTATTTTTTTTATAAATATGTTAATTTGACTTTCTATGTATGTTTTCCATTTTTCCCTGTAAATAAAAGCAGCCCTGGTTGATACTCACCTTGTTGCTCTGATATTTTTTTGGCTTATATGTTATACAGTTCATCCCTTTAATTTATGTCTAATCTGTTCTCTTTTCATTATTGCAATTCTTTACTGTCCGGTACAGTTTCTTTGAACGTCCGGCTCTTTCACTGATCTTTCATTCACCTGACTGATCTTGCTGTATTTGTATGTCTTTGAGGATCACCCTTCAGAACACTATTTTAGTGACTACATCATAGGATCTATTACAAGGAAAATAAGTTGTTAAGGTTTACACTCATCTATACCGTGTCAGGAAGGAAGGAGTGCGAGTGTGCTGGCCATTCATCTGGACTTGTATTTCTGGAGGTTGAGTCAGTTTCATGAACCAGTTTGGGTCAACTTCAGCTTGGCTCATGCTCTTCTATGGCTGACTCTGCCACCTTACTGTGCTTCTCTAGTCTGAAGATTGTGGCTCACTATCTAAAGCCTTTCTCATATATTGAATTGTTTAGATACTGCTCTCTGGACCAATTTAAGGGCTATATCTTACTATCTATCTTTTACATAGATGCTGATTGCCAAATGCTTTTTGGGCAATTCTATAACTGCTGAATGCAGCTAAACTTACCATTAGGGTAGAAGTTAATTTCAGAATGTAAACCTTACAGAAACTATCTGGGAATTTTATTTTGCTTTGGCTGTTGATTGTATCCATTATGTGTCAGCTAGTATTATGCAATTATTCTTCTCTCATTTGACAGGCGTTTGCTCTAATATAATACACCACACTACCTTGTTTCATATGAGATGCTCTGTTTTGATACATTTTGTTAAATAAACACCAAGTTATTGCCTGCTTTGTGTTCAAATGTGTGACTAATCACTCCTAAATGCAACCAAATGTCTAATCATATGTTATACTTGTTAGGCGACTGCAATGCTAAGATGGAATAGAAGATACAAAATGTACAGCTGTTTCATATATTAGTTCTGCTACCTGAAGCTTATGGATAAGATAGCAATGTACAGAAGCAACACTTGCAGAAAAATGGTAATATGCATTTGTATTTTGTGTAAAACACCTCCAAGACATTTCATATTGTATTACATGATTTTGGCTTTAAAGATTTTTCCCTTTTAAATCTTTTAACGAAAAAACTTAAAAACCAATATTTTGTATATCATAAAGAAAAAAAGTGGGTTATATGCCATATGGACAGTTTATCGAAATCTAAATGCACAATATAAGGAACCCTAAATTGTTTTCATTTATAATGTAGAATGATATGTACAATATGCCAATTGTTATGGCAATCCATCGTTTGAAACCAAAAATAGGTGTAAGGCTAGGTTTCCACTTGGGTTTTTGTCCGGCGTTTTTTTCTTGATGAAAAACGCCAGGAAAACTGCCAAGAAAACTGCCACTGCATTTACCTGCGTTTTGGCGTTTTTTCTGCAGTTTTTTCTGGCGTTTTAGCCTTTCTGTGGAAATTGCTTTTTTTGACCTTAGGCAGTTTTTCCAGCCTTTACAAGTCAGAAGTTTCACCCAGCTAAAAGGGATTAGGATAAATGGCAAGTATCTGCCCTCTCCTGATGTCATTTACTTGGTAGACCCTTTTGTCTCTTTTCTGTGGTTTGTAAGGCATGCTTTATTTCGAATGTCTGCTCCTCTGGGAAGATTGGCCCCAAATGATGGTGCAAATTGTTTGCTGTTGCTTTTGGCACGCAGGATCCAGTTGATGCGTTGGGTATGTTTGTTTGTAATGGCATGTTTGTTCCAAATGGTGTAAAATTCAATATGAACCAGTCCAGGACTTTGTTTTGTGTGAAACTGTTTGTTTTCAGCCTATTTCTCGTAGGACACACAGATACTGGGTCCATCCTCTGCATTGTAACTGTTGAAAAAACGCCATAAAAAACGCCAAGGCAATAAACCCACATGGCTTTTTCATGGCGTTTTTTCTCTCCCATAGACTTCTATTGGAGAAAAAAAGCCAAGATTTCTTGCAAAAAACGCCAGAGTGTCAACATGCTGCGATTTTGAAAAACTGCCACAGAGCCCAAAAAAGCAGAAAAACGCCAAAGAGGACTGAAAAAACGCCAGACAGAAACACGCCAAGTGGAAATGGCATTTTGCGATTTCCTATTGAAGAACAGCTAACATCTGGCTGCAGCCGTTTTTCACAAAAAAAACGCCAGGTGGCGCTATTGGCGTTTTTATAGGCGTTTTTAGCAAAAAAAAAACAAATGGAAACCTAGCCTAAACGTGTCATGTAACAAGACATAGAGTTGGTGGTGTGGAGTTTTCTGTTAAAAAAAAACTTATTAACCCACTGTAGTGTGCTTATTAAACAAAAGTAAAAGTGAAGTTACTTCATTAGCTATGTTTAAAGTGTTTGGAACGTGGCATATTAATTTTATTTAAACACATTTAGATATAGACCATCAGGATTTGTCCCCAGATACACAAGCAACTGTTTATTCCGTTTTTGTTTTTTTTTCTATAAAAGCTGTAGTCTGAACAATTTTATAGGAATAATATAATGAATGTGTTAGAAAAGCTGTTGGTGGTTTTTTGTAAGAAAGAGATATTGTGTAAATGGCCTGATTTGCAAGTGATTTAACATAAGGAATGAAAGAATCGGCTAAATCTAAGGCAATAACAAGGCAGCATCATTGAGATTTTTTAATTAAGGGATATTTTACTTTAGTTGTAGTGTAAGCTGAGGCTGTCAAGGGTTAAAGTGTCCAAAGAGAGAATAATAGGAGATCAAGAACAGATCCTTGCAGCAGAGAAATCCAGAGGAAGAAAGGTGGAAAACACATTGATATTGAATTGCTTGTAATCCATTTATGTCTGGCAATGAATCTGCTCCAATATCCTTTATAAATTACATTAACTACAAAATGAAACCAATGTTGGAGAACAGCTGACAGGCTGGAAAGCTTGGGTGACTACTAAGAAGAAGAGAATGAGGAATGCAGGGATGGTGACAGCAACGCAGCCCATGGCGGATATGGATGGCCCACTGGAGTTCGAATGGGACCAAGGGCACAACGCAGCACCACAGATGGCAAGAGGATCGCTAAGCAGTGACTGTCCTAACCCCAGAGCATCCAGCAGAAGTCCAGATGCTGAAGAAAGGCCCTCAGCCTGTTTGGTTTGAGAGGAAGGAGCGTTGGAGGGTTCAGGGCCCAGGCAGCAACATCCAACATCAAGACATGAGGCTGACCAGGCTTGTGTGGAGCACACCAGTTTCTGTCTCTTCTTTTTTTATTTTCAGTTAATGTTCCTGGGTTTGCCTATTGGTCATTTAAATGTGATGTCCCTTCTCTCCTGGGCATTTTCTTGGGTTCTGCAGTGTTTTAGTGGGCAGGGCAAAGGGGTCCCTCGCCGCTGAGCAGTGGCATCTCCAGCTTTCATATTTAGGGGGGGCACATGGGGGGCCAGGGACCAAAGTAGGGGGGCCAATTATAAAACGGTACATATACACTATATATATATATATATATATATATATATACACACACACACGTTAGACGTGCATTTTTAACTACATAATATGCACTTATCTCTTTGAAGTAAAGACTGTGATTAAAATATGATTTCAAAATAACAGCTAAAGTGACAGTTATTTTTCATTCTTTAATATTAGCCCCTGCTGACAATATATATAAATATTAGAACCTGCTGCCGATATATAGAAATATTACACCCTGCTGCGGATATATATTAATATTAGCCCCTGCTGCGGATATATATTAATATTAGCCCCTGCTGCGGATACATACTTATATTATACCCTGCTGCCGATATACATAGAAATTATACCCTGCTGCCAACATATATTAATATTAGCCCCTACTGCTGATATATATTATTAGTCCCTGCAGCCAATATATATAAATATTAGCCCCTGCAGCCAATATTTATTGATAATAGGCCCTGCAGCCAATATATATTAATATTAGCCCCTGCTGCCGATATATATGAATATTAGACCCTGCTGCCAATATATTTGCCACACTGACTGCAGATCAGGGGAAGACAGTGAGAGTCAGTGCAGTGTTCCCTCCTTCTGACTGCACCGTGACATTGAGAAGTCCTCTCCCCTGGAATCATCCCCAGACCTTTGTCCCCTCATTCACTAAACCATACCGCTCTTTTACTTACACCCTGTAGTTCAGGTATAGATCAAATAAACAACACATGGAAACAGCACATGCAACTGAATGAGATAAAAAAAAAAAAAACTGTATTTGCAGGTATACATAAATAATGTATGGAAACATAGCAGATACAGATCAACAGAATTTGACACACTGTTTGACATCCAAACAACTATAAATCATTCTTTTTTATCACATTATTAAAATCCCAGAAATCAAAAAAGTTAAAAGGCCCAAATAAATTAAGGAGATTAGACATAATGGAAACTTCAACAAAACTTTTAGCCATTAATGCATCACAACCATCTTAGCGCTGCGTCACCAAATGAACACCTCATCACAGATAACACAATGCATACAGCTGCATATAACTAAGCTGAGTACCACTTGGTCTGTGAAGGCCTGTGAAACCAAAGGGGAATAGCGTCCTGTATACTGTAATCAAGAATTGAGTTTCACAAACTCTGAACCAACATCTAACTTTTAATAATATGTTCAGATTGAAATAACACAAAACCTTTACTTTTCCTCTGATTTCTAGGCCTAGAAAGTTTGGTCCTCTGAAGTGACCACAAAATCTGGATAAATAAAAATTACAAAGTTCTATTTAACCCTCTACAGCAAGTAAAGTGCCAGGAAACAGATGACCAAACTCATATCAGGACAGGCTCTGCCACACTGACACCCAAACACATACACCAGGACAGGCTCTGCTGCCACATGGGCCCCCACATCAGGATGGGATAACCATATAAAATGCCTTCCACATTGCTTTGCTGTTTGTGTGTATTGACCCTTGTGTATTTGTGCCCCCCCCAGCCACCCCCCTTTGTGCATTTTTGCAATACACCCTTGTGTATTGATTTATTTGATGCCCCCAGAAAGCCCCCCCTCCCTTGTGTATTGATTTATTTGATGCCCCCAGCCAGCCCCCTCCCTTGTGTATTGATTTATTTGATGCCCCCAGCCAGCCCCCCTCCCTTGTGTATTGATTTATTTGATGCCCCCAGCCAGCCCCCCTCCCTTGTGTATTGATGCACCAACCCCTTGTACTGGTTAATATAATGGCCCCCATACCCATGTGTATTAACCCCCCCCGTTTGTGTATTGATATATGTGACATCCTTCTAACCACCCTGATGTGTAATTATGTCCCCAGCCACCATCTTTTTGTATTATTTAATTTTCCCAATGCAGCCCCCCCTTGTTAATGTCCCTCCTTCTGTCACCTCCACTATTTATTTAAAATAAAATACTTTTTTTGCTGGCCTTCATTCTTCCACTGTAACACCGCTGCTCTTTTCCCTCGTGCTCTTCTCCCTGTCAGGCAGTGACAAGCAACTGTTCCGTAAGAGCCCCCCCCCTTCAAAGGGGCGGGACGAAGAGCCTCAGTCAGTGATTGGCATGCCGGCAATCCATTAAGCAGCCAGCGGGGGCGGTTTTACAGCCGCTTTGAAACTGTCAGCCGCATCGGCTGCATTTGGAGCTTAGTGTTCCGGCACACCGGGTCAATGGTATAGCGTTTCAATTGGGGGGGCACACTGGGGGGCACAGCATAATGTAGGGGGGGCCATGGCCCCCTCTGGCCCCCCCCCGGTGACGCCACTGCCACTGAGGCCTTGGGACCCTGCTATAACGTCTAATGTTTTGCTTCAAGGGGTATTTGCGTCTCCTCAGGTGGTCAGTGAGTCTGTGGTGTATACGGCAGTGACAACTAGCTTAACATCAGCCAGGTTACAGCGATTGTATCCAGGGTCAGGTAATGATGTAGCAAATGGAGATGTTTAAGCCTGCTTTGTGGGCTTGTTGGACCAGTCATGTCAATTATAAACAAGAAGACAAATTAATTCTTAAATTGCTCTTTTCCACCATAGATACTATCATGTGTGCAAATATTACTATTTAATACATAACCATTATGAGTATTGAAAGTAAGTGACATTTAATCAATGGAAAGTGTAATTCATTTTCACTGCTTTATTTTTATGTTTTTGACCACTTAAGTACCTATGGAAATGTGTGATGTATTGTGAGGTTTACATTACAGACATGCAAAGTGTTAAAATTACATTTAATGTTCATTAATCTCTACATGCTGAGTGTGACACTTGTGTTTTTCAATTTTAGTTAGTCACACTATAGAAGATTCTGATGTTTGTTTTATTTTCCATAACATTAATAACACGGAATGTGAGTATATTGATATAAAAAATGGTTTCCTCGATGAGTACAAAAATTCTTCATTGATGGTTGTGACCTTCATGCTAGAACAAGAGTGGAACTGATTTCTGCGAAGCTTTAGCCACAGTGCTCATCTGAATGCACAAAACCCTGTGTGGAATATTCAGCCAATAACAATTTCCCCAAGGGAGGAGACCAGTTAACATCATTTTTCAGAGCAAGGATACCCAGTCCATTTCAAAGAACATATTATGCATTACTCACTAACCTAGAAGACCTTCAAATAAAATGAACTGAAAATGTAGACTATATAACAAAATTTTTGTAAGCACAATTGGACAGTTTTGAAATAGAAAATGAAAACATAATATATCATTATTGTAATATATTTAAAATAAAAGGTTAATGATTGATTGTATTTAATATATTTGTGCAGAATCTATACCATATTGGATTTTGTAAGTAATATAGGAAAACATAATTGTAAAGTTAGATTTTTAAGTAACTTTTTTACAGCATACCTTTTTCAATTTCAAACATCTCTATGAATATTTATATCTCTGAGAAGCTCAGTGTGAACAATATTGACCATTTGAGTGATGGACAAACACTGACAAAGACAATAAATTCTCTAAATTCTAAGCACATTTGAGCAGGGCCCTCCTCACCTGTTTAAGTCAAATTGTTATGCTATATACTACTTGTTATGTTCTGTGCATTATACAGCACTATGGACTATGATGGCGCTATTTAAAACAATAAATAATAATAATGCTATAAGACTTGAAAGCCCATTAGGCCCAATACACATTTATCCGTGTTACTTATTGTGCTAACTTATGTAAACCGTTTACTTTTATGTGCTCAGTTTATTTGTCTTCCACCTGCTGTATATTTTCTACACACCTTTTGTAACATCAACATCTTTACTAACCAAAATTCCTTAAAGACTTCCTTCAGAGACAAATGTTTCACAAGATGGGTGATGTTTCTGAAATATTAACATTCTTCAACTAACAGTGCCAACTGCATATGTGGTTGTCAAAATGAATGCTTGATGCCAACCATGTATCTCATACTTATCTAGACTTCTGTTCAAGGAAAAAGCCTCATTTTCACAGTTGAACCGGGAGGCTTCCTCTAAATTGAATGCAGCTGTTTTTATAGTAACATGGCGGTAACTAGACAGCAATCATCCGTGGGACTGACATCCTAAGGCTGCTTGCTACCATGGTAATCTACTAAATAAAACAAAAAAGTGAAAATGACATCGTGCTACCAGTTTTTCTATTATATCATCAGCAGGCTAGCATGATGAGGAAGAAAAAACCCTAATCCACGCAAACATACAAGGATCAGTCACAGATGCTCCTCACTCTTAATAAAAAACGACAGAATAAAAAATAGACTGATGAGCTTCTGTGACCTACAACTCCTATCATCCTTAGCTAGAACGATGATTCAGAACAGCCCCAGAGGGAAAGAATTGGACAGAGGGGCCACATGAATGTAGTGCGGACGAGGTACCCATGGTCAAGGCTGTTTAAGGGGTTAAGGCATGACTAAGCAGAAATTTTGGCACTGAAAGCGTTAAGTATTGGTGGCACGTGCAGGGCCAGAAGGGAGGGGGTAATTACCCTCCCTGGGGGGTATATAAGGAAGGGTCGTGGCCTATAGGGGCAATTATTTTCAAGAGAATTTTGCCGCCCATCCCTCCCCTAATTTTGGCATTTGCCGGGTACTCTGGTTTTTTAAGCTGGTACGGTGCAGGAGTTAACCATCTAGGTATGGTTACTTGTGGTGCACAGAGGTGTAAGTGCAGGACACTCCAGGGGCATGCGCCCCTGTGAATCGTAGGGTCATGTGACTGCCGCGCTAGGGGACGCCGGCAGTTCCAGCGGGGATACAGGTGGACACGCCCGTACCAGCAGGTTATTAATTTGGTTATTAAGTGGTTATTAAATGGTTACAATTGGTTATGTTTTGACAATAAATTATTGATATATATTGTGTCAAATTTGTTGTGTTAATAATATTTGACACTTTGTAACATATTAATAAAGGTTGAGTGTCCCGGTGCTGAAGTTCTTTTAGTCCGCACCGCGGACAAATAACTCCATATCTGACATTTAATAAAATTTTTGAAATAAAGAAGTGTCTCTTGTTTTTATTTGTAAAAGAGGTACCGAAACTGGACGCTACTTCATTCAAGTTGGCGGGGGTTTTAGCCCTCAAAAGCAGGTAACAAAATGACTGATGTAACATTGATGCTCGTGCCAGACCCTCAAACCAAATGAACTACCCAATATTGACACGACACCAAAAACTAGGTGCGTTAATGGGACACTGACTACCAAAACTCCCATAAATATCATGTTTACAATTAACATGAATAAACATCAAACACAGAAAAACTCCCATAAGCTTACCAGGGTATCCATGAACATAGGGGAGGACATACCCAGATGCTCAACCCCAGACCCAAGGTTCAAAGATTCAACAGCCAGGAACCTCCCACCGAAATGCTGCCAAATTCTCTCCCCATAGCATTCACCCCTTGGATACTGCTAAGCTTCTGCCCCCAACTGTGACAGATTTTAACCACCTAAACACCCCTCAGGGAAATGAGGGAAGGGACAAACTACACCAGATAGGGTGACACACAAAATGGCCCCTAACCTAATGACATCTGTCCTTTAAAAACCTCCCTTTAGCTCCACCCCCAAAACTCCAAAAATACTGTCGTGCCTAGCCCTACTCTGCATCCCAGTCAAGGACAACTCTGGCCTATTCTGGCCCCCGTGGGCATCATGTCCATCTCTACTTTTGATTGCATGAATTTACATTAATAAGGAAATAAGGAACATATTTAGTTTTCTATATCAGTTTACCCCTTCATTTTACAGATTTATACATCCCAGGTTCAGCCAACGGAAAATATGAATATAAAGTTTATGGTAAAATCCAGTCTCTGTTTTTCAGATGTATTCATTACAAATGACCAAGAGTCTCAGTTATTATTCATTTTGCGTTTCAGTGTTGATAATGCCAATCCAGGATTAGCAGGAATCTCAATGCATATGTTATACATTCAGCTGCATCTTCATAATGTCATCAGCAAAGGACATGTTAAACTAAAGAAGTGTTACAATCATGCCAAGCCACTAAATTTTAATGCAAGAGTTGACTGGTATGACAGAAGTACTTTTTGATGCCATTTCAAATAATCAATGGGAGCAAACATGCTTTTTTGAGTGAGAATCATGCATATCATTTATTTTGCAGATAACTTTAATGAGCTATACTACACACTGTGACTTCATTTTTTAACATATATTTGTATTAAATAAAAAAATATGTAACACTTATGCAATCTTACACCCCTCTGCTAAGTCTGTAAATCTTATTTATAGTGAAGTAGAGGAGATGAAAATAGAGAATGTGAAGAGGTAAAGGAATTCTAACCAGCAATTTTAGAAAATGAATTTTTTTGCAGGGGTTGTACATTTTACAGTTTTTCACATATGTTTTTGCAAATTTACATTTTAAGTCCTTATTAAAACCCTAATGATTACTGATTGGTATTGTTATAGTTTTGGAATTTTATCCCCTAGTTACCCTAGACTGAAGTTTTATTTAAAAAAAAAAAAAATTTCTTTTTCATGTGTTCCCACAGTTATTCTCATGAAAGCTTTGACGTCTACAACAAATCCTGACGCATCATGACATCATGATGTTAGTAGAAACTCAGAACATGTTTTTTTCCTGTGAGTTTCAACTGGGTAGAAGGTTTTACTTTCCACCCTATTTTGTGCAATTATTTTTCTCCCTAGACCTTTTTCCCCAAACTATCCAAACTTCACATATTTGTATTATCACGGATCTTGTGCAATGAGTTGGATGATAGCCTACACCAAATGTGGACAAATAAAGTCATGGTCGTGGTTTGTTCATGTTTAGGGTACATCATTCAATTTTTTTCCTTGTAAGGAAAACTTTTGAGGAATGGAGTGTTGTTATTTCTGTGTCCATTTTTCTGTGGATCGAAGAGCTGGAACTCTCTGGAAGTGGGAGACGTATTACATGCTGGAGTGTGTTATGTGTGACTAAGTTGGGACCTGACTTGCTTTTAATGTCTACCCAGAGACCAACGATATGAGACAAAGTGAGTGGTGTTTTTTTCACTCTTATATTTGTCCAGCATTAGCATTACACTGTATTTTCTCATGACATTTTTAGTATGGTTTTAATAATTTTTTTAAAACAACATTGCATATCACCCAAGTGTCCCTCTTTAGAATGAGTACGCCTTTTTTGAAACCCAAATGCCTCTAACCATCTTTTCTCCTCTAGTGTTCCTCATTTCAGAGCACTTTATATACAAACAGTGTAAATACATTGAATTCTTGGTCTAAATGCCTTCAATCATAAAGTTATAAAAATGTCTTGATAACACACTACCCACCAGACCTGACTCTAGCCAATGTGTGGCTCAAATGCTGGAAAATATGTCATTGTCAAGTCTTTTACTAGATATCTACTGGTAATAAAATATTGAATTTTATAATATAGAAACACTACAGCATTATTTGGGTTGCTCAGTCAGTATACAAGATGATAATAAAATATATTTACACCACTGGCACTTATTTCATTCCTTTTTACATGATGAGGTTCTCTAATTGTTTTCTGTCAACAAACAAAAAACTTTGCCAGATACCACTGACTTCCTCATTCATTGTCAGTAAGGGATTTGCAAACATCTGAGGATCTTCTGTATCAGGAAGCCACAGCCACAGTCTGTCATCATTTAAAACCATAGTTCCAGAATTATGTCTTGACTACATAAATTGCAGTCCTCGAAATACCTCTTTAAAGTGAGGGGTTTTTTTACATTGCAAAACCAGCTTTGCCTTCTAGTGCTCTGCATAGCAACACAGCAATGTATTATAACATTAAGATTAAGAAATAAATCAGGAACATTCTATAGAATATCCTGAATATGTCTTTCAAATGCAAGTATTAATACATAGAATAAAGCCTACATGTAGAGTAACAGAGAAAAAAACTTAACTATGCTGTTATGTAAGTGCCACCAATAAATCCATATTCTTTACATAACAATGTGCTTAATGTGTGATCTTCCACATCGAATAGGAGCTGAAATTCTTAGGTTACTGTATAATCTGTGGTAGGCCTTTCTGTAATGTCTGTTTTGATTTATGCTTCTGGCTTTTGTACAACTTTTTCTCACATTGAACAAACTCTTTTTTGTCTCTGTGTGCATGCTCGGATAGTGAAATAGTATTGGATCCATTCCAAAACCTTTCTTCTCTTGAGAGGCCTTCATTGTCACAGAGCTGTCATTTATCTCTTAACACTTTCTTTATGGGCAATCACCAATTCATTTCCTCCTCATCTGTCTTTTCCACTTGTGTGTGACAGCTTAACTTACTCAATGCAGCTAGGGTACTTTGTTATTTTAATTTAAATACACAATTGTTACTATTATTATTTTATTATCACCTTTATTACACCTCACTATATAACATGTAAAACATAATGGCATTTCTTCCAAGACCTTGACTTCGCTAAGAAGTCAAGTTGTCAGTCAAGTTAAGGGTTAACTTGATTGACCAGTCTTAACTGAAGTTGCATGTCTTTGTATGCTAACACTCAGAAATTAACATGTTTATGTAATATTACATGAATTGCTTGCAAGTAGATGCTAGATCGTATAACATTTTAGGTGAGGGCATGTAAGTTAAATGATAAATCCAAGAAAAGTAATTTATTTTTCACTTCCTAATGGATTTTATAATTTTGGCCGCTGCAATGTCTCTTTAAATTGTATGAATCTTTCGAAGAAACAAAAGTCTTTAAAAACTAATATAGTGAACAAACAGTATAATATTAAGGATGTTATCACCTATAAAACTATATCTTCTCGAATGCCCCAAATAATATATAGGGAGAACATGCAGGAAACTTTATAAAAGACTCAATTAACGTGTTAATAATACTGTATTTGCTCGATTATAAGACGACCCCCCAAAATTTGTATATTGGTTTAGGAAAAAGAAAAGGCTTGAATATAAGACGACCCTATAGGAAAAAAGTTTTATTAGTAAATATTAATTCACATGTAAACTATTTTTTCATATTTAATAGAAACAATGATTGAGAAAAACACATTTTTTGTTTTTATTTCCTTTTATTTGCCAACCTGTCCCCCCAGTTATGCACATCTGCCCCACGGCTTGCTACTCTGCCCCTCAGATTTGTCTTATACCCCCTTATATGCCACTCTGCCTCCCCGATATACCTTATACCCCCTATATGCCACTCTGCCCCCCAGATATGCCTTATACCCCCCTCTTTGCCACTTATGTCATGCCGGTGCTTCGTCATAGAAGCCCTGGCAAAAGTGCCGGCAGCGGCGGAGGATGTATGCGCGCATCGTGCAGAAGTCCACGATTGCCAGAGAAGAGGATCCAGGTCCCCTGCAGCACTGCGGTGGATCTGGATCTTAGTCTTGTAGTCACACCTCTATTTGCTCTGATAAAAAACTTGTCTTATAATTGAGCAAATACGGTACAAAAGCATAATGTTTCAAACCAATTTCAGCAGATCCTGAAGGCAGGTCATATCTGCTCAACTTTTGCCTGTGATCATATAATACTCAATATGACACCCACTGAGCTTGTCATAATTATGACACCAGGATCATCATAATTCTCTGGTCCTAGTGATCATTTTCATACCAAACTCCATACCTCTATCAGTTGGAAAATGGAAACTTTCACATAAGTCATGGTCTCTCTGAAACCAGCACACCGCCACTAAAGTAATGCAATGTATGATGGGGCCAAAGTAATACCACCATAATATTTTAGATATTATTTTTTCAATAGTTTTACTCTAGTTTTGCTCTGTCCCACCCCCCAGGGAGATGCAGCCAGGATGTCTGACCCTTCACCCTTACACAAGAAACATCTTCTTGTGACAATACCCAGCATGTGTAATCAAGCTTTATATTGGACTCTGGCTGCAAAGGGAAATGTGTGAACAAATGTTAATAAACTAAGCCATACAGGCATGGCTCCCTTAACCCATTCTGTGCCAAGCCCATGCTTACTAATGCAGTGGCATGACACCAGACAACACACATATTTTTTTACTCTTAGAACTATTAGTTCATGGTAGTAGAGAATTGTCAACTGCACCTTCTCTCTGGAGTCTTCTCAGCAGGTGGGGAGATGACAAGCAGGTGGGCCCCTTCAATCCAGGGTTGGGGATCTGAGCCAGCTGCCCAGAATTTCTGGAGACCACAGGTGGTGACCACAGTCTTATCCTGTATGGGATACATGTCCCCCAGTGCTGGTTTTGTACCATCCTTTGGTGGAGGGACCACTGGTGAGGGAGGGCAGAGGCCAGCTGTGCTCTGACCTGGAGAAAGATCTTCTATTGGGTTTGCGGGGACCCCCAGTGCTGGTAGAGAGGGGCCGTCCTGCCTCTCGCCTGTTGCCAATATTTCGGCTGGGGTGGTCTGAGCGACACTGCGGGAGCGTCATGGTCAGACTCAGGAAAAAGGGGGAGGGCAGGGCAGAGACCAGTGGCACTCTGCCTTGATACCAGTGCTTCTGCTAGAGAGTGGGGATCTGGACCAACTGCCAACCTTCCAGGGACCCAGGTGTGATGACCAAAGTCCTATCCACTACCACAGTCTGTGGGGCTGCCTGATTGGACCTTACTGTGGTGAGGCTCAGGAAACAGGGAAGGCAGCAGGCAGAGGCCAGCGGCACTCTGCCCCATTGGCAGCTCTTCTGCTGGGTGGGTGCTAGTGGAGACCACAGTCCCATCCACTACAACCAGAAAACTTTCTTCCTTTCGCTAGGAAGGGAAGCCAATTGCAAGCACTCCTGGACCAACATCCTCAGATGTAAAATCAATTAAATCCACAATCTGGATCCAGTTGTGGTGTACAGTCACATAGTTCTGCTATCGGATCTGGGTTAGCTGTCCAGTATCCCTGTGACTCAGGGGTGGAGAGAGCAGTCCTATCCACCCCTCCTGGGTCAACATCCTCAGGTGACCACTCAGTAAAATCCATGAAATCCATGGTCACTGGGGTATATGGTTAAACACGGTCAAACCGCTCTTGATATGCCTGTTCCAGTTCCCATTCTTGTGTGACCAAATAATCCAAGTCAGCCCACAGCTCAGGGACGTATGGGATATCCTCCGCCCTTCGCTCCAGGAGGTCCTTCCCCAACACTCCAATGCACTACCGAAGTCAGGATCCTTTTCCATACTTTCCAATAATAATCCCAGGCCACCGAAGCTATAGCCCTCTGTGGGGCCTTTATCCTCCAGCCCGGGCACAGCTGTGCTGCGTACAACCGCAGAGCCCGATATTCATTGTCCGACCTCAGCTCTGTCTGGACCAGCACCTCCAGCCTAACCACCCATTCCTCTTTGGGCTGCTTTCCCAGGAACAGTATTAGCAACTTCAGCTGGAGCCAGAACCTTTCCTGGAAGGTTGGGAGGCTTATCAGCTTGTACTTAATTTCCAAGTAGAGAATCTTCCTCCAGAGCTTCAGGCTGGTACAATTCCTCTGGATCAGCTCCTCATAGCTGACTTTCATTCCCTTTCTTGGAGATAAATCCTGGTGAAAAGGAAGTGTCTCTCAGACTAGGAAGCAATCCCGCCGCTTGCCACCAATGTCACGGAGCTGGATAGTCCAACCAACTACCTCCGCTGACTTGTGCTCCTTTAGCCTGGAACAACACACTCTTTCCCCGGTTTCCCAGTCACTAGCCGAGACTCAGCGTAGGGTATAACCAAAACGAAGACTACTTTATTTTAGTCACACATGGCTGGAGATATCCAGCAAAACACACATTAACATAAATCAAGATATTGGGATACAAACCGCCCCCTTAATCTGCCTCCCAGAGACAACAAGTAAAGGGATTAACAGTACAATAGGGATTGGCCGGGGTAAATGTCTGTAGTGATGGAACTGGGGGGGGGGGGGGGGGCTGATTTATACAACATTAAACTGAAACAATGGTGGTCACTCCCTGGTTGCAGATCCTGACGGTCTGCCAGAGATAATCCCCTCAGCAAGTGATGAGATGATATACTGCTGGGGGTAGACACACAAGTCTTTACAAAGCCAGGGCCCATAGTCGGTAGGGAGGAAGCTGGCTGTCAGGCCTCTCCACTGGCCCCAGTGATGGAGGGTTCCATCACAGGCATCCTTTGACAATACTGGATGACAATAATGACAATGACAATAATAATATCAATAATAATCTTGTAAAGGTGATCTGGCAATTAAATAGAATAAAATATGTTGTTGAGTAGCTGGAAAAAACTACAGAGAAAAAATATACCATATGTATCTATTAAAGGGACAATACATGCTTAGGAATTTAGTACTTAGTGTTCCCCCTGGAGTGTTCATCTATTTTTATTGCCTTCTAATAGATAATCATATAAAACATAAACCAAATTCATTAATAGTTATACATTTAGAGCCAATATGTTTATTTTATTGTTAAGGTCAATTTTTTACCACTTACATTTTCAGATACGCTAAACAACTGTGCTTTTGCTGGGCAAATCAATATTTTAGTGTTATTTTAAGCAATTAAAACTTAATGAAGCAGAATGTTTTCTAACACAAGTCAGTTGAGCTTATCCTCCCAGTTCCTGATTCCTTATCATTTCAATTACGCATAAAGCTGTGCAGGGGTTTACTGTTGCAGTAAAATTCCCACTGAAGATTTATCTCAGCATTTTACAAAGCTCTTGCATAGTAAGCATTATGTTTTTTAGTGAGGAAATAACTTTTCTAAATGAGTCAACTGCAGTGCAATAGCCATCGTAAGTCCTGATGCATGCTTTGATAAATTTTATCATATTCAAAATGCATAGGACTGAGAAAAGAAATTATTGACAATTGAGATCATCCCTCTACAAGACAGAGGGAAATAGAGTGTTTGTTAAAAGGGAATATATTACAGAGAAAACAAAAATATACCAATTTTAGTGTATTCAGATTAATATTACATTTTAAAAACATATCTTGGTTTTATTAACACTTAGAATGATGGAATTAAGACATATGTTCTCTGAATTTGACACCAGGGCTTTCAGAATTGACATTTAGACCATGCCCAGTCAACACACTTGTCTCTTTCAAGACTACTTGTGCTAGCCTTGCTCCAGGGGGCTGCAGAGGTAGGGGGCCCTGAGTCTCCATCCTGTAATAGAACTTATTGAAATGTAGTAGCCTGCTCCACTCTTCTTGTAACATGTATAGCCTGTGAGTTCTGGATTACTGCCAGACACTCCAGCAGGTATGTGTATTAATCTAGAGCAGAGCCAGCTCCTCCTTTACATCATCCATCTGCATCCAGACTGGAAGAGATTCGGTCACAGAGTATGCTTTGATTGGCTGTTAAGCTTCCTTGTTCTTCCTTTGCCCCACTGCCCCCTTTCATTTTCCTTCATGTTATATATGGGTTTGGGTGCCATTGTCACTGGATGGGCAGAAATGTGTACTGTGCTGGTCAGAGGACAGCAGACCCTAGATAATAATGAAATGTAGTGAAGGCTGGTAGAAAATATAGGCCAGTTAGATGCCTACTCTTTCCACCTCTGTGTTATGTGGTATACATAATGTTATGTGTAACATAATGTAACTTTTTGTCAATTGTTCTGATATACATAGGGTAGTCTTGACCAGAAATTATATTCTACTTGTCGAGTCCTGTTCAATATGAAAATATGTTGGCATGTAATGGGTTACACATGTGCAGTGACTATTTTTCATTGGAACATGGTTTCCACATGACTGTTAGTACTGATGTTCTCCCTACATACAGTATCTCACAAAAGTGAGTACACCCCTCACATTTTTATTATATCTTTTCATGTGACAACACTGAAGAAATTACACTCTGCTACAATGTAAAGTAGTGAGTATACAGCCTGTATAACATTGTTAATTTGCTGTTCCCTTAAAAATAACTCAACACACAGCCATTAGTGTCTAAACCTTGGCAACAAAAGTGAGTACACCCCTAAGTGGAAATGTCTACATTTGGCCCAAAGTGTCAATATTTTGTGAGGCCATCATTATTTTCCAGCACTACCCGAGCTTCACAGGTTGCCACTGGAGTCCTCTTCCACTCCTCCATCATGACATCACGGAGCTGGTGGATGTTAGAGACCTTGCGCTCCCCCACCTTCCGTTTGAGGATGCCCCACAGATGCTCAATATGGTTTAGGTCTGGAAACATGTTTGGCCAGTCCATCACCTTTACCCTCAGCTTCTTTAGCAAGGCAGTGGTCGTCTTGGAGGTGTGTTTGGGGTCGTTATTATGTTGGAATACTGCCCTGTGGCCCAGTCTCCGAAGGGAAGGGATCATGCTCTGCTTCAGTATGTCACAGTACATGTTGGCATTCACGGTTCCCTCAATGAACTGTAGCTCCCCAGTGCCGGCAGGACTCATGCAGGCCCAGATCATGACACTCCCACCACCCTGCTTGGCTGTAGGCAAGACACACTTGTATTTGTACTCCTCACCTGGTTGCTGCCACACACGCTTGACACCTTCTGAACCAAATACATTTATCTTGGTCTCATCAGACCACAGGACATGGTTCCAGTAATCCATCTCCTTAGTCTGCTTGTCTTCAGGAAACTGTTTGCGGGCTTTCTTGTGCATCATCTTTAGAAGAGGCTGCCTTCTGGGACGACAGCCATGCAGACCAATTTGATGCAGTGTGCGGCGTATGGTCTGAGCATTGACACGCTGACTCCCCACCCCTTTTTTTGAAAGACAACCTCTGGATATGACGCTGAGCACGTGCACTCAACTTCTTTGGTCGACCATGGCAAGGCCTGTTCTCAGTGGAACTTGTCCTGTAAAACCGCTGTATGGTCTTGCCCACCGTGCTGCACCTCAGTTTCAGGGTCTTGGTAATCTTCTTATAGCCTAGGCCATCTTTATGCAGAGCAACAATTCTTTTTTTTAGATCCTCATAGAGTTCTTTGCCATGAGGTGCCATGTTGAACTTCCAGTGACCAGTATGAGGAGAGTGTGAGAGCGATAACACCAAATTGAACACACCTGCTCTCCATTCACACTAACGAGTCACATGACTGCGGGGAGGGAAAATGGCTAATTGGGCCCAATTTAGACATTTCCATTTAGGGGTGTACTCACTTTTGTTGCCAAGGTTTACACATTAATGGCTGTGTGTTGAGTTCTTTTTAAGGGAACATGAAATTTACACTGTTATACAGGCTGTACTTGCACTACTTTACATTGAAGCAGAGTGTCATTTCTTCATTGTTGTCACATGAAAAGATATAATAAAATATTTACAAAAATGTGAGGGGTGTACTCACTTTTGTGAGATATTATATATATATATATATATATATATATATATACACCGTATTTGCTCGATTATAAGACGACCCTGATTATAAGACGACCCCCCAAAATCTGAATATTAACTTAGGAAAAAAAGAAAAAGCCTGAATATAAGACGACCCTAAAGGAAAAAAGTTTTACCAGTAAATGTTAATTCATGTAAACTATTTTTTTTAATAAAAGCTATGATTGAGAAAAATATTTTTTTTGTTTTTATTTCCTTGTATTTTCCAACCTGTCCCCCAGTTACGCACATCTGCCCCCAGGCTTGCCACACCAATATGGCACTGTGGCCCATGATATGCCTTTTAACCCTCTATATGCCACTGTGCCCCATGGTATGCCTTTTGACCCCCTATGTGCCACTCTGCCTCCAGAAATGCCTTATACCCCTATATCCCATTCTGGCATTTAGGGGGTTAAAATGCATATTATGGGGCAGAGTGGCATATAGGGAGCTATAAGGCATTTCAGGAGGCAGAGTGCTCTATTAAATGCCCCCTTAACGCCACTCTGCCTCCTGAAATGCCTTATACCTCCCTATATGCCACTCTGCCCCATAATATGCCTTTTAACCCCCTAAGTGCCAGAGTGGCATATAGGGGTATAAGGCATTCCAGAAATGCCCTATGACCCCATTTAACACACACACACGCACACACACACACACTTACCGGTGCTTCCAATTTCCTGCTGTATTGCCGGGGCAGCGGGTTGACGTCTCCTTCCGCTGCAGCCGGAAGGAGGTGGAGTTGGCAGCGGGGGTTTGTCTGCGTCCGTCGCGCATACCTTCCCCGGCTGTCAGAGATCAGAGTTCCCCGCACCGGTGCGGGGAACTCTGATCTCTGACAGTCGGGGAAGGTATGTGCGACAGACGCAGACAACCCCCGCTGCTAGCCACACCTCCTTCCAGCTGCAGCGGACGTTGTCTACGCGGATCGCGTAGACGTCAACCCGCTGCCCCGGCAATACAGCAGGAAGCACCAGTAAGTGTGTGTGGGGGGGTGTTAAATGGGGGGGGGAGACAGGAGGATCCAGGTCCCCTGGAGCGGTGCGGGGGATCTGGATCTTAGTCTCATAATCAGACCTCTATTTGAGGTCTGATTAGAAGATGACCCCGATTAGAAGACGAGGGGTATTTTTCAGAGCATTTGCTCTGAAAAAAACCTCATCTTATAATCAAGCAAATACGGTATATATATATATATATTGCAGAAAACAGATGGATCATAAATGTGACTTCCCTATTTTATTGTATTTCATATGTATTGTTTTATAGGAACATTTTAGTGGTTACTATGGGAAGTGCACTGTTTTATTACTCAGCATTAGAATGATTTTTCTATACAAATGCCCCAGCAAATCTTACACAGAAACACATTGCAGTAACTTATTTCATTATTATCCTCAAACCAGATAATTAGAGTTATTGAAGCTCATTTGCTCATTGGGTGCTCATCTTTCTGACATTCCATGTTTCAATGCCTCACGTGCTTTTCTTTGCAATTCACAGCAGTACAATTTCCTGATGTCCATGAAACTTCTCTGCCTTATTTCTGTATGCTAAAGATCCATTAAGCTTACGAAAAGGTGGTTTATAGGTCTTGTCTTTATTTTACAAAATCTCAGGAAGAAACATACAATGGTTCCCAGAGCAGCTGTAATGCAGACAGCTTCAAATGAAACCATGCTTTAACTTATTTTTTCCATTTCAGTGGCAGAAGGATATTGCTTGGACTGAAAAATTGATAAACAAAGAAGCTCAGTAGAATTGCACAAAAAATATATATAATGTATCTATCAAAATGCAGTCAACATTTACTTAATTATTTTGTTTTAAAAAGCTATGTAAATACTGAAATGAGAAAAGTAAATATGTGTAAATGTATTGTACCGTGTATCTTAACTAAATAGTAAACTGAATCAACTTCTTCAAAAACAAATGAATAGAAAATACAATGTTTAAGATAGAATGTCAAGTCTTTGGGGGGATACTAGTTCTTAAAAAATTCAAATTGCTTATCAGCCTAACAAAAAACAATGGTAAATAAAATCAATGGTTATTTTCTAAAATAAACTATATCAAGCAAGTTCTTTCTTTGCTCATTGATTTTTTCCCCCGCACAATTCACTAACCAGCAAGTATGACTGATTTTCCTCTAACACGTGAGAGACTTAGAGGTAGGTAAGGTATTTCTATTTATTTATTTTTAGAATTATTTAATATTATCCCACAGGATAGGAGATAGAGGTGGGGCTATGTGAGTTTCGAAAGATGTAATTTTAAGATTTTAACTTTATCTTCTTCCTCCCATCTTAACAGAAATTTGATGAGGGGCAAGGGTGGAGCAATTTTTTTTGACCACTCTTTGTTATCAAATGTAATACACCCTTGAAGCGAGTGGTCTAGCTTCTTGAAAAAAGACCTGTCCTTAACCAATTAATGCCTCAGGCAAAATCTGTCTGATGGCCCCCATTCCAATTTAGGAGCACAATGGGATAGCCAACAAGTCATAAATTATTTGTGAATGTCACATGAACCTGAACCCAAAGGCCTCCCTGGATTGGCCTATCTACTTAAGACCCACATTTTAACATTATTGTTCAACATCCAAGAGCAATGTTTGTAGTAAGGGAGTTAAAGTCCAAAATGGTTATTAGACTGTAAACTAAGCAGGATCTAGCAATTCCCTTCTACATGCTTGATCCAAAACCAGATAACCAGTAAGATGTTCCTCTGGCTGACAACACCCCATTATTTTCTTAAAATTAGGCAAATACCATAAAGTTCCAATTAGTGTAGAAAAGACAGTAAGAAGATTATTAAGTAACCAAAGTAATTAAGTAACTTAATTACCTCACCTTTTGACTAAACATTTTTAAAAACATTGCTTCATACCACTTTTATATCCTCCAATCAGAATTATGGATTTTACTTAAATAATTAGGAACTTTATAGCATATTTCCACAAAAGTATTTCTATTATTTACCTCCAAGAGACGCTGTGGTCTAAGGAATAATTTTAATAAAATTATTATAAAATATCTAGTGTTCAGCCTTGACCACATAGTGTAGCTCTAGAAGATAATTCACTCTCAGTTATTGATCAGTTTCAGTGGTCTAGCAATGTAACAACCTGTGAAATTCACATTTCTTAAAAATCGATTTTAAAAGAACAAGATGGCTCTAAGTCAATGTTGTGTTTGTGGGAGTACAAATATAAATATTTTCCAGTCAAAAATATTTGACATCAATAAACACATGATAATCCAAATTCAGCATTAATATAAAATAATAGCCAACAAGAACATACACAGAATGCAATGAATAGGAATCACTGAGCTGATGGTGACCAATAAGAGGGCTGTCTACTTGTTTCATGTTGTTCTATGAGGAAGAACATCCATTGAGAGGAGCATTTATTCTCTCCATGTTGTTTTATGGGGATCGGTATAAACAGGTCATTTTTAACTTTATTGCATGGAGCCAACCAAGCCACTCCTTTGAACATACATTCACCAATCTAGGCACAGATAAGATCCTAATGCACCATGCTGTACCCAAACCTGCCATTTCATCAACAGTCAATGCTGACTTTTATTAGCCTACCAAATACAAATAACATATTTAATAACAGTCATAACATATTAGCATTATTTTGTTTACTGTCAATGTTAAGAAATCTCATATGTATACCACTACATTAGTTATTTACTTTTTTTCATCTGCAAACTTTAAATCAGTCAGGTAGGTAAACTATGTACACAGGGATCCCAACAACCTGAAATAAAATCAAAATTGGACATTTATCACACCTAATAAACAGTAAAAGCATATGTTGGTAAAAGAAACTTCATTAGCATAATCCAAGGGCATCCCATGACCATGCTGATAGAATTTGAATGACTGGGACATGCCATGAGTTGTAGCATCATCACAGAAGAGAGTTGTTGGGAAATGTGAAGTGAAATATGTCGGTACTGACACTATTCTCCCCACAGCCCAAAGTTCAACAATGTTACAAGGGCCGGTCCCAGACCAAATGACCCACCAGGCGAGACTACTCCATGTGGTTTTTATCACACTTTTCATTTCTCTTTTATGATTATTAACATTGCAAAATTAAAAAGCAGAAATATGTAAAATGAAGAGATATTTCATCCTAGCATTTGCTTAAAATGAATGCTTATCTCTTTATTTTTGTACACCAATAGTTATTTATTTACTTATATTTTGCAGATAAATAATGTTTCCTTGTAGATGTCAGGAGGCAGGGGAACGGAGCACAGCGCAGTGAGACGCTAAACACAGGTGATTCCAGAGTGGTGCAAACAGGTATTTATTCCACAAAAGACAGGCATATACCGGAAGCGATGTTTTAATACAAGCCGTGGTCAGGGATTACAGAAATAGTCCAGTAAACAAGCCGAGGTCGAATTAGCCAGGTAATCCACAAACAAGATAAGGGTAAGGAAGGGCAAGATTCAGGTAATCAGCATACAGGAATGGGGCACCGCTTAGTTAACAAGCCAGCACTGACTGAACAGTGCTGGGGGTTTATATAGCCCTGCCAGATCCCGACTCCTCCCCTCTACTTATCCACCCTTAGTGAGGAGCTGTCAATCCTCCTTATTCCCCGCCCTCTGCTACCTCCTGCACTAGCTCAATGGAACCGGGAAGTTGGACACGCCCCCCGCCATGAACACCGTGTTTGTGGCCATCTTCCGCGAGGTGCCTTTCAATCGAGGCCGGGGATGCGGCCCACTCCGCAATCGCGTGGTTCTCGTACGGCGTCTTAGGTGTCCGGACATGGATGCAGTTCGTGGTGGGACCCTGCACGGCCGCCGAGGTAGGTTGGATGCCTGACAGTAGATGAATAGAGCAAGATTTATTTAGTCTTATTTCGCAGATGTAGACACAATTAATTTTAGTATTAAATTAGTATTTAATTAATGCCCATGCCCATTTTATCAAATAAAGATGCTTCTGGGTTGCTATATAAGACATCATGGAGACGCTACTGGGTTCAGTAAATTCATGACATCGAAGATTGTAGAGGTAACTCAGAGGTACATGGTGCCTTATTTGGGTTGAAAGACAATCTCTATGGTGCTTTCCGAAAAAAAGAAAAGACAGAATGTTAGATGTTTTATTTGCTTAACTATTGCAGTAAGAATTATTAGAAGATGTTAGAAGAAGTTTACATTGGAGTCTCTTTAGTCCTTCCCCTGCAGTGCCTGTCAGCGTTCCATGATTTTAAAGTGCCAAGCCCTTTTTAAGGGAGTTTAAGACATAAAAGATATACCTTGTAACCATCCCATTTAGTAGAGGAGCACCGGGGGGGGGGGGGCTGATTGAACAATAGGATGATCTGCTCCATGGTTTTATAGAAGGGGGAAAGCTGCCCCCTGGACTAGGCCTAGATGGCTTATGCCACAATATGTTCAACAATAGTTTAATTTATATTAGGAGCTAAAGGCATAGAGATAGTAGGGAATTATCTAATGGAGACTATACAATATATCAGCAGTATTTTGTACATAAAGTCTTTATTTAGAGAAGATGATAAGTAATATTTAAATTGTGAACAGCAATTAGAGCAAAGTAGTCATCGTTAAAGTTTTTATTATTATTTGTATAAAAAATTCAAGTGTCAAATTATATCTGATTGAAACGTTTGTAATTTGGCTGGAAAAGTATAAAACTTTTAATTTAACACCCAATTTATTTTACTACACAGAAGGGAAAGTGAAGTATAATCTGTGTATCTGCTGTATAAAGCAGAAGTTGTACATCTAATCAAAGAAATCATAACAAGAGCTACAATATACAGTATGCCCCGTTACCTACCATTATGTTCTTTCCTAAATGATCTCTATTGGATTTATCATATATTTGTTTTTTAAATGGATATTCTAGCTATAATATTAAGAAGTTAAAGTGCCTTACCTTTGAAAATGTATAGTTGCATGTCTTGGCCTGTTTAAGACCCTTTACACAAAAGCATCATAAAGTTGTAAGCACTAATGTTTAATCATCACATTCTACTGCCTGATCATTTTACTTGGAAAACTGTAATAGTCAGCACAAAATTATTTAAAAAAAAATCCTGCTTTGATTTAATACTGGGTGATCAAAATTATCAAATAAAATTTCATCTATGTATGAGAGATATATTGGAAACATTATACGCATAAAATCACTTTAATCTACAGATCCAATATATCCACTATGATCCATGATAAAAATAAATTAAATGTATGGTCAACGCAGTCTCCAGATTACTTAAAGAAAAAGTCCCTGGAGACAGTTAGAAGAGGGATGATGAGGTAGGTGCTTCAAAAGTGGTTGATATTTATTGAAAATGCATAGTTTCTTTCCTATGAAAAAAATGAATTATCTTTTATACATGATGTTGCAATGAAAGTTTCTTCTCTTGTGGATACCTCTCATAGGTATTCACTGCATTTAACTGTGAAAAATGAAGCGAATGGATTTTATTACTGCTTTAGTTAGAAAAATGCAAGTAATTGCACCCTAAGAGGTGGAAATTACTTGAGGACTAAATAAATTGAAGTTTAAATAACTGTAAAGCAGCAATGGTGTAATTTTACATTCTGACCAGTGTTCCCTCTAAGCTGTGTGCTTGTGCGCGCGCACATAGCTTTTTTAGAGAGCGCACACGTGCAAAAATTGTGCGCACAACAGTTTTTCCCAATAAAAAAAATAAATATATATTTTTTTTCAATACTTTATGCGGCGTGGATATTGTGCGCACAAAATTTTGGCTCTGGGAAAATTTTTGCACAAGCGAAATTTTCTGCGCACGCCACCTAAGAAAAATTTGATGGAACATTGATTCTGACTTGTAGCTACTCATTGGTAGGATATTTTTGTGTCCCTTGCCCAGCTTAAAAATCCCCATTTCATTATGAAAGAACTTACTTGATTTTATCATTACAACATATACACCAATAAAGGCTGGCTGCTCGGGGGGGGGGGGGGTCTCTGGAGTGATGGGGCTCAGAGGGGTCATGTTACATTACCCCATGGTAGTAGTGCAACATCAGGTTCAAGCTGCCTGCAAGGTTCAAGGTAAACAAGTGTTTGTGTTTGAGAGACTAACTGTGAATACTGTAGCTACTTAGGGTACTTAGGGTACTTTGACATAGTGGTAGGCTAAGCAATATATGACCACAATTCCCTCACTGTATAAATTAATACATTATCTTAATGGAGTTCGTAGGAACCAATACCAATAAGGAACCATATCCTATGTTAATAATGATTGACATAGCACCACTGTTTTGAAAACAAAAGGATAATTAAGATATAATAAAATATAAGCAATATGAAAATATAAACCATATACAGACATGCAATATATAAGACTAAAGTTGCAGGAAAACTTTAGATGCAGCCTCATGTAATTTTGTACACATGTATTGAAAGCACCCAATGTCTACATGCAATTTTACTGTGTACAATGCAATATAAACCCATTTAGGCAGAGTTGAGACGATTGTAGCACACTTCCAACAAATGTGAACTGATGAAGCAGAAATCTTGGCTGCAGGCAATTTAAACAAACTTGCAATAACCGGATGCAATTGCATACTCAAGTTTCCAAACAACTTAAATGACAAAGTTTCACATCATAGCCACAATAAATGTATTCCTAGTTCACTCAGAGCCGGTCCATACATGGGTTCCAGTGGGTTTGTGGTACCCGGGAGGCACTTTTAAAGGGGTGGCAATTTGCTGTCCCAAGGCATGTTCTTTCAGGATAGATTTGCTGTCCCTCTTTCTCAGCAAATCTATCTGAATTAGTCTTGCCCTCGGTGGGCCGAGCCACAAGGACAATCAGGGGAGAGGGTGTTCCCAGAAGCTCTGCCCTTTTGGGGAGGTGTACTAGGAGGCACAGAAAAGCTGTTTGAAGACAAAGATAGCACAGATAAGCTGCTTGGGGCAAAGAATCAACAGACAAGCTGTTTGGGGATAACGATTGCAAATACAAGCTGTTTGGACACAGAGGACACATGCATCTTTTTGGGCACACAGATGGCACTGACAAGCTATTTGGGGACAAAGATGGCACAGACAAGCTGTTTGGAAGCACAGACAAGCTGTTTGAGGACACTAATGGCACATACAAGCTGTTTTGGGCAAAGATGGCACAAACAAGCTGTTTGGGAACAAAGATGGTACGCAAGCATTTTGAGGACAAAGATGGCCCTGATGAGCTGTTTGGGGCACTGGCAAGCTGTTTAGGGCAAAGATGACACATAAAAGCTGTTTGGGGCAAAGATAGCACAGAACAACTGTTTGGGGCATAGATGGCATAAACGGTTTGGGGCAAAATGCACAGACAAACTGTTTGGGGCAAAGATGTCCCAGAACAGCTGCTTGGGGCAAATATGACACAAACTGTTTGGGAAACATGGCATAGACAAGCGGTTTGAGGACAAAGATGGCCCTGGTGAGCTGTTTGGGGACAATGATGAAACAGACAAGTTGTTTGGGGGCACTAACAGGCTGTTTGGGTCACAGATAAGCTGTTTGGAAGCACAGATAAGCTGTTTGGAAGCACAGATAAGCTGTTTGGGGGCAAATATGACATATACATGCTGTTTGGAACAAAGATGGCACAGGCCAACAATTTGAGGCATAGATGGCATAGACAATCTGTTCTTAGGGCAAATATTGCACAGATAAACTGTTTAGGGCAAAAATGGCACAGACAAACTGGGGAAAATATGGCATAGACAAGCTGTTTGGGGACACAGATGGCACTGGCAAGCTGTTTCCAGGCAAAGATGGCCCTTTCACTTTTAAATAATTGGTGCCAAATATTTCGTTAACTATGTTGCCCTTTTGTACTTATATAGTATTTGTACGTTGTACTATATCATATAATTATATTTCTTTAACCTTAGTTCAGAATTTCTGTTTGCCAATCAATGTTGACTGTAGTTGGTTGAGGCCATGCCTGCCCATATGCCACACTAGGAAAATGCTGTGGGCCACTGGCCGATAGCTCCAAACATTCACCAGATCTGCTGCTCGAGCAACATGCTGCTAGTGGCAGGATATGCCTGCCAGGATGCTACTTGAGCAAAAAAAACATAGCCTAGCCTGGGTTGAGGTATATTATTTAATAGGTCAATCAATACATAAACTGACAAAGCAGCATGTATGTTATGAAAAGTGTTCTTTGTTCTTGGGGTGTGGCGGGCTTTGCTTTGTCCAATTCAGTAAAAGTATGTAGCATTACTTGACTTCTGCTCCTTAAATTTTATTTATTTTTATCTTCATGATTGGTGGCTTTATTGTCTATACACTATCAGTGTAAACATATGCATTATATTCATAATCAGACTAGTAGTGAAAAATTGGCCCTGGCACTATAGTGTGAGTGAACGATAAACCACTGGCTTACAACCTACCGTTCTATCCAGTTTTTTAACCATCATTTACACTTTTTTCAGTGTGTAGTTGTATGTATAGATCAGGCTTCTGCACACTAGATAGATTGGATCAGCTACTTAAGATGATGGGGGTATGTTGGAAGGCCCACCCTGGGCCTAGATATATTTGTTAAAAGAAAGACACTACCGGAGTCATACCAACACTCACCAAGCCCCCCAAAGGACCAGCTTTCCCTGGCTGCCCTTTTAAAATAACATTATATGTTTTAAAAAATTTCAAAATACAACAGTATAATATAGCTACCTCACCTCTAAACTGCTCTCAAAACCCGCAACCAACTTTACATAAACAAATTGAGTAGAATAATACCGCACACTTTCTATTTCTTTTTAAGGTAAAAAAAAAAACTAATAAAACATATTCTGTAAACATTACTTTGAAGCATAGAAGGAAAAATACTTTTGTTGCCTGATTACAAGCTTATCTGATTGTTCTAGTTTCCTTTAATATGAGATTTTACAAGTAATAAGAAGCTTTTGTTTATATGGAAACCTTCAGATAGCAGTGGAGTTACAAAGAAATACAATATGCACCCGGAATGCAATATGAAATATTTGACAAACAATAATCCTGTTTTCATCAACCAAAATCATCAATCTAGATTGGAAAAATATATTCATTTCTGGTATGTCAGAGCAGTTTTTTTGTATTATAGAGATTTACCTTGTTAAAGGAATAGTAATATCAGCTGGTTTTTTTTAATTTACTTCTAGCACAATACTAATGCTCTAACCAACCAAATCTTAACTATTTTGTACGTAAAAATAATGATTTTTCCCAGTTCATTACCCATTCTTTGTAACTCACTTTAAGTATTTATAAAATCAACGTATTTTATATATTAATGACATCATATTTTGATGATAATTTTATACATAATATACAGGCATCAAGTATTCTAGGAGTGCTAATGAGAGTTGCCTTAGTACTACACCATTTGATCTTCCTGAGTCAATCAGTGACACCTTGTTACAACCATCCTGCTTGGTCGAACTCCTTTCGTGTAGATATGTAGTTTGGCTCTTGTCCTACCTCTAAAATCCTATCTGAAGCAAGAAATGAGGGCCTTTGTGGGAAGTGTCCCTAAGAAGCTCCAAGATCTCAAGGTATGTCTATGTTGTCTGCTGGATCAAGGTTGATATATGTCCAATATATGAATTGAATGAATACAACTTACTGCTGGGCTGCAAGTTCCAAAAGCAAAGATGCATTATGTTGTATTTATATATGATACGCCTCCGCAACACATACTAAAGCTTTTTACATGATCTTATAGCAGGGTAACCAGATGACTTGGTGAATGTCACCTGGGCAGTTCCAGAATAAATAGCTGAGTTTTAGGTCTCGGACGTGTAAAGGGAAGATCTAGGTCAGTGGTCTTGTAACGGTATATTGTGCAGGGGAGGGGAGTTTTGCAAACCTTTCTCCCTTCTCTCCTTTCCCCATTATTTCTCTTCTCTCCCCCTTTCTTTCTTTATCTCCGCTGCCATCTGTAAAACCACACCCATAAACACAACCCAGACAGACCTGAGGACCAACCTCTTTTGAAACTCTGAAACGTTGAAATATTATTTTTTAATTTGAAATATACAGCAATCAAATTCTGTTAGTATCCCACTGTTCCTGACTATGACAAACTACAATTAAACTGGCTTAAAAGAGTGCAAACAAAATCAAGTTACTAAAATTAGAGATTTATTATACAACAAAAAATTAAATCGATTCAAAAAAATAAAAAGCGATTCAAAAAGAGGATCAGGACAACTTTAATGCGCACAAATCACTCGTATAAGACACTACATTTTACAAGAATTCAAGCCCTGAAAACAGCTTTGGAAATCCTGTCATCCTGATAACAAATAGCTCTGTTTTTATTTTTTAATTATCACAATAGACTTGCGAACTTTTTCTGAGTTTTGACACAGAATCTGAAATTTTGCCACTAAATAAAACATTAATGGAATAGACATTTGTTTAAAATAATCTGAGGTTCTATAGTGGTTGCAAATGTAATCATAACATGTAAAATGGTTGTGTGACCATCTGCCATGTACAAACTGTCACTGTCAGCCCTAGCCTTTGACATGTACAGCTTTTTTTCTTCTCAGCCTCCTTTGTTTTATGGTTTTGTCCTTGTATTTTCTTTTGTCATATATTGATGTTACATTACCACTTACCACTGAGCTTATTGTTATCTTCCTGATCTATGTATTTGTTTCTGTGGTATATTTTAATGTACTTGGTTGGTGCATCATGAGCCAGGGCACAGTTGCGTCCTTTAAAGCCAGTACCTTGCTCAAGTATATAACATTTACAAGTGGCCACAGCAGGCACTTAGGTGTCGAGTTCCTCAAAATTGTTCCTACTTTGCTTCTAATAAAATGCCCTGACTCCATTTTCTTATCTGCTTATTGCATCTTGATTCTATTTGTTTGTCATCTGATAACTAGGTGTGTTGTTGACCTATTCCTTACTACCCGTCTGGTTCTTGATTTTGGCTTCGAACTGTTCTCCTGGCATGACCTTATTCTTCTGCTGACCTCCCTCCTTATTCTCCTGTGGACTGGTTGTTCGTGCACAATCCTAGTTAAGTTTGCTTCACTCTGCTCCTAAGTTCAGCAATTCAAAACCAATTACTGACAATGTTACTCTGTGCTGTAATGCTATTTATTGAATTAATGCATTTCCACTTTTTATATAAGCAATGTTGTGACTTTCAGGGCTGTATAACACAGTGGCAATCACATACCCAGTAAACTTTGTGAGCTCCTAAGAAAAAGCTGCATCAATGAAGGACATTGGTCCCATAGTAAGGCATTCCCTCTAAAAAGATGCACCTGGGTTGTATACTGTATGTGTGCTCACACTCCCTGCCCTATTGTATTTTTTTACAATAGAAATATAAATACTTTCAACAGGTATCTGGAGCACATGCCAACTCAAGTGAAAAGGGACTGTTACACCTTAACAAATGTAATAATAAAAAACAATATCTACTGTTACTTGCCTTCAAATATTCCAATTTAAGTTATTTAGATTTATACTTCTAACTCTGGTATCACCTCTCCCTTATGTCCCCCAGCAAAGACCTCATTGGCATCCTACTAACGATTTGCATTGAGAATAATATGAAATGTAACTGCTTTCCTCTGAGAGATCTCGCTTGATACTAATATTGTATTCAAATATTTAATTAACTTAGAGGTCCATTATACTACAATAACAGCTAATATGGAAAATACAATTCACGACAACAGCTTTCCAGGAATGATTTTATACAGCAGCTTTTTAAGGATTTTTTTACTCTCAGCATGTTCTCTAAGGTGATATATTCTTTGGTATGAACATTGATAAACACAACAGATGGCTAATAATGGACTTGCTGATTATCCCTTTGATGAAATCCAAATGAGTTTTTGATAAAAGTGAATGGCAAGTTCTTTTTTGCATTATTTTCTGCACCTTAGGCTATTTGAATTCATAAATATGCATGTACACCTCAGTAAAATGTCACCGCAAAGGTATGCTATTCTCATGCAGCATATACGTTATCCAAGAATCATGTTAATTAAAAGGAAAAAGTCAAGGAACATAAGAAACACATATATACGAAAATATTACATGAATATGGTTTTATTTTATGTGTACGCAATTAAACCATTTGAGAGATTGATTGTTTCAGTCGGTGACGATTAAACTATGTAAGCATCTGCATAATAAGCTCATCAGCCCACATCAGGACAATATCAGAAGATCAAGGTTTAGGTCAGAGGTCTGTGCAGGCCAGTCAAGTTCTTCCACACCAAACTCATCCAATTATGTCCTTATGGACTTTGCTCTATGGACTGGGGCACAGTTGTGCTGGAACAGAAAAAGTCTTTCCCCAAACTATTGCCACAAGGTTGGTTTTTTTAACATAATCACTTCACATTCAAAAATGCAATAAGGAAAAATATTATGTAGATAGAATTCTTGGAAATATTAATTAAACAATTACCTCCTGTCTTAAAAAAGATTTATGATACATTGTGGTCAATGTTCCATTACCAAGTCCATTAAAATCTTGGAATGAAGGCTTACTTTTTTCTGAGAGCATGAACAATTATAGATGATTTCTTTTTTAAATTTATGTATCTGGTAGTCTTAAGTTATATGTGTTTGAATAATTACACATGGTGCCATCTTAATCAATATTAAATCACCAAAGTTAACAGATATCCCCTAATTTTGTAGGTACAATCATTATTAATATGAATGTGGTTTAAAATATAGTATCTTCATTAGAATTATATGACATAAGAGTCAGTTAGGTCACTTGTTAGCTGTGCTTTCCAAAAAAAATGAATTTAAAATGTGCACAAAATTAGCAGTTTGCTATTATACATAGGGCTGGACTGGAAATACTGAAATACCAATCCCATTTTTCATAGTGCCATTTTTGTGAACACTGCACATGTGGGGTTCAGGCCCAAATATTGTCAAATAGAGGTCTGACTACAAGACTAAGATCCAGATCCCCCGCAGCGCTGCAGGGGACCTGGGTCAGCCTCTCTGGCAGCCGGTGCAAGAACCGCCACTGCTGCCGGCACTTCTGCCGGGGCTTCTACGACGGAGCTACGACATGACCTTCCTCCTACCACTACCCACCAAGAATGTGAAGCACGTGGAGAATTCTAGGGAAGCACTGGTAAGTCGGGGGAGGGTAAGAGTGGCATATGGAGGTATAAGGGTTTTCTGGAGGCAGAGTGGCATATAAGTGATTAAAAAGAATATCAGGGAGGCAGAGTGGCATAGAGAGGGTTAAAAAGAATATCAGGGAGGCAGAGTGGCATATAGGGGGTTAAAAGGAATATCAGGGAGACAGAGTGGCTCCCTGATGTTCCCTTTAACCCCCTTTATGCCACTCTGCCGCCCTGATATTCTTTTTAACCCCTATATGCCAGAGTGGCATATATGGGGGTATAAGGCATATCTGGCAGCAGAGTGGCATAAAGGGGGGTATAAGGCATTTCGGGGGGGGCAGAGTGGCAAATAAGGGAATATAAGGCATATCTGGCGGACCAATGTTTATAACAGGGGCTAGGTTGGGAAAGAAAAGGAAATAAAAACAAAAAATGCATTTTTCTCTATCATCATTTTTATTAAATATAAAAAAATAATTTACATGTGAATTAATATTTACTAGTAAAACTTTTTCTCCTACAGGGCAGTCTTATATTAAGGCTTTTTCTTTTTTTGGGGGGGGTTATCTTATAATTACTCAAGAAACATTTATTTTTTTAACTTGACACGCTTGCCTGTGGCACAATAAGGAAAATTAGAAGGGGGTTCCTCCAGCAACTGGTGCATCTGTCACGGTTTGGCTGAACTGCTCTGTGTTCTTACACTCAGCTGATGAATAAACGAGCAGACAAATTTTCCCAGTATCAGGCTGACTCAGCTGATGTTTAACAAACCACCTTCACTCCTCTGTTACCATGGTTACGCACCTGATTCTCATCAGCCAACCCCTTCCAGGCTATTTAAGCATTCTCCTGTGTTCATGATTACCTGATCCCGGCTTGTTTTTTTTTCTGTGTACACTCCTGGATCTCAATTTTGTTTTGTTTGCTTGGTTATTTCAATAAAGTTGTTTTGCACTATTCCTTTGGTGTCTGGTTCCTGGTCCCAGCAACCCAAGCAAAAGCAAGGCACAACAAGTGCTTTGCACAATGAGGTACTACTCGCCCTTTGGTACACAGAAAAAAAAAACATGTGTTCGTCTTGTCAACTATACATGAAGAAAATGTGGTGCCAGTTTGTATCAAGGGAGAGAGACATGGACTGGTAAAAAAAAGCCCCAGTGCATCATAGACTATAATTAAAAAATGGAGGAGTGGATCTAGCAGATCAGTGCTTACAGCCTCACCTTGAACTGCGTAAAACAAAAACATTGTACAAAAAGGTGGCCATTTACCTGACCCAGCTTACCACGTACAATGCAGACATGCTGTATAAAAAATGGTACTGGAAACAAGCATTCTTTATTAGAATTTCAACTTCATACATTGAAAAATCTCTGCCAGAACACATAACTTTGGCAGTGATTTGTAGCCAGTTAACTGCATGATAAATGCCAAGTGCACCTACTGAAATATCCTGGGGTGTTCTCCTTACAAAAATATATACATTCCTGGGAGCATTTTAAAACGGGGCACTGCTAAACAGTCCCATATGGGACATAGGGCCAGCAAAAGAATACATGAGAATTTCAAGTTTGGAGATGAAAGTCGGCATTTTCTGATTTATGTCTTGTTGCTTCCCTAAAACCAAAGGAAACCAATGTATGTGTATGTATAGGTATTTCTGTAATCTGGAGATGCAGCTGAACAAGTATTGCCTGCAGGATTTCTCTTCCACAGCAGACCTGTGCAACAAACCCTAAAGAACACAAAGGTGAAAAACAGGTTTGTGCCACAGCACAGGAAAACGCACAGGAAATTATTCCTACGGCTAACTTTGGCAGCGATTGGTGGCCAAATCGAATGCATGATAAGTGTAAAAATTCTCCTTGTGAAGTACCTTGCGGTGTCCTTTACAAAAATATGTAATTTTGTCAGTGTTTTATGGGTTCTTTGCTTGATATTCCTGTTACAAACCCAGCATACTAAATGCAAAAAAAGCAATGAACGTCTTGTAGTATTTTCCCTATAATTGTATGAAATTTATAGAAATTCTACACGAATGAGGTATTTCTGAAAACAAGACTTTTTTTTAAATTATAGATGTATTTTTGTTAATTTAATTAGCTTAGTGATGTTTTGGAAAATCTATGAAATGTGTACTTTATTTTTCCATGTTTCCCAGTGCTTTATAATTTTTTTAATACTAAAAGTTGATGGTCCTTTAAAAAACAATATATAGTTTGAGAGGGTACACTATTCATAGAAAAGGGTAATCGTGCCAGAATCAGCATTTGGCAAAAATGGTTAAAAAAAGCTCCGGCCATTAGGGTGTGAAAACCCCACGGTCCTCAGAATGTTTAAAATGCATGGGATAGGCATAAAGCTATGATGAATCTATGATGAAGACCAAAGACTGATTAAGCTCTGAGACTTTATATCAGGAAAAATGGACAGACTGGATGGATCTTAGCTGCCATCAAATTGTATGTTTCTACATATTGATGTACATAGATTAAAATAAGCAATATATCAGTTACCTAAACTTTTCTCATGACCTCCATGATTATTCCAACTCATTTGCATCTTTATTATTAAGCTGTTAATTATGAGTAATAAAGGAATACTTTATTTATTCTAAGCATTCTAAACTGGCATGTAATTAAAATATTTTTTATGTTGCCTTTGTCTGGATCAGTAAAATCACAGATATCTTGGGAAGGTAAGCCTGACAGGGTTTTTCAGTTTTGGAAGTATGTATTTGTAATAATATTGATTGTTTCAGACAGATGTTGTATGGATGGGAAGGATAAGGGAGATATCAGCACAAGAGGAAATCTATTAGATATGCTGTTTCAGTTTTTGCTACATTTCTCAGTAGCTACCAGAGCTACACTTTAAGCCTTCATAAGATGTCTTGCTATCATGAAAATAATGGGCCATGAAGTGACTCGTATCTTAGTGAATAGACCACAAAGTCCAAAGGACATTAAATTTTTACCAAATAAAAATCAACCGAATCTACAGTTTTTTTCTGCAATCGTATTGCTTTTTCAGACAGAGAAAATAGTTAAATTACAAGTATGATTGCAGTTAACAAGAAACTTTTTTTAGTTTTTGGTTTGCTATATACATCTCAAACAGGTAGATATTGTCATCAACTATACAACTTTAATAATAAAGAAGGAATTCCGCCTTCACATAATACATTGCCATCACTCATCCACACATATAGCCATAACATTATGAAAAGAAAAGTAAATAACACTCATAATCTTGTTATCAAAGTTGATGTGTTAGATGCAGTAAAAATGGGCAAGCGTAAGGATCTGAGCAACTTTCACAAGGGCCAAAAAGTGATGGTTAGAAAACTGGGTCAAAGCATCTCCAAAACGTCAGCTCTTCTGAGCAACAGACTCATGAGCGGCCAAAGCTCATTGATGCACGTGGGGGGAGACGGCTGGCCCAAATCCAACAGATGATAGAAAGGTGTCAGAACAAACAGTGCGTTACAGTTTGTTGATTATGGGGCTGCATAGCCACGGACCTGTCAGAGTGTCCATGCTGACCCCTGCCCACTGACAAAAGCACCTACAATGGGCACATGAGCATAAGAACTGACTCACAGAGCAATGGAAGAAGGTTGCCAGATCTGATGAATCACGTTTTCTTTTACATCACGTGGATGGCCGGGTGCCGGTGCGTCAGTTACCTGGAGAACACATGACACTAGGATGCATGGAGGACCCACCTCTCAACTTACAGGACTCGAAGAATCTGCTGTTAATGGTTCCTGGTGCCATATACCACAGCACACCTTCAGAGGTCTAGTGGAGTCCATGCCTTGATGGGTCAGGGTGGAAAAAGGGGGACCTACACAATAATAGGCAGCTGGTCATAATGTTTTGTCTAATCAGTGTATGTAGTTAAAACAAAATACTTCAAGCAGGAGGACATTCATCTGCCTCTATGTATGCTTTCTGTTTACTCTCTGACACACAATCATCAGTCAGGTCATGAAAAACAATCCACAGGGCCACTGTATATGGGCCCATGAGGATGTTTGAGCCTTGGGCAGCTGCCCCTTTTGCCCTATGGTAAGGATAGTTTAGAGGTAATAAATGTTATTGGACATGTCAACCACGAAAGGGGCATGAGACTGCGGATGAGTCTGCAAAAATCCAGTAAAAAACAGGATATTATATTTAGACACAATATCATCTCACAAGAATACCAATGTTTCAGTGTCTGTGCTTGGGGGTTTTCATCAGTGCAAAAAAAGGGGGGAGATGCAGACCTTTGAGGTTTGCAAGAAATATAACTTTTTAAAATAAATGTAGACATGCCTTACACAAAGTATGGAAAAATAACACGTGTGCCTTAGTAGCCATATTCCTAATACCCAAAGTTACATTTAGTTTTCAATATTGTGAGGGTTTAAAAATGGTAAGACATCGTGATCTTAGTCAGTCGACAAAAAAGTCGATAAAAAGTTAAACAAGCTAGTTAAGCCCTGATTACCAAAGAGCAAAAGACCCAGAAAGCTCAAGTCTCAATCAAATGTATCACACATGTGAATATAAAAGGCCAAATGTACCTGGCATTCATGTTGGAAAAAAACAACTCCTGCATTTTAAAGGTGATGTGCAGCTGTGCATGAAGTGTATTTTGTATGAATGAAAAACACAGTATATAAAATATCACAGAAAACCAGAACTTTCAGAACATACAGTACCCATATTGCTATACTCTGCCGGAAAATGTATTAACATACTGATAATAACCGGCTAAGTTATCTGATGTAGAACAGTTTTTATATTTTGTAAAACTGATCAGGAGATGATATTTTTGACAATTAATCTGTTATAAAAGAAAGGTAATAGCTTTTCAGGTTTTTTGACAATATTCTCATTTTGTTTTGGAAGCTGGCAGTCAGCAGTTCTTGCTCCATGGACCAAAATGCACCAGACCTCCTCTGAAACCAACGTTCTATATCAGACACAAACTTTCTCACTTTATATCAGCTTACCTGTCAAAGTCCTAGCTGAACACCTGCTCGCACATGCTGCAAACTACCATGTTACTAGTGAGGTCACAGAAGTTGCCTTCTCCTGAGCCTTCCACTGTTTGGGTTACATGCACTGTTATAAGCAGTAATATATCCCTAGTAGATGTAGCAGAGGTAAACACATTCATAATTACATAATGCATGGTTAAGCTTCAGTACAATATCTGATCACTACATACTCTGCTGTCCATTAGTTCATAATTTTGTATTTCCATTTCACAACTACATGGTCTTCTTCAATCCTAATATATTTAAGTTGTTATGCACAGTGTCCATTTTAGGACATCTGTATTATCATTATTATTATTATTATCTTTTATTTATATAGTGCCAACAATTACTCCATCCCTTCAAACTCCATCCTCCCCTACCAAAACGCTCTCATTCATTCTCCATCCTGCAAAATTCCTCCCTCCCTCAAACTCCATTCTTCCTTTGTAGTGACCCTTTAACTGCTCAATCAATGTATACCTGAATTGCAATCTGTGTGAAAAAGGTAACCTAGAACTTTACCACTTTTGGTAAACATTGGCTAATATAAGTATGTATATTGGTGGGGGGTCAAAATTGAGGAATTTATGACAGATCTCAGTGTTACAATTTTACTTTAACTAATTTTTAATAGTTATTAACTATTTGCCCTATATCTTGAAAAATACTTTTTTTAAATTTTACACCATATGTTATGGGTCAAAATAATATTATCTAACAAAGGCATTGCCCTGAAAAAACAATATATAATTTGTGGTGGGTATGGTAAATGAGAAAGAAGAAAAACAACACAGCTATACACAAACATCCCAGAAAAATTAAAACAACCATTGTCACAAAGGGTACAAAAAATACAGTCCTGTCACAAAGGGCTTAATAATGAAATGTAGTTTATTTACTAATAAAGCATAAGTAATGGTTAGACAAATGGCTTCTGTTAGGTCACATCAAAAACAGTCTCATGGTGTGAAGTTAACAATAGAATGTAGGCATGAGTCACCTCCACATATATATATATATATATATATATATATACTTTAAATATACATATGGTTCCATCTTGCATATTTTTTTTGTTTTTTTTAGTAAATTGTATCTGCATCACAACAATATGGATCTTCAAATTATCTTTCTATTGTTATGTTAAAAATGAGAAAAATATTTGCTTTATTAAAAATTCAGATTTTTTATTTCTGAAATTAAGATTACAGGTGATCTTTCATGTACTGAGTTGCCAGACAGATTAAACCATTTTGGGGTAAATGATCTAGCAACCCAATTAAAGCACAATTTTCTCTATTATTGTAACAAATGTTTTTCAGACTGTCTAGTTGTTACCAAAAACCAATTCACTGATTTGTTAAGTAAATTCCACACTTTCCTTACATATTAAGCCTATGCTTTCTCTAAAGATTTTTTCTATTGACACATTTTGCTATTACAGCTTGTGCCACCAAGGTTTATATATCTTGTATCTTTTATTCGCTTGTTTTGGTTTCCCCTGAATAATTGCCTGTTGATTGTTTGTAACATTATGTATTCTTTTAGAGAAAAAAATGAGTTGGCTTTTCCAGAGATGGTTCATATTTTTATTGTTTTTATTTTTAATGTATTTTTTATTGTATTCTAGTGTATTTTTATTGCTGTTTACACCAGTGGGCACATTGAAGAATTGCTCCAGGGCACTAAAGTGGTAGGGGGCAATGAGCTTCATTCTTCTTTCTTTGCTTCACCGTCCTCTTTCCTTTTCCTTCATGTTTCATAGGCTTTTGTGCTATGTCACAGACTGAGCAGGAGCTTGTAAACTGCTGAGGAGAGATTTGCAGCAAAGTGGTGTCTTCAAGTGCAATGGCTGATAGCAATTCAATGTCAGTTTAGAACAGCTTAAGAGTCTATTTTTTCCACCCATGTGCCACGTGGTAATATGTTATATCCTACATAATATTATACTATTAATACTATATTAATATGAACAGGGTGTGACATCATGAAGTGATGAGAGGAATTTTTTTATTTTTGTGGAAAAATATTTGGGTGCAAGAAAAGAAAGTCCCTTTAAACTTTCCAGGGCCCCAAGCACCTTAATCTGGCCTTACTATTATATTAGAAAGAGAAACGCTATCCATACAACAGTGATTTTACTACACAGGACACGTTTTCTAATACTACCCTAAACCCTACTTATTAATTAGCATAGGTAATATCTATTTTTTTAGTTGTTTTATTTGTGTTTTCAATGACGTATGGAGGTGAGAAGAATGCATTGGACTGTCTATTTGACCTTCAGCCAATGTTTACTTCACTATTTTTATGGTTTGTGAGAATTTAATCACGAAGCTTAGTGGCCTGTTGTGCTTTCTTTCTCATTTTAAGATGTCCTTTGCAAACTTTCTCTAAGTTTGCGTTTTATTCTTTCTACCGCTCTCACCCTAAGCTTCTGGAAAATATCAGCTTTCATCAATTTGATATGATAAATTAATTATGAGAACTAATCCTGCAAATCTAGCCAAGATGGATGCTCAAAATGAGCTAAGGATTTAGGAAGATGAAATATTAACCTGAAAACATGCAGTCAAGTATTGTCCTCAATTTTGATTTTTTTCTTTTTTTTGAAAAGTCAACCCATCCAGAATGTCTATGTTACCTGAACTTTGGCTCATCCTAGAAATATCCACTTATTTTACCTAATAAATATTTATATCAAACAGGAGATAAATATGTTGTTTTCAAGATATCCGCTCCATTAGAATATTATCATATCTATTTGCCCATCTTCTGTTAAAAGTAGCACTTTTCAAACCAGGGGAACTAACATACTAAAAACCTTGTTCCTGTGTTTGAGTTTTAAACTTAGAAATGTAGAATTTGCAGCAGATAAGAACCATTCAGCCCATCTAGACATTTTTCTGATGTAAAGCTTCAGATCTTAATCAGTTTATACATTACATTACATTTATTTATAAAGCGCCGGCAGTTTCCGCAGCGCTGTTACAGTCAGTAGAACAATTTCACATACAATAACAGACTGGTGCAAAGGAGAAGAGGGCCCTGCTCTTGCGAGCTTACAATCTAGTCGGTGGTTTAGGGGGAAGTGAGACAATAAGAGAGGACTGCTTGGATGGGGATGAGTTGATCTGGTTCCGATGATGTGTTGTAGCTGCTTTCTGCAGTGGTACTTGGTATGTTGTTTCCCTCCAGTTTAACTCCAGTACTCTCATCTGATATTCAACTGAGTAGCTTTATGTCTATCCCATGAATGTTCAAATTCCTTCATCGTATAAACCTCTTCCACTACCACTTCTGCTGGGAGGCTGTTTAACTTATCTACCAACCTCTCAGTAAACAAAAAAATCCTTACATAAACTCTAAACCTCTGACCCTCTAGTTTTAGATTAGAACCTCTTGTTCTAACATTTCTTTCCTCTTGTACTTTTTTAAATCTCTTTATTTAATCCAGAATCTAAATGTTTCTATTGCATCTCAGCTCTCTTCTTTCCTCCAAATTCTACATATTGAAATTCCCTAGTCTTTTGTGATTTGTATCCTGTAGCCAAATTTATTATTTCTGAATTCTCTAGAATGTCAATATCCTCCTGGAGATAGAGGCTCCAGAACTGTACATAATACTCAAAGTAAGGAAAGACTTGAGATCTGTAAATTGGCAGAACTATCTCTGCCTTTCTGCTACAAACGCCTCTAGCTATACAACCCAGCACCATGTTTGCTTTTTTCTGATGCCTTATTGCTTTTGCCTGCTTATCTTTAAGTCTTCAGAAACCATTTTTTACCAAATAAATTTTCTTTCGCTGTCATTGACAGAACAGTGACCACAGTGCTATATTCTGCCTTGGGATTTTTACACCCTGACTGCATTATTTTACATGTCATCATTAAACTGAATCGGCCACAGTCTGGGCCATTCTTCTACTTAAATCACTTGCCATTTGGCCGGTTCAATTAAATCTAAAAAGTGATTGGAAAAAGACCTAGTGTACTCAATTTTATGAAAATTAAGAAATTTAAAACATGTACTTTCCCTTTGTTCTCTTGCAGCTCCAACCTTAAATATACCTCTCTCCAGGTGTTTACAATATAAAGATTAGATTCCGTTCAGGGGTGATCATGTAAGATAAGGGAAAAAACAACAATAGTGTAGAGTGTTTACAAGAATAGTTGCACTCACAATAGTGCCGAAGGTATTCATGTGCTTCTCAAATCAGAACGTTGTGTGGCTAAAAATACAAAAACACAACTAATAGTATGAGCATCGCTGTACTCAGGAGATATTGCTGAAAGCATATTGGTGTTTGGCAGTGACATATACCAGGAGCTGTAAATTCATAATGAAATACAATGTGTGTGGGGGATAAAAACACAAAAATAGTATCACAAACATTGACAAAGGCTAGTGGTAGAATAAGTGCACGAGAAGAGTCAAAATACTAGCATTTGAAATACCCTGGGGTGTCTAGTTTTCAAACATGTATGGTTTGATGGGGATAAATTGAGCTGACCGGCTTCAAAAATGTCCCAAATAGGAAAGGGGCGCACTATGACCAGATTTGAAAAAATGGCTTTGAAATAAAGTCAGAAAAAGTAAAATTTGATAGTAAATTAGATCATCTAAAGAAATCATTTTTTTGTCCTAAAAAAAACAAAAATATATTATTTGTGTCAGTACAGAGAAGAAAATTACAGCTAAACATCAACACCACAAAACTGTTAAAAGGGCAATTGTCACGAAGGGTAAAAAAAAATTGAAAAACAACTGTCCTTAAGGTGTTAATACACTACTCACGTGTGTATGCAAAACAGTTATAACATAAATATAATGACTACGTGACTTGGTATTTCATTTTCTTACTAGTAAGTATGGTTTTACCTTTTCATTTTATTGAATCAAATCATAGCCTATTAATTTCTTAAAATATATATACAAAAGGGTGTGCCACCACAATCTGCTTCTATTTCACCCTTTCTGAAAAGTAAATTTGTTTGACAAAACATACAGTGCTTCTCAAACAAAAAATACGTAATTTCCACCAACAAAACTAAAAAGATATATATATATATATATATATATATATATATATATATATAAAATTAAACATGCTCATATTTAATATGACCACAGTTTGCCGTAATGACTTCTTAAACTCTGTCTGGCATTGATTGTACAAATTTGTGCAGAATTTTATAATCTGCTTTATTCCAGCACTCATTTAGAGCATCCCAGCCTAGAGTCTGCAAATGTCAGAGTGTGATTTGTCTTTTGCCTTTTTAAATAGTCCCAAAGATATTCAACTGAGATGAGGTCTGATTACTGCAGTATGAAAAGCCATGCAAATTAGCTCTCATTGCTCTTCCTTGGTCTTCAGATAAACCTGTGAACAGATGTAAAATAAATCCTCTTCCATACAACTTTCAGCCTCAAGGAATTGTATGCCTCTGGTACTTCTCTTTGATTAAAGTGTAGTTGATCTTGTGCAAGTGACACCTGAATATTTCCTGCATATTTAATTGTAAGTTTTACACAGTTTGGTGTTAACCTCTTTTGCAGCCATCTCCTCATATGAACTCTGCGATTTCAAATTTTGATTTGTCAGTAAACAGAATTGTTTTTCCAGTTTTGACAAAGATATGGTATAAAGACATATATTCTCCTACAGAGGTTGCTCTTAGCCAGTAGTCTTTTGAACGTGCTTATGTTTACTGGGGTAGGATCTTCCTGGTTCAGATGGGCTTGAATTGAGAATGCTTTGAATGAAAATTATTTCATAAAATATCTTCAGTGTGTGTTGAACTACTCCCTTAGAAATATTCAATTTAACTGCAATTTTGCACTGGAGAGCTTTCTCAGCACTCAGGAGAACAGGTTTTCCTCAAATAGCTTCCCTAAGCTTACTGTACAGGTGCATATATATTAAAAATGTACTGATTTAACTGAACTGATGTCCTTCTTCAAAGGCCATATCAAGAGCACTTGCAGAAGCACTAGTAGAAGCACAAGCAGGACCATACTAATAGAATTAATATCAGGTGTTTATCGCTAAAAGACAAATACAATGTAATTTATGTTACCCGTTGAATGAAATAAAAAGGGTCATAATAGTGAAAATTTATAAGCAAATAGTGTTGGAAGAGAATATTCATATAAATGTCATATAAAAATTTAACGCAAGAATAAAAAAATATTTGTTAAATAATAGTGTTAAATAATAATAATTCCTGAATAATTGGTATCAACTAATTCAAATATTTTACAACTACTATACAAATGGTCAGTTGGTGATGGCAGACTTAGATTTCTACATTCTATTATAGACATTAACCAAGGAAAAAGTTGTTTGTTATTTTTTTTAGCACAGAATTATTTTATGACTAGTGTGCTTAACTTATAAATGTATTGAAAATACAGATAGAAGAAAATGAAGGAGATTGTAGTGGATTGCTTTATAGACTACACTCTAAGGCACAGATAGATATAACTATAAAATATTAAACAGTGATATTTTCTTCTCAGTAGTCGCAATTGCTCTTTTCAATTATTCTGACTTTGAAATAACATTGGAGCAAGGCAATAAAAAATTAAGAGACAGTGATAGTCCTTCAAGAAGCAAGCTATATTAAATTCAGTTGTGTCTTCAGAGCTCATTTACAAATCAGCAGAGTCACTCCTAGAGCCACGATATGCAGATTTACAAATAGCATTTGACAAGTATGCTCTTAGTGTATGTCCATTGCAAGTAATTTATAGGCTAAACGAATGGTTTGGGACAATTGCAACTAGCTCAGAAATTAATTTGGTCCAATCAGGGGAACAAGAAACTTTTGTTTAATCACTGGAAACAATGTAATTTTATTCAACCATGTCGAAAAAACATAATTTTGTCTTTTAGAAGAATGAATATGACAAAATATAATAATAAACAGTTTCCTATCTCAGTGATCCACGATAAAAAAACTGTGCATGCCACATGATTTTTTTTGTTAAACATTTATGTTTTTTAACCAAAACAAGAGGTATCCCAAAACAAGAGGTAACCAAAACAAGAGGTTATATTTGACCTAGAGTCTGCAGGTAAAATGCTGCTTTTTCAGGTCTCCAGGTCGCCTTCCCTTTTCTTCTGGCATAGGAGCAATGTATGGTCATTGCTACTTCCACCCCTACCAGTTCATTAAAGACTATGTGGGGACATCCTTATCTCTGCTGTTGGCTAGTCCCATCCTTTGTACAGGTATCCCTGTCTCCACACATTTAGCCCTGCATTGTAAAATCACAACTTGGGTACCTCTCTAATTCATTGTATCCATGTTAAAAGATAGTTACAAGTTAATAGACAGTTGTAGGAAAAGTAAATGCTGTTTATAAGATTTTCTATAACATCTATCTATAGCAAAACTATGAATTTTTCCCTGGAAAATTGCAATTAAAAGGTGAACTGCCAAAATGGTATGCAATGTAATATTGAAATAATATTTGTACAAATATAATTTGAAATAATAATATAATCCATAACAGTATAACATAATGTAATATTAAAAAAGGAATCCGTTATATTTTCAAAAAGTATATATTAAATCCTTTGTTTCTTTGTATTAGGGGGTATTAGGTGTTTAAAGTAAATATACATATTTAATTTGCTGCATTGGTATAGCTAAACATATATACAAAGTACTAGTACACAAGAAAAAATGGATTGTCCAAATATCTGTGCCAAAATGATGACTTTTTGATGGCATAGAAAAAAGTAACTATGTGCCATATCAGCACAGACAGATACTTCCCCTGTGGGAGCCAAGAAAGGTGATTTTGCAAATATAATGTGATGTATGTGAAAAAGAGTATTCACTCTGGTATGTATGGGTTTTTTTAGAAGAAAGAATGAGTGAGAATACATATTCCCTTTATGGGGTTCACTGTACTTAACAGTCATGATGAAAGAAAGTCATAAACTATGGGAATTTTAAAACTAATGTGTGCCGTCTCATTCTGAAAATACATTGTTATATGAAAATGCATGTTCAATTATAAATTATTTAAGGTTTTTTCAAGCTAAATATCTGGTAGGTCCCTTGTATAACAGGGCTGCACAAGTCTTGCAGCTTGTTGAAAGTTTCAGACTCGTTTCAGTTTCAGACTGTGACTTGAGCCACAGATGTTGTGCCTTTAATTAGAAATCAAGGGCTAAAGGAAAGACACCAGAATCCTGGGGAAAAGGGAGAAGTGGTTTGAATTCCGAATAACAAATATACAGAAAAGAATGTTCATGTTATCAATGTCTATCATAAATAATTTATTTTGTACTGATGTTATTTGACACTATGCTTTACAGTAATGATTTGCTTGTAAAGGAAGCACCATCATTCTGTAAAAAAATCTATAATACCATATAGTAAATTCTGCAAAATTTACACTTGATGTAATGGTCAAAATGCTTGCATATGCTTGCTTCTAAATTTGTAAGGTTACTGGGGCAGTCACCTATGAGGAATGAATATTAAAGTACAAAGAAGTGGACTTCTAATACCAATCATAACTTTGTCCATCATACAATACAACCAATTGATTTTTCTTATACTGACCAAACTTTGCCATAATGATCACTCTGAACCACAATGAAGAAAACTCAAACTTTGATGACCCCTCAAACTAAATATATCAACCACGTGATACACACAGAAACCCATGCATATCGCACAATTCAGCCACACTCAAACATACCCTAAATTTCCATGTCAAAGGGTGACTCTCATCTTTCCCTTCTGCGAAAATCACCTTACCCAGATCTATAACATAATATTTTAATATACATATATCACTTAGAACGTAGAAACTAGTGTGTATTTATATGATTGGGATGAGTTATATATTGCATTCAATGTGCGTATCACTCCATGCCATATGAGCTTTTAGTCTTACGTATCTAGGCTTCTTATTTGTCTGTGTTTCTTTTTTATACACATTCTGCAGTAGCTGTTGTATTTTACTTCAATTCACCTATCACATGTAATTACATTTAAACTGCTGATGAATAATTTATGGACAAAGCACCGACAAAGTTAAATAAACACACATACTAGAGAGACCACATATCCCAGATTGACCAGTGACCGCTCCTCTGTCCTTGGAAATCTAGATTCACTGCTTATTCGCTTATCAGATGAAAAGAATTCTGGCATGATACCCAAACAAGTACTTGTTCCCCCTAGTGGACAGTATACTAAATATTTGGATGTGTAAATTACTGAAATGCCACCAGCAAAGTGAATTATAAAATATCTTAAAGCAAGTTGACTCATAAGACAAGTCTATTTGTCAAATCACACTGTCTGCAACAGAAGTGCAAAAATACTAGGTGCAATTTGTCAAAATATGATTGCTTTCAAATGGAAGATTTTTTCCTGATATTAGATACAGAGTATTGCCCTTAGCTAGTAAACTTTGATGAATGACACACACTGATGTTCTCTGGAGTTTTACTTTACTCAAAATCTGCAAAGCCCAGCATGCTTAAGCAAGTGAGATTACATTGAAAATAGGAACTGAACATTTTTTTGTCACAATACATAATATGTGATTTTGCATGTTAAAAAGTGGTTTTGTTTTTATTTATAAAATACGAATTCAGTTATTGCCTTAATAATTATGCATTAGAAATTGTGTAGCAGCAGCAAAAATAAAGGAAACAGGTAAAACAAAGCTTTTCAATTGCTGGATATTGTCCACAAAATTATGCAATGTTATATTTTCACCTGTAAACATCTTCAGCTCATTTTTTAGAATAGCATACACATTAGGTAGTACCAATAAATTGGCCTTAGAGTCTGATTGAGGATATTGTACATTGCATAGGCTTTTTGGGATCACATGTAAATTAAAAAAAACATATGATCCCCTAATATAGTGGAATTTTGTGACGTTACTAAAATAGATGTAACAACCCATGTGTGCATATTTAACATGCCAGCCTGTTTTAGGTTGTCAAAATTAAGAAAAGGGGCCTGGATTACATACCCTTTAGTTAATTAAGTGAATGAGAGTTTAATAATTATTATTACAAAGTATTACACACTCATGAGCAGCTAAATATATAGAGATATATCTAGAAATACTTGCCTCTGATTTCTTAGCAGATGCAGAGACCATGCTAACAGGGAGCGGGGAGGATAGGGGTCAGTATGTGAGACAGTGTCATGCTGCATAGAGAAAAACAGGAGAAAGGGGAGGGGCATGTAATAGAAGTGGCTCTCAATTATTATGTAACCCTTGTCAGTAGAGGTAAATAAATGCACCGCTTTTCTCACAGGCACTGACATGGTTAATTGTCATTTGCATATTAATTATGCTCCTGACTTTACTGACTTTAGTGACATCATTTTTAATCTGCATGTTCCTGATCCACTACAATGGACATTTAGTTTGAATAGCGACTTGAATTCAACCATCCTGTAAGTGCTTTTTTTAACTTGCGCATATACTATTAAGGAAGATACTGCACCATATGGTTGTTTTCTTTATTTTATGCTCTTAGAGATTTTAAAGAATAAAGAACAGTCTTCATACCTCAGACGAGCCTGTTGTGCTGGCACTGTTTGTGAGTGCATTTCACACCTTTTACATAGCTTATTGTTCTTGACAATATTACACTATAAGATTATTTCTTTTTTCTATGTACACATGCGCCCCGAATTTTGCTGTTTACGTGTTTGAACGCCGAGAGGAGCGTTTTGGTTGGGCTGCGGCAGTGATACATTAGAGAAGTAATTTTTGGTTCCTATTCTTTTACCATCACCTTACACGTGTTTTTTGGGTGTTTTTAGTTTTTCGTTTTTTAGTGACATCACACCCTAAGTGATTCACATACATTTTTAACTGTTTGCGTACTGGAGTATGTATTTATATATTTGGCTTTATGCAGTAACATGTGATTGGATAGGAGGTGTGTCTTCCTGTTTGAAAGGTTGTAGAGGTATGAAGGCTATTGAGAGACAAACAGACATACCTGGGAACTCTCCGGGTTTGACCCAGAGATTGCCGGGTGAAGCTCCGCTGACGTCAGCGGGACCTCCCTTTGACATCGGGGGACCCCCCGCGGACATCAGTGGGCAGTCCTGGCCGCATCCCACAAGGGAAGGCTCCAGGTAGCCGGAGGCCAAAAGTTCCCAGGTATGCATACACTTTTTGCATAATATTTTTTGTACACGCACCTTTGATCTTTGGAATTATTACAATAACAGGGACTTTTATGACATTGCATTCTAAATATATAGTCATTAATTAGTTGTCTCCCTTTTGCAGCTATTACAGCTTCCACAAGATTTTGTAGTGTTTCTATGGAAATATTTGCCTATTCATCCAGTAGAGCTTTTGATAGGTCAGGCACTGATGTTAGATGAGAAGGCCTGGCTTACAATCTCCATTCCAGCTCATCCCAAAGGTATTCGATGGGGTTGAGGTCAGGGAACTGTGTGGGCCAGTCATGTTCTTCCCCACCAAACTCATCAAACCCTGTCTTTATGGACCATGCTTTGTGCACTGGGGCACAGTCATGCTGGAATAGCAAAGGACCTTCCCCAAATTGTTTCCACAAAGTTGGAAGCATAGCATTCTTTACCGTAGAAGAGTGAAAGTTGTTATAGCTGCAAATGGGGTCTCAACTATTAATGTCTATGTTATAAACATAGTTATAAACATAAACATATTATAAACATATTAATGGCTATGTTATAAAAGTCCCTGTTGGTGTAATGGTCAGGTGTCCATACATTGTATGTCTATACTGGAAATGCAATGGTTAACTATAACATTTAAAACACAGAACACTGGGATATAATGTCATATCCCTTTTTTCATCTGCATGGGAATTGCCACACAGAATTTGTCTGGGGAAATAGCCCTGGGTCAAGACTAGGCTAGCACCCAAGGAAGAACATGTGTTGCCCATACAGCACTGAGTGTCAGAGTGAATCATTGATCCTTTACTTTTTAACAAAATCAAGGCTTGTCTCTTCTTATTTGGATGACTCTTACTCGTTACAATGTACCACCATGTTCCATGATTACATTTTCTAATCTTTGTGATGTAGTTTTTGAAACAACCTCACAAGCAGAAAAGTAATGTAGCCGTACTCATCAAATCCTGATGAGTACTGCTGTATTCCCTTTTCTGCTTGGGAGGTATACTGTTATAGCTTTATTTTTCATTATTAAAATTCTGCACAAACATGCAGACAATTTGCCCAGATACCAGAACCATCTCAGAAACAAATAGTCACTTGGATAGGGATAAAGTAAAAAAAAATGTGTAATTAACATGACAAGTCTCATAAACCACATGCATCAGTTTCCATTTGTAATCTCCTTTTTTTGTCAACTAATAGTCATACTGAGTCAATTTACTGGTTTCAAAACAATAGAAATGATGCATAAAGATGATTTTTAACTAAAAAAAACCCATTGGTGTTCAACACAATAATTTCAGTCAATATATAATTAAGGTGCTCTGTAAATTGCATGGCATATAACTAACTGGTTAACTGAACCTGAGGTAACCAAAGGCTCTCTTAAAATAAGACTATGACCAGTAAGGCACAATAGTTTTTTTAAAGAAATAAGTTCCTCATGTGAAAGATCAATTACACGGTAAAAGAACAAGCCTGGCAGTTTTATTCACTTGACACTACAAAACTTCAGGCAGTACAAATGTAAAACCATTGTTTCATGATAGATTCCCTTTAATTACCTTGGAGATAATAGTAATACATCTTGAGATTTTCTTATGAGTATTGAAATTACAATAAACAACCAGCATGTCTATTGATCCTACGTTCAGAGAAAACCGGCCGCAGATCGTGAGTTATCTAGAAATCAATGCAGGGAGATATCCAGAAAAGCCTTTGGGTCACTCATTCGTAACTCTGGCCAAACTGAAATGACATTATTGTCAATGAAAATTTGAGTTTTCATTTCTTTTTGTATAATACTATCCTAAATAGTTCTATTGGGTTAAAATTACTAAGATCCATTTGGCTTATGTTTAATGAATGTAAAATGAATAATGAAACTTAGTAATCATCTCAGAATTATTATGTCAAAGAAATAAAGAATTCAAAATTATGTAAATAAAACATTGCTCTAACATAGACTAGTGCAATTTAGAGAGTGGCTCACCATCCAGTAACATGGCCTTTTGGGACAGACACAACTAAGGGCCCTCCCCTTAAGGGAGCGTTGGGAGAATGAATGTGTGGCTCTGGCAATAGTTTCCTGCAAGAAAGCCTGAGCTGGCCCTGCATAAGGTATAATTCAATATCTGAGAAGACATTGGAGAAATCTGATTTTACTATACATTATACAGAAGCAGCCAATCCCTTCCTGCAGCAGAAGCTCATTGGGGTTTACAGAGTTCCTGGTCTATCTCCGGCTCCCAAGACATAAAGATTTGCATCATTGTGTTAAACCATTTTTTTTTTTTTTTTTGGAATACCACTTGCTAACAAGCAAGTTTATTGGATTTACTGACTGATCATCCTCCATTTTTGCAATCTTTCAAAGACATTGGTGGTGATTATAAAATATTGGTCACAATTTTTAAAAAAATGCATACACAGTTTTTCAGTCAAATGTTCTGGAATTCTGCAGACACACCAAAACGTAGATCTGTACGTTAAACAGCACACAATCACACCATATCTTGTGGAATATTTCAGGAACAAAAGTTTCTTGACTTTTTGCACCCAAAATACCTGGCCAAATCAATCAACACATCTGATGAAGTTGTGGAATTGCATTCTCATCAATATTTATAACGTTAGTTATAGGTATCATTATGCCTCAAGCATGTGCTTGAAAGTACATTTTAAACCACCCCAATCAAAGCAGAGTACCGAGAACTGTACTGACATTATGACATGCAAACCTTTTATGTCAAAGTTATTATTACATATATGAAACACACATACATTTTCTGCAGTTTATTCAACAACGTCTTTTCATTCATTGGATCCATAATAAATTGTTGCGTGTTTATTCTTCAATGATCGGAAGACTCTTCATATCTGATTCTATACAGAAACTCAAAATAATGTGTATTCCCAAGGCAAGCGTTTTAATTAAATATTCTCTTCACATGGTATGATGGTTATGAAATGCTGTTCAAATCATCCTCATAATGATGATAGATTAGATTATTAACACTAATCATTTTTTATCATAACAACAGCTTTAACTACCTTTCTGTATAAACCTAATTTAACCCCATGTATTCAGAAGAAAATAAGAGGATGGCTTTATAACACTAGTGACATTCAAGAACTAACCTCCATTTGTTAATCAGTAGGAAGCCAGTTTGTCAGCACATAAATTGCTCGAAGGCAGCTCTGGGTAACCTTTACTACTTCATTTTTATGATCTCTGAATTCTAAATAACGTGGCAACCTGGATTTGTTTTTAATAAACAGCTGTGAATGTCTCAAATTCCAATTGCTAAGTTTTACAGTGGAGGAAATGCAAAATATTAATGAAGGACAGGGGGAATGGTATTACTTTGCATTCATTTAGAAAATCCCATAACCCCCTGTCATATTAATCTATTTCAGGAATTCACAATTAATGTATTTTATCTAGAAATGTATAAAATGTTGTTTGTTTTTTTGTTATATTTGTTATTGAGGCAACTGGGTAAAAGGAAAGTCTAATGTTTTTTATGTATAAATAGATTTTTTTCTATTAAACAAAAAACAAATAAAAACAAATGAGCTGAAAGAGAAGCTCTTGTCCTGTGCTGTAAGCAATTTTCTATATTTCTCTCCAGAGTGCCACACAATTACATACATTATTCTCACAATGTGGAGATCCTAACATTCTCTCTACTGTGATGTTGCCCCTGTAATACAATGTGAACATGACACAGGTTTACTGTAAAGAGTAGGGCATTTCGGATCTATTTTATAATATATATGTAGTATATATATATATATATATATATATTATATATTACTTGCAAATAAATAAAGACTAGATATTTTATGTTATGATTCTGTTGATTGCACCCTAGTATAATTTACATTTTCTGCTCCTAATGCATCACTAGAAGTCACTTGTACCAGTGCAATGAAGTCAGTTTTGTCCAAATAACCTCAAATACCTGTGAATTCACTGGCAAATATTTTTAGTTAGGAACATAATCCACAATAGTTCAGACAACAATTATTACATGTCATCATGATTACTACTTCTAACCAGACTTCTTCAGGGTCCCACTGTTGGACATCTTGCGATTGGGAAGGAAAGTAAGCACGATATGTCTGCTGTAGTAAATTTCATTGGCTGATCAATCTGTCTACAGTACTCAACATTGTCTATTTCTTAATGCTTCTTCAAAAGAGCTTGCACAGAACATCTGGAACCTTCTGTCTGCCTTGAAATTCCTGCCTGGAAGGGACCTTGTTGATGCAGTACTGTCTTCGGCAACGTCCCCTTGTTTGGCTGTTCCCCACCCAGTTTTATTCCTTATACACCGCTGTTTCAGGTAATGATCGTGGGCTCACTTATAAATGTCCTTGTTTTTGAAAGAAAAGCTTAATTTTGTCCTTTAAAATAAAACGTTTGTTTCAAATACCCATATTTTTAAATTGTAAGCTCATGAGCGGGGCCCTCAAAAGTCCAACATTCCTTTGTATAAAAGTACCATATGCCTAGGTAGCAAGCTCACGAGCAGGGTTCTCAACTCCTGATGCGTTTGTATGTATATACAAAAATAATAAAAATAATATTGTAAATTACTATTGTAGTTGGAAACGGCAGATTTTTTACGGAATATCTCCAGAAGAATTTTATCAGCAACCATCATTCCTATGTTCCAACGGCACGTTGTGTTATTTAAGTTTAATTTAAGTTTAAGTTTAAAAAGCTAACTGATCGTTATTGCAATTACCTAAGCATGGCTAGAAATGTCCGTGCTTTCTATGAAACAGCTGTGACCCCAAACCTTTGAATGGTATGTAATAGAAATTAATTCACAAAGTGGGACTATATTGCATATGAGAGATGTGATTCCTCTTGAAGGACACATTTTGGTTATTGAAGCAAAGTCTTAAGGAGAAGAAAACATTAACAAGCCACTTTCAAACTTTGAAATTTTGCCCATAAAACTACAAGCCATCATTATTGTAAATTAATAAACTAGTTAAAATGGTTGAAAATATGCATTCTGCTCCTGGGATTTTTTAAATCTGTATCGTTTTGATACCTAATTTTGCTTAATTTAATCTGTCCATAATATATCAGTATTTCTATTGGCAACCTCTAATTCCTTTATTAGGTCAAAACATCTTTATCTAAACCTCGTGCCAGATTGGACAACATTTCTCATGTACTTTAATGTCCACCACCCTTGACATTATTTAATACACATTTAATAATATTATCAAATTTTGACCACCACCTCCTGTAATTATTACATTATATTTTGTTTGTCGTGCTCCAGTAGATTCCATAACACTATCACAATGGAGAAGAAGACAAAATTAACAATAACATTAAGAAATATAATATACAGTTTAACGTTAATATGAACACACGCACAGCTCAACAGGCATTAGTCAAATATCAAATGTTGAAAGTGTAAGGTGAAAATTAGTAAAATAAAATTCCTAACAAACATTGATAGGAAAGTAGCTGTCCCATTTTCTGTTCTTTAAATATTCCATATAAACTTACCCAAAATAACGCCTAGCCTGTTTTTAAGAAAATGTTATTGCTTTCACTAACATGATGCACCTGCAATCTGTTCACTGCACTCTGTGCTCTTTGGAAATATACTTTAGCACAGCCATATCTGTATGTGTCATACCTGCAAATAAGTCACTTGAAACACATGCCTTGTAGGCACAGTATATAAGAAAATTAAAGTTGTGCCTGGAAACATCCTACGTACTGTGAAGCAGACACTGTATGTGCTTGGAAGGAATAAAATGAACAACTGCAAAGTCAGCTTGGCCGATAGTTCTAATCATCCAAAGGCACTTGTTTATGTGTCTAGAGTATACCACTGGAACAAATTTAAATCTTTATTCTATATCAGTCAGATAAAAGAGGTAATTTCCATCATTGGTTGAACTGACGTTTTAAATGTAAAAGCATCTGAGAGTGAGAGGAGAAGAACACATCGAAGGAGAGCAGTCTGCGGGGAAGGAAGGCAATACGTGGAAGGGGACCCATATCAAACGGAGGACTCCCTTGGTACAAAAATTAAATACAAAAAGGGGCTGGCTGTGGGGTATAAGTACACAACAGGGTGGTTGGGGCACCACATATATTAATACACAAAGGGGGGCGGGTGGCTAAGGGCAATATACATGGGTATATTTACCAGTACAAAAGGGGGCATCAATACACAAGGGAGGGGAGCTGGCTTGGGCATCACATAAATCCATACACAAGGGTGTTGGGGCATAAATGCACAAAGGGGGCTGGCTGGGGGCAAAAATGCAAATGGGGCAATACACAAGGGTTTTGGCGGGAATACATTAAAGCCAAAGGGGGGGCGGCCTGGCTGGGGCTTCAATACACAAGGGGGAATCACAAAAAACAAACCTGTGTGGGAAGCATTTTTATGCTTTGTGTAGATTAACCCGTACTGATGGGGGTTTCGGTGTGGCAGAGCCTGTCCTGGTTTGTGTGTTTGGGTGTCGGTATGGCAGAGCCTGTCCTGGTGTGTCTGTGTTTGGGTGTCAGCGTGGCAGAGCCTGTCCTGGTGTGTGTATGTTTGGGTGTTGGTGTGGCAGAGTCTGTCCTGGTGTGTGTGTTTGGTGTGTCGGTGTTGCAGAGCCTGTCCTGGTGTGTGTGTTGGCTATTGGTGTGGCAGAGCCTGCCCTGGTGTGTGTGTGTGTGTGGCTGTCAGTGTTGCAGAGCCTGTCCTGGTGTGTGTGTGTTTGGGTGTCAGCGTGGCAGTGTCTGTCCTGGTGTGTGTGTTTGGTGATCGGTGTGGCAGAGCCTGTCCTGGTGTGTATGTTTGGTCAACTGTTTCCTGGCACTACTTTCTGTAGGAATACATTGAACAAATGTTATTCTTAGTTATCCAGAGATTAAATACCTCCTGAATTTGTAGTCACTTCAGAGGACAAAACTTTTTGGCCAGGAAATCAGTGAGAGGAAAAGTAAAGGTTTTGTGTTATTTACTCCATTTCAATCTCCATCTCGCATGTATGATGACTTATTTTTTAGTGTACTGATGTACTCCCAACCCCATCACATTACATCAATATGCATTAGAAAATCATGAAAAAACGGGCGGGGATGGTGGGCTGATTCGGGAGCGCAACGGGCCACTTGACTAGACCTGCCCCCAAGGCCGTAGGAATTTAAACACAATACTATGGAATACAATGTAAATAAACTAGGTTTATAAAGTTAATTATGACTAACATATTGTTTATGATACAAGAACATATGTGTGTGGAATTTGTAAACATCTTTGATTTTATTAACATTGTAACAGCATATCAAAGTTACTACTTATTGTTACCCACCTGTCCCCGGGTCCCACGTTGCCGCAGCAGCCACTGCGAAGGAGAGGGAGACCACCCTCCAACGCACGGCCACCTCCGCAGCAGCCGCCACGAAGGAGAGGGAGACCCCCCTCCACCGCACGGCCACCTCCGCAGCAGCTGCCACGAAGGAGAGGGAGACCCCCCTCTACCACACGATCACTTCCGCTGCCGTCCTCCGAAGTGCCGCGCAGGAGAGGGAGACCCCCCTCCAACGCACGGTCACCTCCGCAGCAGCCACCACGAAGGAGAGGGAGACCCCCCTCCAACGCACGGCCACCTCCGCAGCAGCTGCCACGAAGGAGAGGGAGACCCCCCTCTACCACACGATCACTTCCGCTGCCGTCCTCCGAAGTGCCGCGCAGGAGAGGGAGACCCCCCTCCAACGCACGGTCACCTCCGCAGCAGCCACCACGAAGGAGAGGGAGACCCCCCTCCACCACACGATCACTTCCGCTGCCGTCCTCCGAAATGCCGCGCAGGAGAGGCAGACCTCCTGGTACACGGCGTCCAGCTTCAGTGCTCGCGCGTCCTCTAGTGGCGAACTCACCTACTGCGGGACTTTATGAAGGTAGATTACGCCACCATCAAGATGGCCGCGATTCCCGGACACCGGAAGTGATGTCATGAAGGGGCTGATGGGAGATTCAGACTTCCTCCACGGTTCTCCATTTAAACCCCTCAGACCAGTTACACCTTGCCTTCTGATGGTCGTCTATGCCTTGTGCTAGCACCCAGATAGCGTTTACCTTCCTGATTCCTGTGTTTGACCTCGGCTCGCCTGAATACGTTGTTATCCTGTATCCTGACCTCGGCTTGTTATCATTTATCCTGACCTCGGCTACGTTTATCGGCTATCCTGTTCTCCGGAATCCCTACCTCAGCTTGTCTGAACTGTTCTGTCCTGGAGTTCTACCTGACCACGGTGTCTCCAAACTACTTGTACGTGACACTTATATGCTGTTTGTAGAATAACCATTTAAAAGCCTACATGAAAATATCGCTGAATGAGTTATATATAGCTAGGGCTGCAACTAACGATTATGTTAATAATAGATTAGTTAGCCGATTATTTTTTCGATTAATCGATTAATCGGATAAAAAAATGCATTTTTTTTTATTTAAAATAATGTAATAAAAAACGTTCAGTTTACACTTTCATCTCTTTATTGCAATGGCCTCTCTCTCTCTATTCACCTTCTTATTTTACTGACATAATAATAAAAGCTACAAGAACCCAAACACAGTGTTTCTCAAACTAGGTTTTAATACAAAGTTATTAGTAAATATTAATTCATATGTTAACTATTTTCATATTTAATAAAAGCTGAGAAAAAAGCCTTGTTTATATTTTCTTTTATTTACCAAACTGCCCCCAGTTATGCACATCTGACCCCCAGCTTGCCACTCTGCCCCATATATGCCTTATACCTCTTATATGCCAGAGATTCCACTGTGCCCCTGATATGCCACTGTGCCCCTGATATGCCTTATACTCCTTATATGCCAGTGATATCCAATGGAACCCCCTGATATACCTTTTACCCCCAGATATGTCTTATGCCCCCCTGATATGCCTTATAACTTCCAATATGCCACTCACCCCCATTTATGCCTTATACCTCCCTATATGCCACTGTGCACCCTGATATGCCACTCCGCTCCCCATAAATGCCCTGCACCACCCTGAAATTCTCCCTGATTCACCACTCTGCCTCCCCCAGATATGCCACTCTGAAAATCATTATACCCCCCCATACACCACTCTACCTCCCTTATAAACCACTCTAACTCCCCCAGATATGCCATTCTGCCTCCCTGAAATTCATTATACCCCCCATACACCACTATAACTCACCCATACACCACTCTGCCTGCTCCCCCCTCCCATACACCACTCTGCCTCCTCCCCCCAATACACTACTCTGCCTCCTCCCCCCTCCCATACTCCACTCTGCCTCCTCCCCCCATACATCACTCTGCCTCCTCCCCCCTCCCATACTCCACTCTGCCTCCTCCCCCCTCCCATACACGACTTTGCCTCCTCCCCCTCCCATACACCACTCTGGCTCCTCCCCCCTCCCATACACCACTCTGCCTCTCTCCCGACTCCCTGGTATTTTGTGAACCTCCATTGCTGACAGGCACTTGCACTGCAGCTTCATAGAAGCCTCAGCGTAAGTGAAGGCCAGTAACGGAGGCTGTGCGATGCAGACCCCCACCAGCTGACAGAGAGGATGATCCTCTGCAGGAGACCTCGATTCTCTGTCAGCCGGTGGGGGTCTGCACGATGCGCACAGACAGCCTCCGTTACTCACCTTCACTTACGCTGAGGCTTCTATGAAGCTGCAGTGAAAGTGCCTGTCAGCAAAGGGAGGTTCACAAAATACCAGGGAGTCGGGAGAGAGGCAGAGCAGTGTATGGGAGGGGGGAGGAGCCAGAGGGGTATATGGGAGGGGGGAGAGAGACGGAAGTGAGAGACCGGCCGACAGTGAGGGGAATCCAGGTCCCCTGCAGCGTTGCGGGGGATCTGGATTCTAGTGTTATAATCCGATCTCTGTTTGAGGTCGGATTATATAAGGATAAAATCGATAAAAATCGATTCGACTAATCGATAATGAAAATCGTTGACAACGATTTTCATTATCGATTATTATCGATTAGTAATAGTTTCAGCCCTATATATAGCTACATACATTCAGCATATTTCCCACAATCTGATGAAGTGGAGTAATTATTTATATAATTATACAGTCAGGGCTGTACATTCATTATCCATATGTAACACCAAAAGAGAGATTGAGCAGGTATGAGCCTCCTGGTTTTGAAAGCTGGCGCCAAAACATGTCAGTTACCTTGTTGATATTTTACAAATCATTGAGGTATTATTTATCTATACTGAAATCTTTCCATTCTGAGTAATAAAAAGGTTAGAGGCTATCAAACTATTTTAATAAATGCATTTAAAACATATTTATGTACAACATATATATACAATTATTATTATCTTTTTATTTATTAATCACCAACACATTATGCAGTGCGGTACATTTTAAGTGGGAAAGGTAACACACATCACAAATATACATTAATGCATACAGACACATCAGGAAAAGAGAACCCTGTCCGTGAGCTTGCCATCTAGCCTTAAAGTACTTTTATACAGAGTTCCAATCAGGAATGGTATTCAAATAGGTAAATACCAAAGTCTCCAAAATGCATATATGGTACATAAATAGGAAAACATGCATAACTATACAAAATATAAATTAAGAAACTCGCTTGCAGATCAGGCATAGTGTTCCAAATAAGTTTGAATACCTTATCTATCTTGCAAGAACTTGGCTTTAGATGGTAGTAAGCAGGCTGTTTGTTATGGTTCAAGGAATCTTTCTATCTTGCAAGAGCTTGGCTTGGATGACTCACTTTAAATGAGTGAATTACCTTAAACTTACTGAAAATACATCTCAAAACTGCAGCATTTGTAATAGTCTCCTTTCAGTGACCAAGAATGAGAATACAAAAGACAAACAGTGGTGTTGAACAGAGATAAACCACTCAAATGATAAGAAGGACACTACAAAACTTGCAAACACAAAAAAGGAAATCAATGTTTCTTAGCAGAATTCTAGTAGATGAAAAACCTGAACTTCAGTACTGTGTTACTTTATACATTAACTACAAACTTTTTACGAAATCTAAGAAAAATGTAACAAAATGAAATATGATAAAATGAATAATTTAATCTCAACATTAATGTTCAATTTTGAAGGTCTGAATCAGCCTTTCTTTCAAGGAAAGGACAAGAAGATTAAGATCATTACCCCAATTCTAAGTATGACTGCATTGTTTATAATGTGTTTAAAACAAGCTATTCTTATTAAAGTTGGACATATACTAGTTCTAGATGCAAAATAATCCTTATTGCAATTGGACCCCTCCACCACTAGATGGAGAGGGGGCATCAGAGAGTTCAAAATGGTTTATAGCACAAACCACATTATCAGTATATTTATTATTAGTGCATATTGTTCTGGCACAGAAAGTGAAATCAATAGGGAAAAAATATACCTTTCTCTGACAAAATTTGTATATTTATGTATAGAATTAATGCAAAATAAATGTTGCCAGTGAAAGCAATATCAGATCCACATTGTGTGGACACGTGAGGGTTTTGTTTACTTAATTCACTGAATCGTTTTTAATCCTGAGCTGGAATTGCAATCTAATGTTTTATTAGTTTACCTACATCTGTGAAATTGGGTTTCGATTCAATTTGGGATTTTAAACTTGAAGTACTCTCTATTCAAGCCAATAATTTAAAAATGTCCCAGCTTTTATTATTTCTGTTTTTGTTTACTTTGTTTTCTTCCATTATTTGATTGTACATGTACTAGCTTGCTGGTATAAAAACCTAGAATACAATTAATGCCCTAACCCAGAGCAGGGAAACATCCTTATCATTTAGTCCTTATCATACTCACATGTAATAAAAAATAGCATGGTTCAGTGTTAATTACCCAGTTGGACACTGCAGAATTTTCTCTGTGTGGGGTTTGAGCAGGGAAAGTCACACAAAATATGACTGCTTACAATTTAAACCTCCGGGTAAACAATGTTTGTTGCAACACAATGAAATAAAACCCACTCTTCTTCAATGCTAAACTACATTAGTGTATCTATTTCTTATTATGACTTAATCTTCAGCTTATCAAAAACAGCATTTTAGGGGCTGTGTGTCTTTAAACATATTAATGACGAGGTGTGCCAGTCTGAAATTTACATAAAATCAGTTAATAACTCTTCATAAGAAGATAAAAGGGGCAAGAGGAGCAGCTGCTCCAGACACCACATGGCAACAATCTCCTTTGCTTTGGGAAGCAGATGTGGCAGCAGCACAGGGCATGACCTCTGACCCCACCACAGACAACCATATCCCAATTTATGGCTCTGTTAGGTACACTACATCTGCTTCAAAGCATACTTGGTGGTCATATTCTGTATTGTGTAGTGAGGACTCTTTCACCCCTGCTATTCTGTTTCCCCAATCTCCTGCTATGTGTTTTACAATGTACAGTGGGAGTCTGATTCTGTGATGCCTACACCAAGTGGCACCCCAGGAAGGAATATTCTCTTGCAACCCACCTCCACCTTGCTTCAAAAATAGCAATGTTTTTTAAGGCCTAGCAGGATAAAACAGTGAAGAAGCTGTATGGAGTATGGGAGAGAGCAATCATTTCCTATGCAGGGGCATGCTGAGTACACAGGGTGCATGACGTCCAGGTACAGGGAATATTTACTCTGCCCCCTACTGTACAGCTTCTTCACTGCTCACGCTCTGCTCTCTGCGTGTCATTCTGCACACACTCTCTTACATCATATTCTAACACACACTCAGTCTAACACCATGTGCCAAGACACCATTCACAATACGCTAACACACACACACCCAAACACCATACATTGGCATTCCACGGATTTTAACACTGTACACTAGCACATGGATGAGTTTGGTGTGGAATAACTTGACTGTGGCCAGAGGAGCAGCGCAGCTTAGCGGAGCAGGCCTTGACAGAGCTAGGAGGAGGGCTTGTGTTATGTCACTAGGTCTGGGGTTGGTTACAGGGTTCAGTAGGTGGGGTCTTTCTGGTGCTATAAATGGGCGGACATTTTAGATAACGGTCACTTTTAATTTGAGCCACTTACCTGCTTTTGTCCCACCCTCCCTCCCTAATTTTTGTTTTTTGTCTTTTGTCTTCTGGCTTCGCTTTGTCACAGCGGCGGTGCCGGTTTGGTTAGGCGGGGTAGAATTGGGATGTTTCGGTTAATTTTGGTTGATTGGTTGGTGTTTTTGGTTGGTATGGTAGGTTTCGAGCTGGTCTGTGGCTCAGAACCTGGGGGTGTAGGGGTGTCACGGTATGCCCCTACTGTTGGTTTGGTAAGGTATTGTACCTTAAAGGTATGGTGATGTTTATTGTTAGATCTGTTATCTTGGGGGTCATTGTCTATGTGTTTTGACATGTGGGAAGATGTAATGGGTTTACATTGTTTTCATGTTTGGACAATGACTTATTATTATGTTTTGATATGTATATATCATATATATATTTTATATTTAATTCTGTGGTTATAATAAAGCTGTGGACAATATTTTTCCAACATATATGGTGTGGTCTCAATTATTGGGTCAATGTTTGGGTTTTTTTTTATCCGTTCCTTTAGCCCTAACTGGACGATGCGCCTGTCATGGCCTGCACAGAGCCCTATCCGGGTGCCATATGTTCTTCAGGTAAGCGACACACACACGTGATTTACAAGAAAACGTGATTCCTCAGAACAGGTCACCTTCTTCCATTGTTCCATGGACAGCGGACAGAGGTGAGAATGTGCACCCTCACTGCATGGTCTGCAGCTACGCAGCCCCATATGCAACAAGCTCCGATGCGCTGTGTGTTCTGACACCTTTACATCAAAACCACCATTTACTTTTTCAGCAATTTCATGTACAGTTACTCGTCTGTTTGATTTGATCGCATTGGACAGCCTTCTCCCCCACGTGCATCAATGAGCCCTGGCCGCCTATGACCCTGTTGCTGGTTCACTGCTTTTCCCTCCCAATTGTCTAGCCATCACAATTTAGCCCTTGTCAAGGTCGCTCAGTTGCTTTCCTGCTTTTAACACATCGACTTTAAGGATAAAATGGTGCCTAATCACTTGCTGCCTAATGTATCCAACCCACTGACAGGTGCCATGATAACAAGACTATGAGTGTTATTCACGTCACCTGTATATATATATATATATATATATATATATTTATATATATATGTCTATATATCGTTCCCTGTGTGCATTCTGCTTAGACACATACACACAAATATCAAGTTACCTGACCCTGGCAAACACTGCCTACATGAGCAATTTGTTAAAGGGGTGCATCTGCCTCGCACCTGGACTCTGTGGGGCCCCCTCATTCAGGCACGGTAGGCAGCTGCCTTGTCTCCCTGGTGGTAATACCAGCCCTTGTGGTTAATACAGGATTGTGACCAGACTTGTCTGGCAGCAGTCATATCTGCCTAAGCACCAAAAAGGTTAAAAAAAAACCTTTAGCATATATCTTTCTTAATATCTAATTAGTAAACCTCTGTTATTAGATGAGATAAATTAAGCAATTGTTAATAGAAAATTTGTCAGGCTTAATTAATTTTATTGTACATTAAACTTGGCTTTAATAATTTGTAGTAATCCAGCTTCTTTCCTAGGTATCAAAACAATCTTAACGTTGGATGGAAGGGATTTTCAACATGAAAATATTCCTGTAGTTAAAACATTACTTAAAACTACACAGACTGATTTTAATGTTAGTTCATACATTTCTTTTCAATAATTACAAACATATAACAAAGAAGAAGTGTATGGCAGGACGAGAATGGAATTGTTTGGCACTAATCTTTGTTAAGGGTTATTGTTTAGATTATAATACAAATTATGTTTATTGGTGTTCATTTAATAATGTGGTACAAGAAAAAGTATTAGTAACTATTAACTAAATGTTTTTTTTGTTTTTTTTTATCTTAGGAAGAAAGGCTTTGGTAAATACGGTTTGGACTTTCTAGTGTAAAGATCATTTTATTCTTCCCTTGAAGATTTAATCACTTACTCAATACAGAAATATGTAAGACATAATTGTGGTTTATATGGCAACAACCTATCAGAGTCGGCTTTCATGTTGTAAGACAATTAAGACCCTGCCAAAAATGAATGAGCTAATATTTTATTTGATTAAAGAATTGTTTCTCTAAAGGATCTGGATGATTCTAATACCATACTCCAGCAGAGTATGTAGCACTGCACCTTCAATTTTCTTTGTTTTACTTTGGGTAAGTAGATAGTTTATCTATTCTTTGCACCTGCTAGTTCCCATTCTATGGTCGGTATAATCCCTCTTCTTCCACGTCAGTTTCTATTTGTCTCCCATTAGTGCTTTTTACTCAATGTTCAGCCTATTTTGAAATGCTGACAACAACAACAATTTTGTTCACTTATCATTTTGCGTGCATAGCATGGAATAGATTGTTGAGCAACACACCAACACTGATGGTGACATGGCTTAAGTGCACAAACCATGCCTAGTTCTGTGCGATAAACATACCAGTCTAGATATTTTCAGTACTAGATTTGATCTAATGTGTTTTCTTTGTTTAGCGGGTTTTTTTTTTAGCATTGGTTGGGATATTCTAGTGGATACTGAACAAGGATGTTATCGTTGAATTGAAGACAGTAATTAATTGTGACATACCATGTTAGGATGGGATTTGACATAAACCACAATTAATAAAAGACTGCTGTATTGAGATTATGCTGTCATGTTTATTATGATAAATATGTATATTCATCTTCAAATAGAAGGTGTGAGCAATGTGCTGTGGGTATCCTCTAACCTGTTTAGTTATAAACAGTATACTTATTTGCAAATAATTAAGTGTAGGTAGGCATACTGATCACTAGACCCCCCCTTTAGACCCCCCTTTACACACATCTTACAAGACAGCAACATTAACATGTATCCTTTGTGAAAACCCCAAGGGGCATTTAATTTGTTGCTTAGTAGTTCTGATGGTCTATACTAGCCTTATGACCTTGGCATACTTATGGACACATATTTTCCAGCATTCCTTAAACTGTGTAACCTGTAAAATGCCATTGGAATTGATATCAGAAGTCAGTACGTCTTCCAGTATGTTTTCCAGTAATCACTTTCACCTGTATTGTCACATGGGTGTCATGGCTTCAGTAGATTTCCGAGTGTTGTGAGCTCTCTGCCTTTTCACTGTGGGTTGTAGGCAGTTCTTTAAAGCTCCACATTGCTCTGGCCTTTATAAGCCTGCAGGATGTATTTGCCCTTGTGTTTTGCATTCCTGTGTATGACCCAGCTTCATCTGACTACGCTCCTGGCTCCTGATTCCTGACTTTGCTGATCTCTATAGTCCTGATTCTGACTCGTCTGACTACACACTTTGGTTTCTGCCCCAACTTGTCTTTTGGTATATGCTTCTGGATTACGATTTACCTTTGAATATGGCTCCCCTTCCGCCCATTACCCCAACTTTTTTTTATTTTTTTTAATACTTACGTTTTTTGCTGCCATCCTTCGCTGCTGCTGTCCCCCAAAGTGCTCTTCTAGCTGTCATGAGGAACTGTTCCGTTAAAGGTGTTTTGCACTATATATTTTGTGTTACGCCTGGTTCCTGGTCCCTAACAATATGTAAGAAATAGGCCTGTGTAATAGAAATAGTCTAGACACACCTGGGTGCATTCATTATTTGGCACCCCAGGTGAGTGTGGCTATATTGCTTACCTCTCCTCTCAACAAATATGACACTTCTAACCACACACAATTTCTATGACAACCACTTAACTTTGGGTCCCTTAGCTTCACCAACTAACGTGTCATTAACATACAGTTAGCCAGACATAGATATGATAAAGTGAAGCTCATTTCAAGCTTAATCACACAGTAAGCCTGACATATATCGTAAAGCATAAATCCCATTACTATATATTGAGTCAGACACTGATGGATGTACTGTATAACTCTCATCATTATATATTGAGCCAAACAATGACAGGGGTACAGTCATTAAACAGTGATCCAGACACAGATTGTGATGCAGCATGACTTCTAACACTATATAGCAATTCAGACACTGAGAGTGATACAGCATGACACCTATGATTATGTTGTGATCCAGACACTGAAGGTGGTACACCAGGATTCCAATTATTATTATTATTATTGTGATCCCTACACTACGGGTGATCCCTACACATGCTCTCACTCTCTCAATGTCACCGCTAACCACTTACACGCCCCAGTCTCCTTTCCTGCAGTTCTGCTTCTTCTCTTGCAGACAGATTCTCGGAGAAATAGGGGTGCAGAAACACTTCTCTTTCTCTGTGAATCCATCTTCATTATTCTGGCCTCTTAATCGGGAAAGAAGGTATGGCCAGAGGTTCAGCGTTTTTGCAGAAGTACTCCAGGAGGCCTAGTTTAGGGAGACACGGACAAAGAAACAAGACATGGAGTGAAGCAGATGAAAAAAGATGACAAAGGAAGAAAAGAAGCTAAGCTGTGACAAAGAACACAGGGAAGCGGTAGGTGGAGAAGATAGGGACACTCAACTGCCACAGACTTCACCCGCACAGCATGCTCCCTATCCGATGCGCCTATATTTTTTTTTTTAAAAGCCAGAGTGTGGCCCAGGGTGAGCATTTCCTTGCTTTCTCAGCATACCTTACCGGACACTGGGATATTTTTACAACAAGCCTGAAATGCCATATTTAAAATAAATGTATATTATATAAATCAAAGTCAGTATAATTTTTATAATATTACATGAGCGTACTGTATTTTGTGTGCATTCCCGGTGTTTCTTCTACGAACAGTACTTCAAAAAGACCCTGACTTTAACCTCAAACCTAATAAGACATATCTAATGACTTAGTAACAGGCACTGATTAATTCATCTTTAGAAATTTGCAAATCTAATTCAATAGTACTTGCTTCGGGTTAGAATATTTTGACTACAGCCCACTTTTCACATTTCATACAGTTATTATTAAAAGTTTATTGGTGTACATTCTTCTGCCTCTGTTATCTGATTTGATTTAGTCCTAGAGTGTGTGTGTGCGCAGGTTGTTAGCATAGGGTTCTAGGTTTTGTGTGTGTTGGCATTTGGCATTAGAGTGAATGTATGTGTGTTAGTTACAGAGGGGCAGCATCTCCAAAGAAACCCCGCACCCAAGCACCAGTAACCCTAGACTCACCCATGTATGTTATGCTTCAAAATGGATGCTTAACATCATTGCCCAAGTTTGGTTAAAGTGTTTGAAAGAAGTGAAAACATTTTGAGAGAATCTCGATAACCTCCTGACCAAACAAAATTTTAATACTAAAAATCATCATTTTGAATATTGTTGGAAGATAAGTACTTACTCTAAGCAATCTGCTGAATTCCCTGAGAGGTCCAGGGAAGCTTGCTTCACAATTGCATAGTTAACTAGACAGAAATTAATAACTGAAATTTGGAATTGGATTTTCATGCCAAGGTCTTTTAAAGCTCCACTTCTAAAGCGTTTATCAAAGCGAATCTGGAAAGATGCATTATGCAGTAATATCAATTTCGCTGCTTTTCAACAGTAATTGTCATCAATTTCAAAAAATAAAATGTAAAAAAGAAAATATCCCTATCTTTTAATAAGCAGGTCAGTTTAAAAATATATACAAGGTATATTAGATCTTTTATATGAACTGTTAGTGATGATTTGTAACACTTTCATTGGCATTCCAACCATATTAACTTCATTATCTGGAAGCCTTTAATAGAATAAATCAAATTAAGTTGCATGTTCTAACATCTTGGACGGGCTATAATGCTGGTGAATTAGTACCTCATTATTTTTCTATCCTTTTTTTTCACTTTGCACATTGTCATACCTTATGAGGCTCATCAGCTGCCTTTTTATGTTCATGCCATGATTATAAAAAGATAACGAGGCAATTTTATGCTAAATCTGCAACAGATAATTTTGTCAAGCAAATTTGCGATTGTACTCAGTATCATCTGTCATAAAAATCCTTAACTTATACATGGTTTCTACTTCCTCTGCAGAAACTTTTTTGTTTATTTACAAAAATATTTCAATATTGCTACAAAAAGAAAACATGTTATCCTAATAATTAGGATGTACATTTAGTGGGTTACAAAATATGTAATGACAAAAATTAAACAAAATAAATAACGGCTAGTTCTTCTTAACATTCCAAAAATAGCAATAAACAGACTTACCATGGATCCCCATTATCATCATACATGTATGTCATGTGTACAGGAGATCAGGCAGTCTATTTACAGCCTGGGCTCTGCCCTGTCAGCCGACCGATCATGTTACATAAGGAATGTCCGATCGTGTAATCGGGCATTCCCTTCCTATAGGGGGTCACTGTTAAAAACCACCTAAAGCTCTTTCCAGCACCATCTGTCTAGACCCTTCTGGGATTTCCGATTTCTCTCCCGCTGGTAGTTGCATGCATTGAGATCAGCAATGCAACACTATGTAACCCTGCTTTCTAATCAGAGTGTTCTGTGCAGGGGAGATATATGAGGAAAGAGAGTGAGAAACAACATTCTCCCTCTTCCCACAAAGAGAAAAAGTAAAAAAAAAGTTTTTATTGTTCTTTTAATAAATAAGCAGCACAGTGAGCTTGGTGATGTCATTTGGACATCATTGGCATAACTAACATATGTATCCAAAATGCTGTAAAAAAATCAAAAGAAAAATATTTTAAAAAGCCCTGACATCACATTGTCCTAGCACTATATAAAACTATAACCCCCCCCCTCCTCCATTTACTACCTCCAAACCCTTAAGCCAGAAGTATTAAAAATACTATGTATGTGGGGTATGTAATCAGGGAATATTACCACACAAAGTGGCTCATTATCAGTGGCACCTACTGTATAGAATACATTCTAAACAAAATTCTAAACAAAATTTTAAAAAACTGTGCTAAACATGTATAATTTGTGTGGGTAAATCAAACACAGAAAAAGGGAATCTTGGTTAAAACAATATATGGTAAAAATAGCAAAAATACTTAAAATACAGTACGTAAGGCACTAAATCTTGGTAGCAGCTGGATAAAATACTTATTATAAATTATAATGCATTGATACCAAGTGATAACTGTTCAGGAGGTGCAGCTGAATGTTCCTCTGCTGAAGCTGCAGATGAATGCATCTTGTAGCCAAGGCTCCCAGCAGAGTCATGTAACTGTAAATTATTGTGAAAAGTATTTTATACCCTAACACTGAAACATTTTGACACTTTTACCAGGTATTTGTTTAACCATCATTCAGCACCTTCATCATTCTTGTTTAATATACACACACAAAAACTATATATAAACTATATAATATATAATATATATATAAATAATAACTTTTTTTAAGGTGTCCCTTGGGTCACCTGACCATTACACCAACATAGGCTTTTATAACATTGCATTCTAAATACTTAGACATTAACCCCTTTCAGTGCCCTATAGACATATCGGTACGCCCATAAAATGCTTCTCAAGAATCCTCTATTGACTTAACGGTACCTCCTGACCTTCTTGCAGTGGCAGATCACAGTGTGGTCAAGTCAGGGGGATTGCAGGGAGGAGAGTGGGAAACCATGTAAAGAAAGCCCTTCTGAAAAAAAAAACAATATACCATATTCTGCAGAAGTGCAGGCAGCAGGGGAGGTTGTCTGCGCGCATAGCTCAGATGTCCACCGGCTGCCAGAGAGGAGGATCCAGGTGCCCTGCAGCGATGTGGGGGATCTGGATCTTAGTCTTATAGTCAGACCTCTATTTGAGGTCTGATTACAAGACAACCTCGAATATAGGACGATGGGTATTTTCCAGAGCATTTGCTCTGGAAAAAACTTGTTTTATAATTAAGTACACTAAATGAGAGAGTAGAAAATTACAGCTAAACATGAGTACCGCAAAAGCGTTAAAACAGCCTTGGTCACAAAGGACACAAAAAATAAAAATCAGCCTGGTCCTTAACGAGTTAAAAATGTATACAGTATTCTCATATTTTCCATTTGTGTGTGTGTGATTAATTGATTTATTGATTACCCATTTTAGGTGTTCATCAGCAGCTTTCTACACAAAAATGAATTGGTAATTCAATACAAATTGTTATTATTCCTTTTAACAATATATGAAATTGTAGAATATGTTCACTATATGTTAATTGACTCATTCTTCCCTGCTCTTTCTTGCTGTTGCATACTAATACAAAATGTTGTGTTTTGTGTTATTACTTAGGTTTGTTTTTGGTTTTTTTATATGTACTATTAGTGACCCCGATGTGAGGTTGTTTTTGTCCCCCGGTAATTTAACCAAAAGCCATATTGCACCCACAGATTTGCCCAGCACCCAGATTGCATTCACAGGTCTTATCTAGCACCCAGACTGCAACCAGAGTGGCCTCATCTCAGAGGCTCGGGTCTCCTCTAAGTCAAGGCTTTTCTCAGTCAGTCTCATTCGCACCATTTATTCATTACCTCTCCATTTTCCTATTATCTCTTCCCTTTCTCATTATCCCCTTTATTTCTCTGCTTTCTCTTAATCTCTCCCCTTCTCTTTGATCCATCTCTTTCTCATTTCTCTTTATCTCATCTTTCCTAATTCTGTTTATCTAATTTCTCCCTATGTCTCCCTTTTTTCTTTATTCCCTCCTTTATGTCTCTTCTTTCTAGCTCTCATTTTCCTCTGGATCTCTCACCTTTCTTTTTATCTCTTTGTTCTGTTTATCTCGCCTCCTCTGTCTCTTTCCTTAAAGTTTCCCTTTTAACCCATTTGTCTTTATGTCTCCTCCTCTTCGACTCACCGTTCTCCCCCTTCTGGTTATCTCATCTGCTCTTTCTTTTTATCTCTCCTCCTCTTTCTTTTTTCTCTATCTCCCCTCCTTGTATTCCTTTTGCCCCATGTCTCTTCTTCATTCTCTCTCCCCTTTCTCTCTTTCTCTCCCCTTTCTCTTGTTATGTCTGCAACCTTTTCCCATCGCTCGTGTTTTTTATCCCTCCGCTTCATTCTCCTATTTCTGATTAACCTCCTTCTCACTATATCTCATTTTTCTCCCTATCACTTCTTTGTATCATTATCTCCTCTTCTCTCTATGTCTCCCCTTTCTTTCTACTTTATCTTTATCTCTCCAGGTCATTGACAGCATTGATGACTATATCCTTTTGCACATGTGCATGAGACAAAGTAAGGCCAATTTCTGCTGCAAAAGATTCACCTTCTGTAAGAAATTATTTTATCTGTTCTACACATTTTAGGCCTGAATGCAACTTGAGTGTTAGGAACATATGTTATCAATTATGTGACATAGCTTAGAGGGTCTTCTGTAGAATGCCAGTGGATGCTATGACTGCTCCAATAGGATTCCTTAACGTATACTCAACCAAATGGAAAAGAGTATAAATATGCATAGTTACAAGGGCAAGGCCTTTTTCTACGCTCTTTCACCTTCATCTCACCAAGAATACTGAGCCTACAGTACCTGTTACCACCATTTGTTCCAGCAACCAGTACCTGCTTAAGAAGACATAGAAGCTATGGTCTTAATTGCTGTTTGGTCACTGGAGAAGTTTAGATATTCAAGACAAAGAATATTCTAACACCTTCCCTCTTCGAACTTTTTTTCTGTCCCAAATATTAATCTGCTGCCATTATCTGACAGTACCTGCCTATCTTTACTCTGGGAAGTTAGGAACATTCCACGGATGGCAGTGCTTGCTGTGGTGGCACCAGTGGTGGTCACAGTGGCACTGCTAGTTGTTTTACTCTGTGCTTCACCATAGAATAACTTGCAAGCAATCTTCACCTTTGATCCCACCAAGGTACCAGAACATGGCCCTTGATAGTAACTAAATTTGCACTTTTATTTGGTAGGCAGGGAGGATAAGATTTTAGCCCAGCACACTTCTGTGCCATATCCTGCCGAAATTGTCACCAATATTTAATTGTCAATGAATTATTGCTTTGTGTTGTTCTCAAGCTAGATATTTTGCTATTAACCTAAATCTGCAGCTGTTAGCACAGGGGTCCATTACCTCAGACTGCTCCTTCCAGCTCTGCTCTCAATAACGATACGGCAGCACGGTTCCAGAAGAGGCTGCTTCTCTGGCCTCAAGTCATACACAGACCACGTTCAGAGGTGCTGTTGTGGAATAGGCCACATCCCTAGCCTCGAGTTGTACACACAGCGCCTTTAGTGGCACGTTCATGAAAAAGGCCACATCCCCGGCCTACAGCTCTCTAAACTCCACATGTAGAGGAGTGATTAAGCTGTAGCTGGCAGGGGGGCGAATCCTACTGTCCAGAATGTTCCTCTTTAGGTGAAATACATAAAAAGATATACTAAAATGCATGAAATAAAGGATCATTTCATACCTTCTCCTACCCATCACTGGGTGTAAATGGGGGTACTAAGGGGATGGTGCTCCAGTAGGAGCGGCTGAGGTTTTTTTTATAATTGGCATTAGCATAGTTAATGCCCAGAATTTAAGAAACTTACTGCTGGGCATAAAAGTTGGATTGGGAGATAATGTCTCATTTATTTCTTTTTTTTAAAGGAAGAATATGTCTCTTGTTTTTAAGTATGTCCTTGGCAGCCGATTACATATTAAATAAAAGTAAGCAAACAATAATAGACATCAGCAGAAAATATAAGAATCAGTAATCTAACAGGTACATTCTGTTTTAGATGTTGGGAGATGTTAATTTTTAGGGTATTTGTAGATTTGTTGGAATATGTGAGGGTGTTCCATATATGAGGAGTTCTATAGGAGAATGCACCTCAACCTGCTTCATTTTTTAAATGAGGGACAGCTAAGAAGGGATCTGAGATTGTAGGACCTGTGGGAAGTAAGAGTGAGCGTGCTGCTGACGTAGCAGAGGAGCCTTCCAGCAAAGTGGTTATGTACTAAGCAAGCTAGGTGGAGAGTGTGCCTACATCTCTTTCCTTTCTACTCATCTCTTATTATCTCAATAATTTCTCTTTATCACATCTAATCTCTCCCTTATATAGTTATCTCTTTTATTTTTCTGTCTCTCCTTTCTCTTCTCTTTCTTTTTCCTCTCAATTTCTCCTTCTCTTTATCTCTCATATTTCTCCCTACCTCTTATTCATTATATATCCCTCATTCATTATATCTCCTTGTTTATCCATTTCTCTTCTTTTTCTATCTCTCCTCTTTCTTATTATTTTCCCCTTCTCTATGTAAATCTTGTTCTGGTTAATAGAGTTTACCATTAACTTGACTGACTACTCAACTTCTTAATAAATAGACCCAAGAAATGGCCCTGTTGTTAATCTTACTGGATGAGTATATGGTGAACACAGATACAGCCTCACAACACCCTGAGCACAAGTGGAGTTAATAAAATGTAGAGTTAATAATATGTCTGTATGTGCAAATTACTATTGGACCATATACATACCAGTGCTAAATTTCCACATACCAAGAAGGGGCTAAATAGTAGACTTGGGCACCAGGGGGCTCTTCGTGTTCGTCTTCGTGCTCGTCTTCGGGGAAAAAAAAATCTTCGTATTCCGCGAATATTCGCCCGTTCCTGTCTTCTCTTCGGGCGAATATTCGCGGACATTCTTCGTGCTCGTTTAATCTTCGTTTTCCTCCTGGTTGCCTAGCAGGGGTTAATACGGGGTTAATAACACATCACAGCAGCAGCAGCTGCCGTGAAGGTACGTGTGTGCAGCTCTATTGGTCGTTTCGGCAGGGGGCTGGTCTGGCATCAACGAGTGAATTGCAGAACTGCAGAATGCACTTCATTCGTTGATGGCAGGCGAGCCCCCTGCCGAAACGACCAATAGAGTTGCACACACATACCGAGGTGTACTGTCCATAGATGTTTAATAAAAGAATAGGGAATATTTTACATTTTTAAATTGATTTTGGACCACTTTACATGCCTAACATTTGCTACCTATTTACAATGGCATACTTTGCAACAACCCAACTTACTTATTGGACAGGACTGGAAAATAGCAGGACTGTCCACCAAAATCTTGGGTGTGTTGGCAGGTATGCTGATGGAAAAATGTTGGACAAGAACTAAAAAATAGCTTAGGGTTAATGTACGGTTATGTTTAAGATTAGTAGCAGTGCACTGGTTTGGTTAAAGATGGATTATGTCTAAATAATAATAATTTAATTTTAATGTTTTTTTTTAAAAAAAAATAGGGGTTTATTTAAATGTATTTTAAAGTTAGATTTATTATTTAGTACTTGATTATATTTATTAAATGTTTATAGTAGCGTTACCTACCGAGCTATAACTACCTATGTGTATTTGCATTTTGCATACCTAGTTTAGCTAAATTAGATGGGACAGGACTGGAAAAAAGCAGGACTGTCCCTGAAAAAGTTGGGTCTGTTGGCAGGTATGTGGATGGAAAAATGTTATAGGGTGAAGTGTGAGTTATAGTGTTAATGTAATGCTATTAGTGAGTGAAGGCCAGGGCAAATAACAAGGAAAAGGTCCTTGTGTTTTGTGCATTGTAAGTGTGTGTGTATGTGTGTTATGTGTGATGTCACTGTGTGTTATATGTGTTATATGTGTTATTGTGTGTGTTATGTTTGGTTGGTTGTGTATCAGAAGGAAAATAATGAAATGGAAAAGGAAATGGGAAAGGCAAATGAGTGGGCAATTGGCGACCCGCTCACCTGTTTCACCCCAGGGCAAAGCACCCAAACACTGTCAGTCTTAGACGTTTGGCAGCAGACTTCCAGAGCTCAGACACAAGGCCCTAGCGTAAGCTGGCCACTCCGGCGGAGGTAGCAGGCGTTGCCACACCGCAAACAGAGGCAGCCAGGGGGGAGAAACTGCCCTTACCATTAGGGACATTTTGGGCATGACTCTAGCCAGGAAGCGAACTGGCAGAGAAGAGATGCTGGCACCACCACCAGCAGCAGCATTGAAAAGGCGAATGAGTGGGCAATTGGCGACCCACTCACCTGTTTCACCCCAGGGCAAAGCACCCAAACACTGTCAGTCTTAGACGTTTGGCAGCAGACTTCCAGAGCTCAGACACAAGGCCCTAGCGTAAGCTGGCCACTCCGGCGGAGGTAGCAGGCGTTGCCACACCGCAGACAGAGGCAGCCAGGGGGGAGAAACTGCCCTTACAATTAGGGACATTTTGGGCATGACTCTAGCCAGGAAGCGAACTGGCAGAGAAGAGATGCTGGCACCACCACCACCACCACCACCACCAGCAGCATTGAAAAATTGGAAAGGCGAATGAGAGGGCAATTGGCGACCCGCTCACCTGTTTCACCCCAGGGCAAAGCACCCAAACACTGTCAGTCTTAGACGTTTGGCAGCAGACTTCCAGAGCTCAGACACAAGGCCCTAGCGTAAGCTGGCCACTCCGGCGGAGGTAGCAGGCGTTGCCACACCGCAGACAGAGGCAGCCAGGGGGGAGAAACTGCCCTTACCATTAGGGACATTTGATTCATGACACTAGCCAGGAAGCGAACTGGCATCGAAGAGACACTGGCACCACCACCAGCAGCAGCAGCAGAATTGGGAAAGGCGAATGAGTGGGCAATTGGCGACCCACTCACCTGTTTCACCCCAGGGCAAAGCACCCAAACACTGTCAGTCTTAGACGTTTGGCAGCAGACTTCCAGAGCTCAGACACAAGGCCCTAGCGTAAACTGGCCACTCCGGCGGAGGTAGCAGGCGTTGCCACACCGCAGACAGAGGCAGCCAGGGGGGAGAAACTGCCCTTACAATTAGGGACATTTGAGGCATGACACTAGCCAGGAAGCGAACTGGCAGAGAAGAGATGCTGGCACCACCACCAGCAGCAGCATTGAAAAGGCGAATGAGTGGGCAATTGGCGACCCACTCACCTGTTTCACCCCAGGGCAAAGCACCCAAACACTGTCAGTCTTAGACGTTTGGCAGCAGACTTCCAGAGCTCAGACACAAGGCCCTAGCGTAAGCTGGCCACTCCGGCGGAGGTAGCAGGCGTTGCCACACCGCAAACAGAGGCAGCCAGGGGGGAGAAACTGCCCTTACCATTAGGGACATTTTGGGCATGACTCTAGCCAGGAAGCGAACTGGCAGAGAAGAGATGCTGGCACCACCACCAGCAGCAGCATTGAAAAGGCGAATGAGTGGGCAATTGGCGACCCACTCACCTGTTTCACCCCAGGGCAAAGCACCCAAACACTGTCAGTCTTAGACGTTTGGCAGCAGACTTCCAGAGCTCAGACACAAGGCCCTAGCGTAAGCTGGCCACTCCGGCGGAGGTAGCAGGCGTTGCCACACCGCAGACAGAGGCAGCCAGGGGGGAGAAACTGCCCTTACAATTAGGGACATTTTGGGCATGACTCTAGCCAGGAAGCGAACTGGCAGAGAAGAGATGCTGGCACCACCACCACCACCACCACCACCACCACCAGCAGCATTGAAAAATTGGAAAGGCGAATGAGAGGGCAATTGGCGACCCGCTCACCTGTTTCACCCCAGGGCAAAGCACCCAAACACTGTCAGTCTTAGACGTTTGGCAGCAGACTTCCAGAGCTCAGACACAAGGCCCTAGTGTAAGCTGGCCACTCCGGCGGAGGTAGCAGGCGTTGCCACACCGCAGACAGAGGCAGCCAGGGAGGAGAAACTGCCCTTACAATTAGGGACATTTTGGGCATGACTCTAGCCAGGAAGCGAACTGGCAGAGAAGAGATGCTGGCACCACCACCACCACCACCACCACCACCAGCAGCATTGAAAAATTGGAAAGGCGAATGAGAGGGCAATTGGCGACCCGCTCACCTGTTTCACCCCAGGGCAAAGCACCCAAACACTGTCAGTCTTAGACGTTTGGCAGCAGACTTCCAGAGCTCAGACACAAGGCCCTAGCGTAAGCTGGCCACTCCGGCGGAGGTAGCAGGCGTTGCCACACCGCAAACAGACGCAGCCAGAGGGGAGAAACTGCCCTTACCACTAGGGACATTTTGGGCATGACTCTAGCCAGGAAGCGAACTGGCAGAGAAGAGATGCTGGCACCACCACCACCACCAGCAGCAGCATTGAAAAATGGGAAAGGCGAATGAGTGGGCAATTGGCGACCCACTCACCTGTTTCACCCCAGGGCAAAGCACCCAAACACTGTCAGTCTTAAACGTTTGGCAGCAGACTTCCAGAGCTCAGACACAAGGCCCTAGCGTAAGCTGGCCACTCCGGCGGAGGTAGCAGGCGTTGCCACACCGCAGACAGAGGCAGCCAGGGGGGAGAAACTGCCCTTACCATTAGGGACATTTGATTCATGACACTAGCCAGGAAGCGAACTGGCATCGAAGAGACACTGGCACCACCACCAGCAGCAGCAGCAGAATTGGGAAAGGCGAATGAGTGGGCAATTGGCGACCCACTCACCTGTTTCACCCCAGGGCAAAGCACCCAAACACTGTCAGTCTTAGACGTTTGGCAGCAGACTTCCAGAGCTCAGACACAAGGCCCTAGCGTAAGCTGGCCACTCCGGCGGAGGTAGCAGGCGTTGCCACACCGCAGACAGAGGCAGCCAGGGGGGAGAAACTGCCCTTACCATTAGGGACATTTGATTCATGACACTAGCCAGGAAGCGAACTGGCATCGAAGAGACACTGGCACCACCACCAGCAGCAGCAGCAGAATTGGGAAAGGCGAATGAGTGGGCAATTGGCGACCCACTCACCTGTTTCACCCCAGGGCAAAGCACCCAAACACTGTCAGTCTTAGACGTTTGGCAGCAGACTTCCAGAGCTCAGACACAAGGCCCTAGCGTAAACTGGCCACTCCGGCGGAGGTAGCAGGCGTTGCCACACCGCAGACAGAGGCAGCCAGGGGGGAGAAACTGCCCTTACAATTAGGGACATTTGAGGCATGACACTAGCCAGGAAGCGAACTGGCAGAGAAGAGATGCTGGCACCACCACCAGCAGCAGCATTGAAAAGGCGAATGAGTGGGCAATTGGCGACCCACTCACCTGTTTCACCCCAGGGCAAAGCACCCAAACACTGTCAGTCTTAGACGTTTGGCAGCAGACTTCCAGAGCTCAGACACAAGGCCCTAGCGTAAGCTGTAGTAGTGTAGTGTAGTGTAGTGTAGTGTTTAAAAAACTATTAAAAAAAAAATAAAAAAATAAAAATAAAAAAAAGGAAAAACGAATTAAAGACAAAAAAATTAGAGGAAGTTCTCTTCAGTGCTACTGCTTAAAAAGTAAAACTATGCACTACTGCACTGTGCTGTGTGCAATCTGCCAAAATCCTAAAGTTATTGAAATTATTAACTCAAGATTAACTATTTAATAACTAGCAGTATTTTATTTTTAATTTGAATTTACACGGGCCTAAGAGCTTAGCCTACCACTATGCTAGCCTAAAGCTATATTTCCTTACTATAAGTCTACCTCTAGGCAGACGCTCTCAAACCCACTAAGCTAAAGTGAGGTTAAATCAGATTCAGTATATGATTTATTAATTAATATTAAGTTATATAATATTAATAGATTAGAACTAATTTACTTATATATTATGTATTATAGATAGAAGAATATAGATTATGAATTAGAATTTAGAATTAGAATTACTTATATTATAGATTATGAATTAGAATATTATTATTTATAATATATTATAGATTAAGATTAAAGAAGATTAGATTTATTTTAGTACTACAGCTAGTAGCTTGAAGCTTTGCTTAGTACAGCTCGTCACAGTCAATTTTTCTTGAAAAGAATTAGAAATAAAATAAAATGTCACAGCAAAACGGTTATCTTCACTGCTTGCTGCACTCACTAGCCCAACAAGTTCACTTCACTGATGGACTGAGGTGAGCAAAACACTAAGGGTACTTTTAATAAAATTGAAATAAAATGTAAAATAAATGAGAAAATCTTTGCAAAACAGTTAACGTCACTGCTTGCTGATCAAAAAAAAACACAGCACTTATGCGGCTGCACTCACTAGCCCAACAAGTTCACTTCACTGATGGACTGAGGTGAGCAAAACAAATGAAATAAAATGAAAGATTAATTAAGAAAAATTGACTTGGTCTCTTACTGTTGCTAAAACAAAGCACAAACTATAGAGCTGCAGCACCAGTACTAATAAGATTAGCTGAACTATACGCTAGTAGTAATTAATTAATATTATTACTTTTATTTATAGCTAATTTAATTAACTATTAAGATAAGAAAGAATTAGAGAATTATTGATATTACTGATTTTAGATTAGACACTAGTAGATGTTCTGAATGTCTACAGTACACTCTACACTAGTATACTATTACTAACTATAACTGACAAATATATATATAATTTTATAATGAATTCAATTATTAATTATATTAATTAATATTACTGATTTTAAATTAGACACTAGTAGATGAATGTCTACAGTACACTCTACACTAGTATACTATAGTATATATATATATATGACTGACAAATATATATATATATATATATATAATATTATAATGAACTATTAAATTATAGATTCTATTAAATTGTAATTTATAAATTCTATTTAATTTATTTAAGCAGGACAGGCAATAGGCACTAGTGCCAGCCCAGGGCAAGGGCACCCCAGTGCCACTGAGGCACTGGGTGCACTGTCAACTCAACAGCACTTACACTAAAGTTGATGACAAATTAATTTTAAAAAAATTAAATTAATCAAATTATTATTATTAAATATATTAATTAAGTAGCACTGAAGTGAGGATGAAGTACACAGTGAGAAATGGCAGGCTAAGGCTTACCAGTCTCACACAGAACAGAACAATCTCTCTCTGTAACGCTCGGATGCAGCACAGCAGTGTTGCCAAAGCAGTCACAGCGAAAAATGAATGGATCTCTCAGGCAAGCTCTGGTCTTATAAAGGCGCCTTCAGAATTCAAAAAACAGCAGCACAGGCATTGGACGAGACCCTTAGCGTTACGTCACAAGAGTGAGCTGATTGGACAGACGAGGATCAGCTCACTCCTGTTTGAAATTTTGGCGGTTGCGCGGCAAAAACGAAGACGATCACGAAGAATCTTCGATTCTTCGTGATTGTGAGTCTTCGTCTTCGCCTACGGTTTGCCGGCACTGTATTCTGTTCTACGTTCCTTCGGAACGAACAAAAAAACGGCCTCTTCGTGCTCGTTTTCATGTTCGCCCGAAGACGAATGCACAAGTCTACTAAATAGCACACTGGGTTATTTCTGCCAGCATTGCACTTTTGTTCATTAAAGTTTTGTTTTTTGGTCATGACATTCTTTTTTGGTCATTGTTCCTCTAAGGGGTAATTAAAAAAAAAAAATTATGTGCAGCCCTATCCTTTCTCTTTGATGTACAACGGTCCATCATAATAATAAGTATCTTTAATTGAATTAATTTAGTTTGCATATATGCATTGCACGTTTCCATGCTAATTACTAAATTGTGTACATTTGCATTTTGGCAAATCCATATTAGGTCATCATGATTGTATAATTTAAAAGAAAATGATTCTCTATAAACTATAATTATCCTTTTTGAGTTTGCTATCAGTCATTGACCTAAGTAAATTATGATTCTGATGGATATTTTTTTTATGATGTTATATAAAGCATTTCTTTATCATAATATGGTTTAGAAAAGCCAGTATGGTTATATTACTCACTCAAGTCACCAAACTATATGATATGCTTAGCCAATAATTATACTGTACTTAAATATTGCTTGAATAATTATCTATTCCTGGGAATTCCAAAGTACTGCAAATTGTCCATTAAAATAGTTATGTACATTAATCACACTGCAGTGCAGAAAGCTAGTAATTTAGCAATATAATTAGTATAATAATCTCTTTATTCATTTTGACTAGTTGTACAATGGAAATTAATTAAGTAGGGTACAAGCCAATAGTTTACGAAGTGTATTTTTTTCTTTTTTTAGTAGCATGACAAATGTTCCCATTAATATTATTTGATCTTATTTTCTAACTTGTGTGCTCAGTTTTGCTTAAAATAAAACAATTTTAGTGACAGGCACATCACACGGTAGGTATATGAATAAACATATGCCAAAACTGTCTTCACAAGATATACTGTATTGGCCCAATTGTAGGCCACACCAGATTACAGGCCGCACAGGATTATAGGTCACCCCCTTATAGTTTGGCGCTATTTTAAAGACAAAATACACATTAGTAGAATGGTAAAACAGTATTTCACCTACTGTACAGGAATCCATGTATTTTAGCATTTTTGGTATGTATTTTGCAGTTAGTCAGCATATGTTTTATACTAACAGAAATTTGGAAAACCAATAGCCATTCTACCCCCCAGATATGCCACTCTGACCCCTAGATATGCTTTATGCCCCTCAGATATGCTTCATACCCCCAGATATACCACTCTGCTGCCCAGATATGTCACTCTGCCCTCCCTCCAGACTTACCAATGAATCCCCAGACTTCCTGGTGTCTAGCGGGGGCATCCAGTGGACATCTGCACAATGCACATTGTCAGGGTCCACTTTTCGCTGCCTGAACCATGGCTTAATCATACATGTGGTATATCCATCTGCTACCAGTAGTGGCCACCCTCCTCCCTCTGGAGTGCTCAGAACCGAATTACCAGGTGCAGCTGAACCGTATTACCAGAGTTGAGGCCTGCCTTTAAAGACCTGCCATTCAGTCAGGGCCTTGGCATTAATGTTGGAAGACCGCTTTGCTCTATATTATTCTTGCCTTCAGCCCTTCCAGTGGGCTTCCTGCATTCAGCCCTTCCAGTGGGCCTGCTACCTTCAGCCCTTCCAGTGGGCTTCCTGCCTTCAGCCCTTCCAGTGGGCTTACTGCCTTCAGCCCTTCCAGTGGGCCTCCTACCTTCAGCCCTTCCAGTGGACCTGCTACCTTCAGCCCTTCCAGTGGGCTTCCTGCCTTCAGCCCTTCCAGTGGGCCTCCTACCTTCAGCCCTTCCAGTGGGCTTCCTGCCGTCCGCCCTGCCAGTGGGCTTACCTGCCGTCAGCCCTGCCAGTGGGCTTACCTGCATCAGCCCTGCCAATCGGTTTACCTTCCGTCAGCCCTGCCAGCGGGTTTATCTTTCATCAGCCCTGCCAGTGGGCTTACCTGTCGTCAGCCCTGCCAGTGGGCTTGCCTGTTGTCATCTCTGCCTCAGCTCTCCTGTCTCTGCCTCAGCTCCCCTGTCTCTGCTCAGCTCCCTTGTATTCTGTTTTCCAGTCCTGCTAATCCGTCTGTGTGCCTGTCTGTACCAACCTACCCATCAATATGCATAAAGTTGTACAGACAGAATGCCCAGCATCCCCTGCACATGGGCTCCTACCCGACTTTCTCGCCCGGTTCCTGACGCCCATATACAACCTCTGCTGCTACTCGCCACTTCCGCTGGGGCTCCTATGCTGGCGCTCTGTCATAGAAGCCCCGGTGGAAGTGTCGGCATCAGCAGAGGTTGTCTGTGCGCATCGTTATAGAAAAGAAAAAAAAAGCACCTGGCTGGTGCCCGGAACTGCATCTCCCCGGCGTCTTGCGATGTGAATTGCGCATCCCTGCACTAAACCCCGATTATAAGCCGCACCCCCACTTTAGCAGCCACTCCCCTTTATTCCATTAAAGAAATTATAGTAAATTATATACATAAATATCAAAGTAAATTGCGGTCCCCAGAATCCACTATTAAACAATAGGGTCCAATATTACTGTTCTGTCCTCGCTACACGTTACCCCGTGGCGTGTGTGTAGTTTGACATGCAGATAAACCGCCCTACTTTTCAATAGACAAGACTGTATGATGAAGTCAGTAGATTTATTGAATTATAGGAAATGTGTGGTGAAACTAGAAAACAATAGAGCAGAAAACATGAATAAACACATGTTCATATACAACTAACATGTCATCATAATACAAGATGGTTGAAACACAACATGTAATAACATAGATGACATGTGGAGAACTGGTCTGCTAGTCACAACTTAAGACAAATACAGCTGCTGCTCCTGAATATAAGAGTCTGTGTAACTGGTGGCAGCTGTGACTGAGAATAACTGTGGAGTAAGTCCACAAGCTTACCAGCGATGCTGCCACATGGGAGCATGGAAGTTGCAGTCTTTCTCTTCTTAGCACAGTCTGTAAAATGGAGTTCTCTTTCCCAGAATGCCTCACTTCACTAAGGAGGGATGGGAACAGCAGAGGGACAACATACTGAAAGGCAAAGCCAGCCACTAGATGAAGTGCCTATGTAATTAAGCACACTACACAGTACATATAGATGCTGGAGGTGTGACAGTTACCCAATTCATAATTAAAGAACCTGGGGTATGTTGCCCAATATACACCCATTCCCTTCTAATGAGGATGGGGTTATATAATAACAATAAACCCTATGAGACGCACAGACCTAAAGCCGATTCCCAGTAGAATTAGGCAGGGAATTAAAGTAAAACATAGTAGACATCTTTGACCCCTCACCCACCCTCTGCCCATTGTAGTGAGAAGAATTAAAATTGAATCAAATGCCCCTTAAAAATAAGAATGTATGTAGAAGATGATAAAGGACTAGCGGACCATCTGAATGATTATTTTTGTTCAGTGTTTACAGATAAACACAAAGGAAAGGGACCTTAGTTAGGAAAAAAGACTATGGAGTTGTTTGATATATATATATATATATGAGTTTATCGAGGAAGAGGTTCTACTTCAGCTCTCTAAAGTAAAGACAAATAAGTTGATGGGGCCTCATGGGATAAACCCAAAGTTATTAAAAAGGTTTACTGGTGTACTGGCAAAACCGTTAACAGATTTTGTTAACCAATAGTTGAGTAGTACCAGAAAATTGGAAATTAGCATATGTTAAAGGAACATTGAATGACATGGGTTTCAAGATTGAAAGCACAGGTTTACTTCAGGAAGATCGTGCCAGACTAGTCTAATTGATTTTTTTGATTGGGTGACTAAAATAATTGATCAAGGTGGTGCAGTTGACATTGCATATCTAGATTTCAGTAAGGCTTTTGACACTGTCCCATCAATAAACAGCAATCTCTGAGTTTAGATCCCAATATTGTCGAATGGGTTAGGCAGTGGCTGAGTGACAGACAACAGAGGGTTTAAGTCAATGGAGTATATTTGGAGCAAGGTCTTGTTACCAGTGGGGTACCTCAGGGATCTGTAGTTGGACCCATTCTCGTCAATATTTTCATTAGTTATATTGCAGAAGGTCTTGATGGTAAGGTATGTCCTTTTGCTGATGATACACATATTTGCAGTGGGGTTGATGTTCCTGGAGGGATAAGTCAAATCGTTAATGATTTAGGTAAACTGGAAAAATGGTCAGAGCTATTTTAACTGAAGTTTAATGTGGATAAGTGCAAGATAATGCACCTAGGGCAGCATATAGAATATTTGATACTGTCCTAACCTCAACATCTGAGGAAAGGGATTTAGGGGTAATACTTTCAGAGGAATTAAAGGTAGTTAGTCAGTAAAATAGAGCAGCAGGAAATGATAGCAAGATGCTTGGTTGTATAGAGGTATGAAAAAGGGAAGTGCTCAAGGCGTCGTACAGAGCACTGGTAGGACCTCAATTGGAGTATTGTATACTGAAGACCGTGTCTCCAGAAGGATATACTGTAGATAGTTTGGAAAGTGTGGCTATACTGTAGAGAGTTCAGAGAAGGGCTTCTAAATTGGTAATGGATTGCAGGATGAAACTTACCAGGAAAGATTAAAGGATCCTGACATATATAGCTTGGAAGAAAGATGTAAAAGGGAGGATATGATGGTAACATTTAAATACCTAAATGGAAACAACATGATAAAGGAAGAAATACTACCACAACAAGAGGACATAGACATAAACTTAAGGGCGAAGGTTTTAAAATAATATCAGGAAATATAACTTTACTGAAATATTACTTTACTGAATGCATGAAATAGTCTTCCAGGGGAGGTGATGGAGGTTAATATAGTGAAGGACTTTAAAGAAGCATTGGATAGGCATAAGGCTGGGCTAAATATAGGATAAGGCCAGGGACTAAGGGAAGTATTCAAAGGTTGGGCAAACAAGATGGGCCAAATGATTCTTATCTACTGCCACTTTCTATGTTTCAATGGGTACTAATCCCATCCTGTACCATTGGTCCTCAATTTTCAGCCAAAGGGAAAAAAAACAGCCAAAAAATAAAAATGAAAAAGAAATGTCTGTCTTCATCTGATGGCACTGGATTGAATAATGGCAGCTGGCTGTGCATTTATCCATTTATATGCTGCAGGGCACTGGTGCACAGTGCATTCCTGAAACTCAAAAAAGTAATGTTGCATGTCCTCACCAATAACACACATTAGTGAATCTGAGAGGTGTTAGCATAAATCAGATACTGAGGTGGTTGGAAGAAAAGTTATAAAAATATCTAAGTCAATTTTCCTTAGGGTTAAAGTGCCATGTTGTTAGTTGAAAAAGTGCCAAAACAAATTACTAAGTAATGATCTAGGACTAATTAAACTGAAGGCTGTGTCATAATATAAATAGAAGTGGAAATAGTGATTCATATTTCATGTGACCAACCATTTAATCTAATTTGAAGAGCAAAATAATCGGAAACATGGCAGAGTATGAAAAACATCATTGCAAAAATTATATGAAAGGCATAACAGTTGTTACTCCCAGGAACCTGAGACTCATACAAATTAGGGTAACTGATAAAACAACCAATTTCTGTTCATAATGTTACACACAGAATAAAGTACTGATGATTAGTGTTAGATTTAAATGCCACAGGGTCAGACAGTCTTAAAAGATGAAAGCTTTAATACACTTACAGCAGTAGATGGATTTTTTCCTTTTAATGACAAACATTCCAATAAAGGAGCTATACAAGCAAACTAGCTAAGTATCAAAAGGACAAACTCATCCAATGTTAGTAGTGTTCTTGTCTGGCAATAAACTTTACAAACCGGTAAGATCTTATAGGACATACATAGAGAAACCTTGTCAAGTAATATAATGCTGTGGAATTACTTCTAGAAGTGAGAGCATCTTTATTTAAAATGCTTTTAGCTATGCAATTAAATGAGCTTAACGAGGAGAAGATACCAGTGTTTGTTTTTTTCCACTTTATTTCTTTTAATACATTTTCAAGTAAAAATCAAGAATAACAGTAAGACAAAAATGTACCTAAAAAAAAATTGAGGGAATCGTCAGAGGGGAGTTGAGAGCAGGAACGTAGGATTTAAATATCTATATTTCCTTTAAGTTCTAGGTTATATGATCAGAGTTGTTACTTTGTACTATGAAATTCTTCAATATTTTCTCCCACATCTCTCTGGTTTTTACAGATGAGCCATTAATCCAGTTTACGCCTTTTTCCATATCCATCTGGTATTTTAGTTGTAATTCCAATTTTTGTTGGGAGATAATTAAATCTTGCTTCAATTATCTGGCAATTAACTTTTTTGTAGCTAATAAACAATGTATCTGTCACGGCCCAGCGTACAAGGAGACACCGAAGTCAGGTAGGACTGGTAAAGGATGTTCCAGAGAGCCGAGGTCAGAATACCGGAGAGCAGGAACGTCGTGGGAATAGCCGAGGTCAGGATACCGGAGAGCAGGAACGTCGTGGGAATAGCCAAGGTCAGGATACCAGAGAGCAGAGATGTCGTGGAATAGCCGGGGTCAATAACAGAGAAACAACAGGAACGCGTACTGAGATAGGCACTATCAAGATAGGCATGACCATCAGAAGGCAAAGTCTCTGAGTCAGGAAGTCTCGTAAATAGGCACAGGAGTTTAGGCACTAATTGGATCTTTCCCGCCAAATATTCAAAGTGCCATTACATCACTTCCTGCGCGGCCATCTTGTGTTTGGCGATTTCGTAATCTCCCCATATAGGTCGATGTAGTAACTGCCGGCGCCACTAGGTGGCGTGAAGAAGAGCGTGTCCGGACACCAGAACAGGACCTGTCCTGAAGCTGCTGGGAACGCAGCGTGACGGAGGTAAGACTTCCTTTCCGTGGCAGCGGCTGCCTCTGCTGTGCAGAGGCGGGAGGTCTCCCTCTTCTTCGCAGCGGCTGCGTCTGCTGTGCAGAGGTGGGGGGTCTCCCCCTTCTTCGCGGCGGCTGCGGCTGTTGTGCAGAGGAGGGGGGTCTCCCCCTTCTTCGCGGCGGCTGCGGCTGTTGTGCAGAGGAGGGGGGGTCTCCCCCTTCTTCGCAGTGGTTGCGGCTGCTGTGTGGAGGCAGGGAGTCCTCTCCCCAGTAGCAGCAGTGGCTGCCGTGCTGAGGCGGGGGGTCTCCCCCTTCTTCACGGCGGCTGCTGCTGCTGGTCCAAAGCGGGGGGTCTCCCTCTTCTTCGTGGCAGCTGCGGCTGCCGGGCCGACGCGGGGGGTCTCCCCCTACCTCGCGGTGGCTGCGGTTGCCGGCTAGGAGAACCAGAGGATCTCCCTGCCCGGTACGTGACAGTATCGTAAAGTTTTTTGTATTGGATCAAGAGAGGGCCATCCTAGATGTAATAAGGCTGAAACAGGGTCTTTTTTTATATCTATTTTTGTAAACTGTTTTATTAAAGCAAAAGCGATATCCCATGTTTTTTTTTATTTTATTGCAATACTACCACATGTGAAGGTAGTTACCCTCGGTTTGGTACATCTCCAGCATAATTTAGTTTGGTGAGGATAGATGATAATCTTGTTGGGGTTAGATACCACTTATTACAACGTTTATATTGATATATAAATATAATTTATGTATTGATATATTTATAAAAGGAATAGATCTTGTGTAGCCTTGTTAACTTTGTTTAAAGCTATATTCCATTCCATTTGGTTTATCTCTACTCCTAGCATTGTTTCCCATTTTCTTATAATTTTTGGTTTTTTATCCTTATTCCAATCACAGAGACAGTCTAGGAATTGGGACACCCCTTTTTATTTTCTCATGGCTAAATATGTGAATTACTTTTGAATTAATATCGTTTATTTCAAAAATAGCATGGTCTTTTAAAAAATGTTTGACTCTAAGGTAGTTGAAGATAGTATCATCTAAAAGGTTGTATTCTTTTTCAGTTGAGCAAAGGGTTTAACTAAATTATTATGGCATATATCTTTTTTTTAGCTTTAATACCTTTTGTTTTCCATTCTCTGATTGATATGCCTTCTATACTTAATTATAGTATGTTAACATCCACTGATCCTATTATTTTGTTCTTTAATCCCAGTCTTACTTTTAATTTCAGCCAAATGGGAATAATTTGTTTTAGAATCATATTCCCAGCTTTCTATTTTGTACCAACCTTCTTGTTTAGAAGCATCTATATGTGTTCTAAGAATATGTAGCAGAATTTATGCTTCATATATATATAACTTAACTTGTGAAATGCCCACCCTCTCCTTGTGATATCTTTTTTTGCCAGGAAATCTATATTTATTCAGTTTTTTTCCTTTCCATATAAAATGATTAAAACTGGTTTGGACCATTTCAAGCCAACTAAATGAAATTGCTAATGGTATAAATCGAAATAGATAGGTCTATTTTTTGGTAATAGATATGATTTTAGAGCATTTATTCTCCCCCATCATGAGAGGCCTTTTTGGTTCCATTCTTTTAAGGTTTTATTTGTTTCTCTCAGTAGATTCAGAAAGTTAACTTCCATAATCTTATTAGCCATTTTTGGAATCTTAATACCAAGATAACTAATCTCTTTTTTTGGGGGGTTTTTAAACTGATATATTTTTTTGGAGTTTCTCCTTTGTTGACTTATTGATATTCTTAAATTGAAGTATTGGTTTTTGAATATTAAGTTTATAATTTGATACTTTGCTGTATTCTGTTATTACTTGCATTAACCTTTTGCATTCTGTAGATGTTAATGGATCTGTCATTATGATGTTGTCTGCATACAGTGAGATTTTTAACTCTTCATTCTTTACTGGAAATCCTCTGATTTCTAAATTACTTCTTATATTAATTGCCAAAGGTTCAGTTGTTAAAATATATAGAAGTGGAGATAAAGGGCAACCATGTCTGGTGCCATATTTCAGCTGGAACCATCTGGAGCATAGATCAAGTCCTACTACTCTGGCAGAAGGACTAGTATACAAAGCTCCTGTAGCTTTAAACATCCATCCTGTAATAACAAAAGCCTTAATTACTTGACTCATATATCCTCAATCGACCCTGTCAAATGCTTTTTCAGCATCAGTGTTTTTAAGGCCTTGCACAGCACTATTTTAAAGCAGATGCACAAACAGCATGTCTCAAACTGTGAGATTCTATTGATAAATCTTGAACCCTATTTTCATTTGGTGAGATTAACTTTATAATAGCCTAATCGTCGTGGTAAATACCATATTTGCTCGAATATAAGACAAGGTTTTTTTCAGAGCAAATGCTCTGAAAAATGCTCCTCGTCTTATATTCAAGGTTGTTTTATAATCTGACCTCAAATAGAGGTCTGACTATAAAACTAAAATCCAGGTCCCCTGCAGCACTGCAGGGGACATGGATCCTCCTTTCTGGCAGCGGGTGGATGTGTACACAACCTCCGTTGCTGCCCAACACTTCCACATGACCTTCCAGTTCTCCAACATAGAAGCCCCAGCAGAAGTACTGGGCAGAAGCGGATGTTGTCTGCGCGCATCGCACAGATGTTCACCAGCTGCCCCCCCCTAGACACAAGGGAGTCCAAAGCACGAGGAACAAGTCTGGGGATGCATTGGTAAGTCTGGGGGGCAGAGTGGCATATCAGGGGCTATAAGGCATATCAGGGAGGCAGAGTGACAGATAGGGAGTTTTAAGGCATATCTGGAGGGCAGAGTGGCATATCAGGGAGGCAGAGTAGCATATATGGGGCTATAAGGCATATCTGGGGGGCAGATGTGCATAACTGGGGCAGGTTGGCAACTAAAAGAAAATTAAAACAAGAAATGCATTTTTCTCAATCATAGTTTTTATTAAATATGAAAAAATAGTTTACATTTAATTTACACTTTTTTCCTATAGGGTAGTCTTATATTCAGGTTTTTTCTTTATATTATTCACATTTGGGGGGGTCGTCTCAGAATCGAGCAAATACGGTAAGTCAAATTACACAGAAATCATATTACAGCTATAGTATAATTAAGTGAAAGTCTTGTAAGAGGCCAATCCAGTTTACTAAATTCAACAGTTCATAAAAAAATGTTGAGATTAGGTAATAAGCTTGCTAGTTACAAAATGCCATGAGTACCTGTTGGTGGGAGGTGAGCATGGTGCAGCACTATAGCTTGCAGACCTGTGCCAGGCTCACCTGTTCTGCACACAAGCCAAGGTAGCTCATCTGTGGAGACAGAGGTCATCACCAGAGATGTTCTGGATGCATTCAAGAGCTCAATGAGGGGGAGGTGCCTAAGCAACTTGTGGTTTTCACAGAAACGTACAATTTGCCCATCTAGACATGTTTTCTCACTGTGAAAACCTCAAACATTAGGCATTGAGTTATATTCAGGATAGTCTATTCCATTTGTGTTTCAATTCCCATACTGTATTAACCGCTACACCTTCTGCTGGAACATGATTCTACTTGTCCATCATCACCCTCTCAGTAATGTCAAATTTACTTATATTAGAAAAATGTTGCCTATAATCTGACAAGCACCTGATATTAGGACCAAGACCACATCAACTCAGGTCCTGCAGACCCTGTTATGCACTGACATGATGGACAGGATACGGGGCAATAATGAGGTCTCTTTTTGCAGACAGGATGCAATACACTAATTGGAAGAGCTCTTATTATTTCCAAAGACTGACAATGGCATGGAGTCCTCTCAAAGTAGTTTTTCCCCATAGTGTGACAACCATAACAGCTATCTTTAAAATGGTTAAAATAATATCTAGCAATCAGCTCAGTTTTTAAACAGTTTTATTTGATAGTTATACACTTCACAACTTATGCTTATGCTCTGAAGCTAATCATTTACATTTTGACATTTTGAAAACTTATTGTGTAGCAATATCTTTATACAAGTCCTCCACAGATAAAATCTTTTAAAACATGATCAATAAAGTAAGCCAAATAATTACTAAAATAAACAAATATACACTTACACATATACATACACATTCACACTCTGATAATCCATGCGGCTCACACATGTCCTCCTCCCTTAGCCTCCCTCTAAATGTTTTAATCTGCAATGTTTGTTAACCTACTGTGACAGCAATTGCTTTGTTTTATACAACTTGCTTTCAATCATTTATTTAAATATGTTTTAAAATGTTTGAATACATACTTAAGGTGTTTTTCCCATTATATGAACTATACCAGATTTACATGCTGTCTTGAGCCACAATGTATTTCAATCAAGTTCTATATAGAGTCATATGAATGAATAATGTTAGCAATGCAAATATATTTATGCATAATGTTGAAAGAAACATAGCATCTGAAAAACATTTAAACTATTGTTAGACTGGCTGTATATGTAAGTATATGGGTTTAGATTGTATATGCACATATGTTTAGATGTGTGTGCATATATGTTTAAATGCGTATGTGCAGGGCCGGCCTTAGGGGTGTGCGACCTGTGCGACCGCACAGGGCGCCATGGTTGCAGGGGCGCCTGACCGGGACTTAGATTAAAGCATCGGTTTTTTTTTTTGTGTTTTTTTTAAAAACTTTATTTAACATCATTCATGTTAAATAAAGTTTAAAAAAAAAAACGATGCTTAAATCTAAGTCCCGGTCAGGGGCGCCGAGCGGTTGCTCGTGAAGTTCTCGGCAACCGCTCGGCGCCCCTCACTCTCCGTGACTCCGTCGCTGTGCCGGCATCTCATGTTGAGCGCCGGACTATTCCGGCTCTCAACATGAAATGCCGGCACCGCGGCAGAGTGAGAAGACGGATGCCTCCCGCTCTCACCGCAGGACTCCGGCAACAAGGTAAGTGGGAGGGGTGTAGTTTGAAGGGGCAGAGGGGGGGGTGTAGTTTGAAGGGGCAGAGGGGGGGTGTAGTTTGAAGGGGCAGAGGGGGGGTGTAGTTTGAAGGGGCAGGGGGGGGTGTAGTTTGAATGGGCAGAGGGGGGTGTAGTTTGAAGGGGCAGAGGGGGGGTGTAGTTTTAAGGGGCAGAGGGGGGGGTGTAGTTTTAAGGGGCAGAGGGGGGGGGTGTAGTTTGAAGGGGCAGAGGGGGGGTGTAGTTTGAAGGGGCAGAGGGGGGGTGTAGTTTGAAGGGGCAGAGGGGGGGTGTAGTTTGAAGGGACAGGGGGGTGTAGTTTGAAGGGACAGGTGGGGGTGTAGTTTGAAGGGACAGGTGGGGTAGTTTGAAGGGGCATGGGGGGGTAGTTTGAAGGGGCAGAGAGGGCGGGTAGTTTGAAGGGGCAGAGAGGGCGGGTAGTGAGGGGGGGCGCCAGAGGAATAGTCCGCACAGGGCGCCACAACGCTTAAGGCCGGCTCTGCGTATGTGCATGGTGTTAGTGTTGCTATGTCTATGTACAGTCATGTGAAAAATAAAGTACATCATCTTTGAATTCTATAGTTTTTACATATCAGGACATAATGACAATTAACTGTTCCTTAGCAGGTATGCAAATTAGGTAAATACAAGCTCAGATGAACAACACCACATGATATATTACACTGTGTTATGATTTAAACAAAAATAAAGCAAAAATGGAGAAGTAATGTGTGAAAAACTAGGTACACCTTATGATTCGATAGCTGGTAGAGCCACCTTTAAAAGCAAATAACTTGATGTAATCATTTTCTGTATGACTCTATCAGTCTCTCATATAGTTGTGAAGGAATTTTGCCCCACTCTTCTTTACAATGTTCTGTACAAGGTTTGCAGGCATTTTGCTATGCACAGCTCTCTTAAGGTCTCACCACAGCATTACAATCCGATTGAGGTCTGGACTTTTTGACTGGGCCATTGCAACACTTTTTCTTTTTCAGCCATTCTGTGGTATATTTGCTGGGGTGCTTGGGATCATTGTCCTGTTGCATTACCCAGTTTCAGCCAAGCATTAGCTGTCAGAGAGATGGCCTCATGCTTAACTCTAGAATACCTTGGTATATAGTGGGGTTCATGGTCGACTCAATGAATGCAAGGTTCCCAGGTCATGTAGCTGCAAAAAAAGGCAAAATCATGACCCCTCCATGACCGTACTTGACAGTTGGTATGAGGTGTTTGTGCCAAACACAATGCTGTGCATTATGGCCAAACATTGGTCTTGTCTGACCAGGGACATTGTTCCAGAAGACTTGTGGTTTGTTCATATGCAACCTTGCAAACCTAAGCCGTACTTGCCATGTTCTTGTTATAGAGAAAAGGCTTACTCCTGGCAACCCTTCCACACAAACCATACTTGTTCAGTCTTTTTCTAATTGTACTGTCATGACCATTAACATTTCACATGCTAACTGGGGCCGGTAGAGTCTGAGATGTAGCTATTGGGTTTTTGCAATGTCTCTGAGCATTGCACAGTCTGATCTTGGGGTGAATTTGCTGGGTTGTGAACTCCAGAGAAGATTGGCAAATGCTTTGAATGTGTTCCACTTTTAAATAAACTTTCTTACTGTAGAATGATGGGATTAAATTGTTTAGAAATTGCTCCTTGGCACTGTGTTAATGCATACATGAATACTTTTATAGAGGTGGTCACACTTGATCATCATAAATTAATAAAAGGGCATTTGATTAGCAGCACCTGTCTGCTACTTAGCATCTTATTTCCTATGGAATCAGTAAGGGTGTACTTTCACACATGTCTTCTTCATTTTGCCTTTATTTTTGTTGAATAACTCATGACACAGTGTAATATGTCATGTGCTGTTGTGCACTTGAGGTTGCATTTACCAAATTTTTAGACTTGCTAAGGAACAAATGGTTGTTATTATGTCCTGATATGTAAAACTATAGAATTCAAAGAGGGTGTACACTATTTTTCGCACAACTGTATGTATAAGTGTGTGGTGTTGGAGGGGCTGTGTGTGTATGTATGCGTATATGTGCATGTATATAAGGTATCTGGTAGAATGGCTAGGTATTTATGTATGTGTAATTGTCTATGTATGTTGTAAGATTGTGTTAGTAGGTATCTGTATATATGTATGTATGTTTATGGTGTGGAGTTTCTGTATGTATGTATGTTACCCCCAACTACCATATTCACACCCCATCATCATATTTCTCCCCATTATCATTTCCATCCCCTACCATTATCACTCCATATTGCACCACAATCACCCCCTCCATCTTCATGCTCCCTTACATAACTTCTCATCATCTCCATACCTATACATTCTTTCGCCATTGTACAGTATTAATATCCTCCCCTTAGCAGCCCATCTTCATATTCATACAATACTCCATGAATTTATACAATTTATCAAAGCAGCATAACTAGAAACCACAGGGCCCTGGTGTGAAAATTGCCTCAAGGCTCTTGTTCACAAGTGCCACCAAAAACAGCTTATCTGTGTCATCACCAAACAGCTATCTTAGCCCATAAATAGGTTGTATGTACCATTTTTGCACCCAAACAGCTTGTATGGGCCATCTTTGTCCCCCAGCATCTTGTGAGTGCCCCCAGATAGTCTGCTCCATCTTTGGCACCAAACAGCCTGCCTGTGCCCACCAAAAACATACACATCCATGCTAACACACAAACACCTGGGCATCCTTGCATACACACAAATGCATACACAAGTACATATACACATTCATGCTCACATACACTAACATATTTATATACATTTACGTTCATGAACACACATTCAAATAATGTAAAATATAATATAAGTTAGCATTTTGTATTGTATCATTTTAAACAACTGTTGAGCAAATTAATGACTTCTGTGTATATTATATCAGTCACTAGGGCCATAATGATTTTTTTAAGATTAAAAGCAAATTTAAAATATGTGTCTAAGGTGCCTTATTGTGTCTTGCTATCTACCGCCTAAAAATTGCTTGGATTTTTTTTTTATCTACCAATGTACCTGGTGATTGATTGTTTAAAATGCTCCAGAGTAATAGGTTTCTAGGACTAGCTGTATATAGACAAAAGTCGGGGCGCATAGATATGTGGGAAAAAAGATAAAACGAATATAGTGTAATAAGTTCGAACAAAAAACAAAAATTGAAATATTTGTTGCACTCACAAGTGTACTTGAAAGTATTAGCTCGTCAAAAAGTCCAGACTCTTTTCTGTCTTGGGACTTCTGTGTAAAAAATAGGAAATGAAATAGTGCAATAAAAATAGATATGGTTTAATAAATATAGATTAAAAACTTACAAACAGATGGGCATAACATATGGGTTATGCGTAAAAGCAATGTCCTTCACAAAGGTAGAAGGGTAATCGGCAAGTCCTTGTAAAGTCCAAATTCGATAATTATAAAGTTTCTCAACGCGTTTCACCGATTTTTATTTCGGCTTCCAAGTTCAAGAATCAATCTGATTCATCCTTCTCCTGTTTTTTGTTCGAACTTATTACACTATATTCATTTTATCTTTTTTCCCACATATCTATGCGCCCCGACTTTTGTCTATATACCGTTTGTTGTAACACTTATGAGGAGTGTTTGATCTACGGGAGCAGCAAGATCTGTAGGGTATTGTACATTATTTTTTATATATTTTTAAGACTCGTGAAGGTGTTCCTTTTTCGTTTCTAGGACTAGTTGATCAGATTCTTTAACAGAGTAGACACAAGAAATATATCCCCACTGTATACATTTATCAAAAGGAAGAAGGGATGAGCATTGACATGCAAGAAATCTCCAAAATAACCATATATAATTTTAGATATGTGTATATATGAATGTAAATATTTATCACACATACTTAGCACTTCTAGGAAGGTTCAGAAACACTTTTCTTATTCTGTAAATCCGTCTTCATTATTCTGGCCTCTTGGAGTACTTCCACAAAAGGGCAGACCACAGTGACAGCTCCACTGATCGTGGCAGAGGGTTGCCTAGATGCTTCGCCCTTTTACGGAAGAGCTCCAGGAGGGCTGGTTCACAGAGAAGCAGACAAAGAAAGAAGTCGAGGGAAGGATCAAAAAGAAGAAAGAAGAAGAATGTCAGGAACTAATTTTTCGCTGCCTGAACCATGGCTTTTTTAATACCTGTGGTGTTTACATCTGCAACCACTAGTGGCCACTCTCGACCCTCTGGAGCACTCAGAACTCAGGTGTGCCTTGTTACCTGGGTTGAGCCCTAGTCTACATCCAGCTGGGCCTTGTTACCTGGATTACCCTGCCTTTATGAACCTGCCCTGCCCTTCAGTCAGGGCCTTTGTATTGAAGTCTATGGACCTTCCTGCTGTGGCTCTGCACCTGTACTGTTCCTGGTTCCCTGCTTTGTGTCCTGATCAAGTGGATTCCCTGCTTTGTGTCCTTCCAAGTGGACTCCCTGCTTTGTGTCCTTCCAAGTGGACTCCCTGCTTTGTGTCCTTCCAAGTGGACTCCCTGCTTTGTGTCCTTCCAAGTGGACTCCCTGCTTTGTGTCCTTCCAAGTGGACTCCCTGCTTTGTGTCCTTCCAAGTGGACTCCCTGCTTTGTGTCCTTCCAAGCGGGCTGTGTGCCTTTTGTACCCTTCCAAGCGGGCTGTGTGCCTTTTGTACCCTTCCAAGCGGGCTGTGTGCCTTTTGTACCCTTCCAAGCGGGCTGTGTGCCTTTTGTGCCCTTCCAAGCGGGCTCTCTGTCTGTCGTGCCCTTCCAAGCGGGCTCTCTGTCTGTCATGCCCTTCCAAGCGGGCTCTCTGTCTGTTGTGCCCTTCCAAGCGGGCTCCCTGCCAAAAGACTTATTACCTGTATTTTATTTTGCCATACGTCCGGTTACTTGCTTAGACTATATTACCCTTATTTGCTGGTCCTGTTATATACATGAAATACACTGCATTACCTGGATTTCTCTTTGTGGTGTCTTTGTTTGCATAATCATGCACCGTGGGTTACATACTGAACCCCAAGTATCCCCTGCGCATGGGCTCCTACCTGACCTGATCACCCGAGTCCTGACAAAGAAGCAATGCTGCGGGAAAAGGAACACAGAGAAGAGCTCTGCAGAGAAGTAAGGATGCATTAACAGAGAGTGTGAGAGAATGTGAGAGAAAGTGTGACAGAGTGAGTAAAAGTGATAGTGAATTAAAGTGTTAGAGGATATATATAAGTAAATGAGATTATGAGTGAATACAAGATAAAACCCTGAGTGCTAAATACTCTAAGTAAAACCATGCTCCTAGATGTTTCCACTTCACAATATAAGTACTTACAGTAGACCGGGGCTGATATAGCAGTGCAGAAATTTCACAAATTTACAAAGGTGGCATGTTAGTGTGCTCGATTTTATATACCTATTGGTATTGGGTGTGGCTGAAACACCTCTCAATAAGGATCAAGATCTTACTTTGTCACCTAGCGTAAAGTAATTCACCCTGTTGATAAAATTATACTTTGTCACTTTTGGAAAAGGGTTTTAACAACTACACTTTTTGGCTATTGCCTAGGGTAACACTTTTAATATAATACCTTCAGAGCATTTTTAATAGGTTTTTAGGACCTCTTTAAGATCCCCAAAAATGTCTCCTTTTGTAATTATATTAGAAATTCGCTAGTATTTAGATAAAGTGGTGAAATGTAACATAGCATGTCTTAAATGAACATTGCGGTATTAAGGGAGCATTTTTGCTTTCAAAAAAATGCAACCATATATTAACTGGAATTTATTTGATAACTGTGTAGAAACTTCTCATTTTGTATATTCATTGTTTTGTTTTCATCCATCTGTATGTTCAGTGCTTTAACAGAAAGTATGCACTGTAGACAATGCATTAAATTGTTACACTGACTATTTTTCATAGTCAACAATTTGAAAATTACTTTGCATATGTGTAGGGTGTTTTATTTTGCCAGCACATTAAGCAGCTGGGACCAAAGTAGCAGTTACCACACAGGATGGAACACATATTAGTTTCTAAAATGCTAGAGGCTCTGTGTCTGGTTGATGCACCATAAAAGTAAAGCACCAAGGGATAGTCTTTCAGAACACACACTGGGTAGACTGAAAGTAGAATCCAAGATGCAGCAGCTGTGTCAAAATGATTCTATTTTATTTCATATACAATATGTAACCTAGTAGTATACATTTTAAACCATTTGTTGCATATTAAAACTCTAGCATACATAAAATAATAATATTGTTAAGAAAATCAATCAAAACCCTTGCCACAGATAAAACAGTTTTGTTCTCTGGCACAGCACACATGCTGAAGTAAGCTGCTGTGTAATAAGCTTGCAGTCCCTCATCATGACCTAGCTGCAAGAAGGAACAAGAGCAGAATTTTAAACAGATCAATGCCATGGGCATCATGTAAACAAAAGGAGAATCACAAGGTGTCGTTTTATTGCTACTGCCCTCAGTCTTCTCATTGTTTTTTGTTATCCCTGATCTGTTAATACTCGGCATATGTAGGTATGTGGCTTTCCTAACAGAGCATTTGTCTCAAAGGCTGGCATCAAAGCTGGCGTATGCAACATGAGGCACTCCAATCATTCTCAGCCACCTATAGACCTGCAGGATATTCATGTTATGAGTTGCTGTGTGAAAGATTTTCAATTAATACCAGATGCCATATAAGCAGATGAGTACTCTGTGATATATATTCTACAAAAATTAAAAAAGATCTTACCTGAGTTACAAGCTGCAGCTCCACTTCTTCTCTGCTGTCCAACTACCCTTGCCACTTGAATAAGGACCCCTGTTGGTCTAAGGCAGGAATGTGTCCAAGTTTTCTTTGCAGTGGGCCACTTCATCAGAATTGTATACGTGTGCGAGGGCCGCACTCATTTTTCACTGTGAGAAAATATAGCCTTTAATAAAATATGCAGATTAAAATAAAGTAAATGACACAAAACCTTTATTTTTTCTCTCACTGATTTCTGGGACTAGAAAGTTTTGTGACTACAAATTCAGGATTCTGGATAAGTAAAAATGAAATAGTTCTAATTATTCTAGGGATGCACCAAAATGAAAATTCTGGACCGAAACCGAAAATTCAGGGTTTACTTAGCTGAAGCCGAAAATGACCCCCCACCTTTAAAAATAATAAAAAATACCACACTTTTAATTAAAGTAAGTTACACACCAAAATTGTAAAAAAAAAAGTGTAATAACAATTGTTAACAGCAATCTCAAGCATACCCAGATTCCAGCATGACTGGTTGGCTGGGCATGACACTCCTATCATACCCAGGCAATCAGTAAATGCTGGAACCTAGGCATGATAGGACTGTGATTGCTGTTAGCAATCACACTCCTATCATGCCAAGTCAGCCAGTACATGCTGAAACCTGGCTAGCTGCCCCCTTGTGTATTGATGCTGCCAGCAGTATGGGGTCTGCACATTACTTACAGCCACCCTGTGCTATGCCCCCCCACTTACACATCCATGCTATCACACACACTCATTCATTCATATACTCATTCATTCACAGATTCATTTTCTTAATCACGCATACTCATTCAAACAACCTCCCCCACCCCCTTACCACCATCCCAACCCCCTTACCTGCACTGCAGCTCTCTCGATGCCGCTCACAGACTTCAGCAGGGGCCGTGGCCTCCCTCTGCGTTCTCTTGTACTGCACAGAGGAAGCAGCAATGGAGCAGAGTCATGTGATGTCACGTACATTCACGTGACTCTGCTGGGTTCCGCTTCCTCTGTGCAGTACAAAAGACCCTCCCACAGGTAAGCTGTCATGATCCTACCCAGGCTGCGGAGCTGCATACCTGTCTTGTTTCAGTTTCCCTCTTTTACTTCGATCCATTCCTGGATTTCCTGTTGCTCTGTTCTGATCTTCCATTCCTTGCTTCTGCTTCAGCTCTTTGCTTCAGCTCTGTTTCCTTTATAAGGTGTGCCCCACCCGTGTGTTCTGTTTGTCTCAGTCTTCAGTCTAAAGGTATGTCTCAGTGCTATGTGTTTGGATTACATGTTTAGTTTGTTTCGTACCTCTGTCAGCAGGGATTAGCGTTAGGACCCACCGTCACTGGCGTAGTGGTGGGCTAAGCATACTATGGCCATATGATGTGACGGAATCTCCAATTGTTATCTCAATTATTATCTCATAGTTCTAGGCTAGTTCCTGTATTCATGTTTGTCTGTCTCTTATGTTTCTTGCCTGGTCTCCCTATCCCTTGCTTGTTATGTTTCAGCCATATTCTCTGCTTAGCTTCCACACTCCCAGCCTGCAGCATCCCGCACATGAGTCTTGTGCTATGTCTCATGCCTGTTCCAGGGTGCCTGCAGGAATTAACTTCATTCTGGTTTATATCCGCTGCGATATTAGGGCGCTGGTATCTGGCTGCACAACCCTAGATGCTCAACACCTGGGTGAGTGCCTTTTGTCCCGCACCAGGCCCTGTCCTGAGACTCCGCTACTGCATACTGAACTCCTGAACTCCATCTTCGGGCGCACTGGGTCATTACAGTCGTCCGTATGGACCCAGTTCCCTGACATAAGCAGAGGGGCCCTTGTGATATCGGTTGCCCTGGCTGCCGATCTCATGCGGGCCGCACCTCGAGGTCCCGCGTGCCACATGTTGGATGCCCCTGGTCTAAGGGCTCCTTCTTATCATAAGCATTAAAATACTCAGTTGACTTTTCATTTGTAGTGTTTGTTATTTAAAAGTGACAAAGCATGTCAGAGGTATAATGTAAAATACTCACACCACCTTATTAACTTTGTAACTACATGTACCTTTTCTGCATATACTGCATATATTTTCCAGTAGAGGTAGGACCAGGGGTGTCCCATCTGTTGCTGGTAGACAGCCTCGGATGTGTGTAAAGGAGAGCAGAAGACAGTACCTGTCCTGAGTACCCTGTTCCACACTCTGATAGTGGGCGGGATAGTTTGGTGGGTCATGTCCATGCATCCCCTGTGCTGTTTAGGCAACCATGCAAAGACCTGACTAGGAACTGGCAGGTAACTATGTTCTAGTGCGAGCCAGGGTTTTTCAGGACCTACAGACAACTCCATTACACAACTCAGGTGGGCAGCATAATGGTACTCCCAAATATCTTGGAGACACCCCCCCCCCACAAACCTCTTCAGCCCTTGACATGTAAGCGTAAGCTAGCCTTGGCCTTTCCCGTCCAGACATATTTTGTGAACATTCTGCAGCATGTATAAAACAAGTTTATTCAAATTTTGATAGGCAGTGTTTGCAATAAATATCGGATTCTAGGACGAATATTCATTTTTTTCTAAGCAGGTGAAGTGCAGCTGGTCCCACCTCTGAAGATTTCCCCGCAGCTTGAGCACCAGGGGGAGAAAATTTACTTTGTATAAATTAGGCAGGTGGATGCCTAGCTAAATCATTGATCTATGACACCAGTGAAATGGAAAGTGCCTCTTTATTGAAAACAATTGCGTGGGAGGGATATTAATGTTTAATATTATAGATTGGGATATATTTATTTTAAAAAAATGACAAGTGACCGTATACTTCTAGATAATTCATGATAGCCTGCAATGATTTTAGAGGCTCTGTTATGATGAGAATTAAATCATATGCATGTGCTGAAATGCTCGAGTCGGGAGTCCTTCACGCTTACTTTTGTGGTGTAGGGCATTGTCTAAGAGTTCCAATGTAAGTAGAAATAATAACAGCCACTGGATCATTATTGATAAACAGTGGGGGATCTGAATTAAGTTTGTTGGCCAGTATTTTGGAAAACAAATTAAGAACTACATTAAGCAAAGATATGGGGTGATACCTGACACAAGAGTTGGGATATCTACCCTGTTTGTGTATTATTGCTATGTGCGCTTCAGTGGTTCTAGTATCTAGTTTTTTAGTAGTTGACATGTCTGCAAAGGTGTGATAGTATTGGATAGTAAAGTAATCTGAGCCTAGGCTCTTGGCTGAAGGACTTAATAGCTGAGGATAGCTCCTCCTCCATAATCGGCTACTCAAACATATCTGCCGTACCAGGGGATACAATTTGTTTTAGGCACTTCAGTAAGTGTCTATTTCTGCCTCTATCTGTACCCCAGACCTACTAGGCCTCCCTGGTAAGTTGTATAAGGAGGTATAGTACTCATGAAAACACTATGATAACTTTAAGGATAGGTGGTGTATTGTGCTTCTGCTGAGAAAGAGAAATAACTAGAAAGGACAGAGAGAGAGTGTTTGTGTTTTGAAAGTATTTGTATGTTAGGGCAAGCATATCTACCGGCATTTAAGTGTGTATGAGCCATGAGGATTTGTGCGGTAAGAGCAAGCGTTACTGAGGGTGGAAGGAGGAGGGATAGCGAAATTAGGTTCCACAGAGGTATGTATGCATATGAATCTGTTAATATCATTGTCACCCATAACCTGCCAAAAGGGGATCTAAATAATAATTTTACATTGGGCATGAATTCTCATCAACAACTGTGAGATATGCAAAAGCAATTCAAAATATTGTTATTCAAATCTCTCAATAATCAGTGGATTATTGCTATTGTAGATGGAGGGTTTAAACTAGGTCATATCCCTTTTATCGGATTCAACATTTTTGGTTTTATATGGGATTGTGACATTATTATTGCTAACATTACATTTATTTACCCTATATAGTTATTTTGATATCTATGTTTTCTTTTAAACATGTGAGCTTTATTGTGGCATAAATAGCAGATAAGAATCAGGATTTTTTCTCTCAATGTATTGTCGGCCTGTGTGTGAAGATTTTTCTTGTGTCTCTCATAGCATATTGCGACAATTTAATATGTAATAAAACTAAAAGTCTATATCAATATCCCAGCACCAATTACAATGCAATAATACAGATAGGAATGTTCCATTTATTTTAAAGTCTTTTTAATTTTGACAAAAAATATGCTATTTATAAAAAAAAAATTTTTACATCAGACTGTTGAGGAAGGTAATTTTTTTCATTCAAAAAACCTGTCATATATTGTGAAAAATACTGTCAGGGACAGCATGTAAATACTGTATGTTGTAGCCCTGCATTGCCTAAAAGGGAGATCCTAGCTATTAGTTCACAACACCTATGATCCTCAGCAATTATTTTTTCTTTCTCTGAGATTTTTAAGAACCCTCAGAATTGCAATTCCCAAAGAACCTACCATGAGCTATCCTTGCAGTCAGTGGTGTGTAAAGGAGCAATTGTGTATATGCTTATCTGTAATCCAGGTAAAATGTATTTTATGATCAATCGTTTCACTGTTTCCCACAAAGCTAAGTGGAGAAGCAAGACATACACATTTGATACATTTCACTGCCTTGATTTATTAGAACGTTTCATTCATTCCCATTTTCATGCTTACCAGCCTTGTCAGTCTCTGTATTATAAGGATGAAAAAAATCAATTTACATGGACCAGTGATTTGAAACATTTGGAAAGAAAGGAAGAAAGGGAGACCTAATTTTAGAGAACTTCTAATATTGGCTGTTCCAGGCAATTTTATCAGCATATATTCATGATTTACTCCATGGTATTCACAAGAAGGATGCAAAGTACTTTGGTTTATGGCAGTCAAGTAAATTATTTAATCACTATTCACTAATGATGTGATAAATTGAAAGCAACCACCATTAGAGATTTACTTCTTACTTTATGTGCTGTCATCTGATTTGTATGCTTCATTCATTGCCCGAAGCCTGAAGGAACATAAAAATTAGTCTAACCAATCAATCTTATCTTCATTCTGCAGGAGAGAATGTGACACACTTGAACTGCCTGATCTTACTATGAACATAGCCAATGAGCCAATATGTTTCCTGTTTGTTCTGCTGCCCAGAGATATTCTTCCTTTGAAGGGTTCCTTGTGAATCTACCATGGCCTACTCAAATAACTTAACCACTAATGATAGCTGACATCAAAAAAATATGATCTTAGTTACCCGTACATACTCATATGATTTTTTTTATTTATTTTGCTTATGGAACTGTAGAATCTTCAGTGGCATTATTATTGGGAACTTTATGAATTTGTATACATCGTATTTAGGTCAGGTTAGTTTTGATGAAGAAATATTTTGGGAAGAAATATTAGTCATGTACCATGGATTTCTTTATTGTATACATGATACTACCAGCTAGGTATTGCAGATAAATAGACATAAGATATGAACAAGAAGGTTGTATATTTTGGTTTTTGTTTCACTTTATTTCCATTGTGGATTCACTTGTAGCATTATGAACATATACGATAGAGATGTTTACTTTGACATTTAAGTGTTGCTCACTAGTGCATATATACTAGACTTATTCGTATTCGGGCGAACATGAAAACGAACACGAAATGTCCCTTTTTGTTGTTCAGCCCGAATACCGAACAAACGAACATGGCAGTGGCAAAACGTATATGAAGATGAGGACACACAACACAAAGAATCTTCGTGTTTGTCTTGGTTTTCTAATCTTCCTGATCCCCCGTAGGTTCGCCATCAGGTGTTAAAGGGTCGTGCGAGTGACTCTGTTGGTCGCCTGCAGGGGCCTCCTCTGGCATCAACCAACTCAATCAACTATATTGGCCAAGTTGCGGCACCAGGATTTTAAAAGTCTGTATGAGCGACTCTATTGGTCGCCAGCAGGAGGCTTGTCTGTCATCAACCAACGAAGTACAGGTGCACTTCATTGTTTGATGGCAGAGGAGGCCCCTGCCGGTGACCAATAGAGTTGCTCGTACAGACCTTTAAAATCCTGGCACCAAAGCTGCCGCCTAGTGCGTACCGCGTTAACCCCGTATTAACCTCTTCTACAAAAAAAACGGCAAAAACTAAGAAAAAAAACAAACCTGAAGAATGTACACCAATATTCACCCGAACCGAACACGGGAACGGAGAATATTCGTGGAATTTGAAGATTTTTTCCCCACGAAGATGAACACAAACACAAAGAGTTGGCTGGCGCCCAAGTCTAGTATATACACTGTATCTGTGCAAATCATTACATTACAATCAGATGTTTATGCCACAAGGAGAAGGAAATATGGCTTAACATTAGTTATTTTAATTAATTGGCATGAAACAACACTGTAATAATGTGCATAGAATGCAGAAATATAAAGTTTAGAGACAAACTTAGGACATTTTTCTGTTTTCCCAGATGCACAGTAGTCATCAGCATATGTCTAAAACACTTGCATGAGTTGACAATTTCTTGTTTCTTGTCAATTATTTCTTGTTTAGTTTGCATATTAATATAATGTTTGCATATTTATAAACCTAAACCTTGATTAATATGCCATGTATAAAATCTTCTCCAAAATTCAGGGGCCCTTTTCTGCTAAATAAGGTTTTACCATAAAAACACTGAGGCACAGAAGCATACTGTCACGTCCTTCCCAGGCTGCGGAGCTGCGTATCTCGCTCTTGTTTCAATTTCCCTGTTTTGCTTCAATCCATTCCTGGATTTCCTTTTGCTCTGTTCTGATCTTCCATTCCTTGCTTCTGCTTCAGCTCTTTGCTTCAGCTCTGTTTCCTTTATAAGGTGTGTCCCTCCCATGTGTTCTGTTTGTCTCAGTCTGCAGTCTAAAGGTATGTCTCAGTGCTATGTGTTTGGTTTACATGTTTAGTTTGTTTCGTACCTCTGTCAGCAGGGATTAGCGTTAGGACCCACCGTCATTGGAGTACTTTGGCGTAGTGGTGGGCTAAGCATACTATGGCCATAAGATGTGACGGAATCTCCAATAGTTATCATACAGTCCTAGGCTAGTTTCTGTATTTATGTGTGTCAGTCTGTCCTACATCCGCTGCTATATCAGGGCACTGGTGTTTGGCTGCACATCCCTAGATACTCAACACCTCAAACGACTTTTATGACGTTGTATTCTATGTACATAGACATTATTAATATGTAGTTGGTCCCTACTTTATAGCTATACCAGCTTCCACTCTTCTGGGAAGGCTTTCCACAATATTATGGTGCGTTTCTGTGTGAATTTCGCCCATATACAGTGAAGGAAAAAAAATATTTGATCCCCTACTGATTTTGTATGTTTGCCCACTTACAAAGACATGACCAGTCTATAATTTTAATGGTAGGTTTATTTGAACAGTGAGGGACAGAATAACAACAAAAAAATCGAGAATTTGAACCCTGTGCAATACATGACTTAATACTTGGTGGCAAAACCCTTGTTGGCAATCACAGAGGTAAGATGTTTCTTGTAGTTGGCCACCAGGTTTGCACACATCTCAGGAGGGATTTTGCCAGTTTTTGTCAGGATTATAGACTGATCATGTCTTTGTCAGTGGGCAAACGTACAAAATAAGCAGGGGATCAAATAATGTTTTCCTTCACTGTATCCAGTAGGTCATTTGTGAGGTCAGACACTGACTGAACGTTGGAAGGTCTGGCTTGCAATCTCTGTTCCAGTTCATCTCAAATATGTTTGAAGGCGCTCTGTAAGGACCCGTGAAGTTCTTCCACACCAGACTCATCCAACCATGTCTTTATGGACCTTGCTTTGTACTCTGGGGCACAGTCATGCTGGAACAGAAAAGGACCTTCCTCAAACTGTTCCCACAAAACTGGAATGCATGTCTTGGTATGCTGGAGGGGACATTTGAAAACAGGGTAAATGGAAGGTCAGGTGGCAAACCTCCCCTTAGACCTTTTAGAAGGTTTAGTCTCTATCTCTTTAACGATTTAGGCTAGACTTTGCCAAGATGCCAAACATAGCATAATTGATGATTTACTGATTATTGGTAAGGCACTCAATACTGTGTACTCTAATATCCATATAGACATACATTGTCCATTGGGTGAATATCAGAAAAGAGAGACCGAAAGCCTTGTTTTTCAAATCAATCACAAATATTCACTGAGGATTTGTATTTAACTTCATCCATATGATTCAAAGCCTTTGAAGCTGGGAGAAAACAGCCGCTGATGCTTTTTATGAATGGGGCATTCTTATCTCTCAACTCAGTCGTAATCAACGAATCCCTCTATCCTCCAATAATTCTATATCCCTGTTATTTTCTGTAAGGTAAATTGCATTTCACTCTGGATAAAATTATGTGAGATTCATTGTGTTTTCTGGAAATATATCTCATGTGTGATTTACAGGACAGAATAAGTAGATGTCATTAGCAGGATGTCCCATAGTTTTTGCTCCCTGCAAGTATGCTTTGAAAGGATGGACATTCAACAGTTTTTTGGAGAAGCTCCATTAAGTGGTGCCATTGGCAGATATTCGTCCATGCTTTACACAGAAACATAGAATTTGACAGCAGATTAGAAGCATTTTGGTTTTAACATTTATCCTCATTTACAAAAAAAACCCCATTGTCTTTGTTACATCCCTGTATATTTGAATTTCTACCACATCTCATCTCTATTGTCCTTCCTACGCTCTATACTAATGTATTGATTTGATTTGGAGATTTATTGGATTTGAAAGTGTTTGTTATGAGTTGATTTGAGTAAAGTCACTTTGCTTAGTATCCCTCACTCTATTTTTATCTTATATCAACCTTCTTAATTAAGCGCACTTTCAATTCTTTCTAGTTTAGTTATACTGAAACGAGCTGTATACTAAATGCTTTTCATTTGTCCTATTTTAAGAATTTAGTACTTCTATCTGAAGATCCATTCTTACTGACAATGTTAGTTTTCATTAGTATAATTTTACCAGCACCATTTTTTTTCAAATAACACAATGCTGCTGTTTTCTAGGATGATATATGCATATGGCACAATGGGCAGCGCACATGAGCAAAATAAATAGGTTTTTGTTTTGGTGAGGGTAGGAATGCTGGTCCAGATGTGTCTATTGCCAGAATACCTTGAAACATTTTCCAGCACATAGTTCCAAGATATTAAAATATGGATGGTCTTAACATAAAATGTACCACTCAATGCTTTCTGGGAGAGTGGAAAGATTAGAGGAAAGTGGTCTAGAAAAAAAACTAGAGTACAACATGAAGAAGTAGAAGACACATTTTTTCCCATTAAAGAACCTGTAGCCATGCAACAGACATTTAAACTAAATAAGATGTTTCAAAATGTGTACACTACTACATCAAAATCTAAGTTTTTATCATATATCATTGCAAGACTTGAAATGCTTTTTAAACGTGTTAAATTTATATGCACAAAAATCCTTATTTGTTTAACAATTTTTATTCCAAATATTTCTTAGAATACTTCTTAACACTAATATGTACACATAACATAGGTAACATATTAGAAATTTCAATATGCTTTTAAATACATTTATATCCCAATTCCTCTGTCCCCTGATGGTATGTGCAACATTATATACTTTCTGCTACATAATTTACCATCTTCTTTGCTGCCTCTAGCATGTTTTTGATTATTGTAATTCAGATGAAACCCAATCTCCCACATGAGAAATGCTTCATAGTGTGTGTTTAAAAATATGCGAGAATGCAGAAAGGAAAATAAATCAGATTTTTCCATGTATAAGAACTTTAAAAGGTTAATAATAATAAAATTTAAATTTGGAACCCAGGTCTTCATCCAAGTTCAAGAAACACAAACGAAGTTCTGAAAATAAAAAGATGGGTCTTCGGCTATTGTCAAGCTATTACTCACATGATAGACTTTTAATGTTAATATTTAATCTTCATGAGAATTCCACGATTATCTCTATGAATTTTGGAACATATTGTGGTTTGATAGTATACCTTAATAGTTTTCCTTAATTAGTGCCTATGACTTTTAGGTACAACCTTAACAAAAACAATGATACCACACCACAAGTAAATAAAACCAATACATAATATTGATAGTCCCCCAAGGTAGCAGATGCAGTACCATCCTAAGCGTTCCTTCAGCAGTCTTAGCATATGTCAGATATGGTAATGTATATTTGCCTCTTGCCTTGACTCCACATTGATATTTGCCTCTTCATCTGTACTAAAATATAAGGATATAGCCCCTGATTGAGTTGTGTTTAGATGGTAAGCACCACCGTCCCAATTTCTTGCAAAATCAAGAAATAAAAAAAATGTTGATGGATTGAAGACACTGGCAGTAATGTGGTTGGGTGGCCATATAGGTACAAGCCAAGGATTGCTTGATTTCCCCCAGTGAACAGTTTTTAGTTATTAAAAAATATCTTTTAGAAAAGGTGTATATGTAGATTGGTATTATTTGTTAGTAAAAATGCACCATGAAACAATGACCAGAACAATGACCATTGCTTAATTTCTGAAATGTAGAATTGTTTTAGTTGTTTAATCAGCCAGGTTTTAAAGAACAGACAAGTAGACAACTGGCATCAATTAGCTTCTTTCACTCTGTCCACTCCAGTCAAGGCATTTTCTTACAGCTTACTAATTGCCATTTTACGTATTGATTTTGTGCCTTGTATTGTGTACACATGGATGCCATCTGACATACTAAGTGATGTGTGCCCTCTGCTTATACAGCTCTAACCTTTTCCTTAATAAACCACAGCAAGAAGTGTGCACATTTAAATCAAATATAATAAAAATCTAATCTTTTAAAAAGTATACCATTTACAGTGGGAAAAGGCACATTTTCCCTACCTCCCCCCAGCTTACGTAGCATACTTGCTGCCAGCTACCTCTAGCATTGGCTCACGGAATGTTTAGGTGGTCTGCACTCACACATGCATAGAAAGTGCTCACATTGATTTCGGTGAGCATACTTGTCATACATGTCCTATTTCTTTTGATATCGTATTTGTATATTTATAACAATATTTTGTATAAATAACATTTACAAAAATGGCAAAAAAAATATTTTTCTTGACCCAGTCATCTCTATTGGCACAGGGGGCACCCTGTGATGTCACTGATGACATCATCAGTAGAGTTCCTCTGTCATTGGGGCTGCAGCATACATTCACACACTTGAATCTCAAGGGGACACTATGGCAGATCTGATCAGGGTCTGTAGTGAGTACCTGTCATATGAAGGGGATTATAGCAAATGACCACCAGAGCTACTTATAACATGGACTCCACTCTGTAGGTAGCAACAATGAATATCCAAAAAAGCTGTCAGTAAAAGAGACAGGGGAAATAGAGGAGTAGGTACTCACTGGATACAAATGTATCACCCTCAATTAAGAATAAGGAAAAAGTAGGAACATCAGCCAGGATAATAGTCAAAGCAGTTCTTTTCTTTAAAACACCGACCAGTTTCGGCGTGAACAAACGCCCTTATCGAGGTGAAACCTTTTTTGTATGAAGGGGATTAACCAGCCATGTTAGAGGTGACCTCATCGGAATGTTTGTTCAGGCATTTAAACACTCATTGAATGTAACGTCACTGATATGTACACAAAGACATCCATTTGTAATACATGTAGGGGCACCTCACTGGGGCTCCAACAGGTACCTTCTCAACCCTGTAATAACAATTAAATGGGCAGCTCTACACATAAGGTTTCCAGCTGGGTTCACCACTGCTTTCTCTGACGAGAGAGACTGTAGTGGTACTGGGTAGTGTTGTGTGTTGTAACACAAGAAGGTATCCAATCACTTTTATGTTATAACTCATAATCTGTCATTGTTATTTGCATTTCAATCCTAGCTAACCCTGTCAAAAACCTCTTGAGGGCCAAATCCCCCCACATACTGCAAAGATGCAGGGTCCTCTTGCTTGTTTTTTTAAATCGTGGCCAAGTCAGAAGGTGTTAAGTGTGACATACCAGGGCAAAAGGTACACTTAATTCCACTAAAACTTTCTACAAAATACCATTTTTTATTTGCTTTATAATGATAAATGATTCCTCCTAAATGAGATTTTGCATATTGTTGTTTATTATCCTGTCTATAATTTACATGGACCAGTGTCTGTAGTTTGAAAGTGCTGCGCCGTCCAGGTCTTAGCAATTGTCAAAATGGAGAGTGCACCACATATCTGACAGAATTTGCAATCCATATAAATTATGTATGCTTATGTGTCTCTGCTTTTTTAAAAAAAAAAAAACAGCATTGGTATCCAGAGTCTTCCTGCTGTCTGTTCTAAAGGTTGGTTTTAGTATGCTGAACATATTTGGCAATATTGCAGCATCTGGCATCTTGTTGATTTATTATTTTTTCTTATTAGTTTAATTTATTCATTTATTTGGCAATTACATAGACATATTCTAAACTTGAAAACTACTTACAGAATTATATAATCCCCATGTCGTTCAAATTCATGCTTTACTCCATAATGTAAGCATAATGGGAATCTTTCTTAAATGCAATATTGAAAATATCATGGTGCAACTTGCAAATGCGTTTTTTTTTTTATTTACTAGTTTACAAAGGAACAGACACTGAATGGGCAATTAACTTTTGGAGAACTACAGTTAGTAAAAGTAGCTTTTATCCAAGTTAAAGAAGCTGTTGGCATGGGTGTTGTGGGGCATGGAGACCCTTGGGCTTGGATATACCTTACCCCGGAGTCCCTGGTTACATGATATGACCACACACTACAAGTGTTACCGTATTTGCTCGATTATAAGACAAGGTTTTTTTCAGAGCAAATGCTTATAATCGAGGTAGTCTTCTAATCAGACCTCAAATAGCTGCAAAAAAAAAATGTCCGCTGGGGCCAGGCTGCTTACCAGTGCTGTGGTCAAGGGCAGCGTCTCTTGTACTAGCAGCAGGAGAACAGGAAGCCAGCAGAGTAATCACATGACTCTGCCCCCCTCCTTCCTCTGGGGGCGGGGCCAGAGAAGTTGCTCGCACAGCCGGGCCCATGCAGAAGTCTGCGAGTGAGAGATCTGCAGTTCAGGTAAGGGGTGGGGGATGGTTTTTGAGCAAGTATGTGTGATTAATGGAATGAATGAGTATTTAAATGTTTGTGAATGAGTGTGTATGTGATAGCATGGATGTGTAAGGGGGGGTGGTAGCATGGCATAGGGAGGCTGTAATCACACTCCTATCATCGCCAGGTTCCAGCATGTACTGGCTGCCTGGGCTTGATAGGAGTGTGATTGCTGTTAGCAAATATATATATATATATATATAACCTCCAGAAATGCCTTTTAAATGCCAGAAATGTCTTATACCCCCCTATATGCCCCTCTGCCCCATGATATTAACCCCCTATATGCCAGAGTGGCCATATAGGGGTATAAGGCATATCATGGGGCACAGTGGCATATAGGAGGGTATAAGACATTTCTAGAGGCAGAGTGGCATATAGAGGGTTAAAAGGCACATCATGGGGTATAAGGTATAAAAGTAAAACTTTTTTTCCTATAGGGTAGTCTTATAGTCAGGCTTTTTTCTTTTTTTCCTAAATTCATATTTAGATTTTGGGGGGTCATCTTATAATCAGGGTTGTCTTATAATTGAGCAAATACAGTATTTACACCATATGACCCATGGAATGGAGCTGTGAGCTAGGCTCTGGAGTCCTCTGGGAAAAACAACTCAGAAGTAAAAAACAATGTACAATATGGTAGAGCCTTGTGTTGCTTTTTAATTGGATGGATTTTGAATACATGCCTTTAAGCCTTGAATACAGTGTGCATATATCAGTTGATGCAATTGTTTTAATATTACATAAAAAGAATGGAAATAACTTAAATTGTCATTTACATAGTTGATAGAGAGCCTACTAATATTTAGAACAATACATCCACTTCTTCATTTTCATTAGTTGTTTGTAGTAGTTAGCTCACACCAATGTGTTATCTACAGTATATGCTGTAAGGGCAGACATTGTTCCCCAAAAACAAGAATGATGGTCATAACTCTCTATCTAGGATAAGTTCTCATCACTGACTGCATAAGAACCCGCTCTAAATCACAGTTGACTATTCTCTGACCCAAGGCAAACTAAAAGCTGGCAGGCTAGCACAACATCATGATATGTTTTCTAATTATTTTGAGAATGTTTTGAATGATTATGGATTAATACAATATTAAATGGTATTTAGAACTACTTGGACACATACAGAAAGGTTAAGTAAAAAATGGTGCATTGAATATCATAATAACTGGGGGGCTTTAACCCCTGATCTTTTGGATAACATCTAAATATATCTGGATAATAATATGGATGACTGTGTAGATGATATTTAGTATTTATTTAAATGTTTTTTGGCTGCTGCACTTTGATTAAAAACATCATCCAGCGCTCTAAAAGACCTGTGAAGGAACACCTCCAGGAGCACCTTATGCACAGCGTATCTGCACATTATTTTTAAGTGCAATATATTCTTTACACAGACTAACCATTGTTTATATGAAAAGTTTGGCTTGTGCACATATTTAGATTTAGATATTGCACATTTAGACATTGCCTGACACCCACCACTTAATCTTCCTGCTTAGTGTACCAAAACCTATAGACTGTCAGGACTTTACTTCCTAAGCCCAGGTGCTCTGTGCCTTAAAAGTGTGCTGTATTTTAATGTAGTCTACTGAGGATGTGCAGATGTGGCCTGTAACTGGCCCATACAGCAGCAGCACACTTGGGGTGCCTGATCACCCAAGATGCTAGTAGTTGGATTGCCGCTCCATGGACCTGCCACCTTAGGAAATGTGTTAGATGCAAGTGAAATGAATTAGCAAATGTGTTTGTATTTTTACATTACTTCTCTGGCCTCTAATGAACTTAAGACTTACATTTGAATGTGTCTCTATTTTGCATATGCCTGCTCATCTTAGTAAGATAACTTTTAGCAGGTAGTTGTTCAGTTCTAGAGAAAGAAAGCCCTTGTACAAAATGCATCTTAGTCATCATTGTCCCCAGGACAGCAGTTAATTAACCTGGGTCAGCTATTTTATTGTACCTTAAACACAAAGCAGATAAATAAACTGTAGCCACAGAAAGCACATTAGGCTCCTGTCCTTTTCTACTTAAAAAGAGATACATAACAATACTATGAATTAATTATGGTTTTTTAGAATGTGTCTTCTGTAACACATTTGTTTCTGTAAAAAAAAAAGGGTGAAGATAATCAAAAGACAATAATAAAGAAAATAAAGAAAATGTCCCAACTTACTAATTACAGTGATAAGTAAGCTGGGCTCCATCGACTTGCATGATCGAATGCAGTACCTGGCTAGACCCTCTTGTGAACTCTCTCGCTATGGCAACATCTCTCACTATGGCGCTTGTGGTAACTCTCCGGACCTATCACAGTGATTCCTGGGGTGGGTTTTCGGTGTTGTGGAATGCTTCGATATTGAGGCATTACAGCAACCCAGTTTGATCGAAGAAAGCGATCTTTAATGCCATGACATGACATTATTTCCAATGTTGATGTTTGGGGTAGCGCAAGATTAATTTTGAGAGATGGAACTCACAGTTCAATGAATCTATAACTTGCTTTTTTTGACTTACATTGATGCTAAAAAGCATTTCCAGAGTCCTCTTACTTTTGCATATTTGTCACACTTTTATGTTTCAGATCATCAAACTTATTTTTAATGGTAGACAAAGATAACTAGAATAAACATAAAATGCAGTTTTAAATGATTTCATGTATACAGTTGTTATCAAAAGTTTGCATACCCTTGGAGAATTGGTACCGTATTGGCTCGATAATAGGCTGCACCCAATTATAGGCCGCACCCTTGAAGTTTGGTGCTATTTTAAAGGAAATTTTATTTTTAGAGAAAAAATACACATTCGTGGAATAGTAAAACATTATTTTATCTAATGAACAGGAACTCATGTATTTTAACATTTTTGGTATCTATTATGCAGTTAGTCAGCATAGGTTATATACAGAAATCTGGAAAACCATTTTAAGGTCCCCCTTAATTTATAATGTACTTTAGTTATGGATGTGCCACTCTGCCCCCCAGATGTGCCACTCTTCCCCCCAGATATGCTACTCTGCCTCCTGATATGCTTTATACCCCCCAATATACCACTCTGACCCCTAGATATGCCACTCTGCCCCTCCCCCTACCAATGCCTCCCCAGACTCCCTGGTGTCTAGAGGGTGCAGCCGGTGGACGTCTGCGCATTGCACGTAGCTAACCTCTGCTGCTGTTAGCCACTTCCACCGGGGCTTCTATGCCGGTGCGCGTTAATAGAAGCCCCGGCAGAAGTGCCGGCAGCAGCGGAAGTTGTCTGCGCATACATTCACAGGCTGCCAGAGAGGAGGATACAGGTCTCCAGCAGCGCTACGGGGGATCCTCATCTCTGGTAGCCTGTAAGCGTCTGCACGATGCGCTCAGACAGCCTCCGCAGACCTTAAACACCGGAAGGTCATGTAATGCTGGCGCTCCTTCAAAGAAGCCCCGGCGGAGGTGCCGGCAGCAGTGGGGGTTTTGCATCACACAGAATGTCCACTGGCTGCCAGAGAGGAGGATCCAGGTCCCCTGCAGCGCTGCGGGCGATCTAGATCCTAACCCTGCTGCTTGTCCACAGCAAGGGCTAAATGAACAAAAAAAATATCCCTGGGCTAAACCCCAATTATAGGACACGCCTATAAAAAAAAAAAAAATGAGGCCTATAATGGGGCCCAATATGGCATATGTTCCATTTTTAAAGAAAACATTCAACTATAGGTTATAACAGAATGGCACAATCATATAAAAGGTGGCAACAATGAAAAAATTAAATGGCCTCTGTTCAAAAGTCTGCATACTCTTAGTTCTTAATTAACTGTGTATTCCTTCATTTAGCATCAATGACAGTGTGCAGTCTTTTGTAATAGTTGTCTATTAGACCTCAAATTCTTGGGGGTGGTATAGCTGCCCATTCACCATGGCAAAATGCCTCCACATCATGCAAAGTCTTTGGTCGTCTTGCATGAGCAGCAGGTTTGAGATCTCCCCAGAGTGGCTCGATGATATTAAGGTCAGAAGACTGTGATGGCCACTCTAGAACCTTCGTCTTTTTCTGCTGTAACCACTAGAGGATCATCTTGACCTTGTGCTTATGGTCATTGTTGTGGTGGAAAGCCCAAGGGCGTCCCATGCACAGCTTTTGTGCACAAGAATACAAATTGTCTGCCAGAATTTTCTGATAACATGCTGCCTTCATCTTGACAAAAGATTCCCTGTGCCTTTAAAGCTCACACACTTCCAAAACATCAGTGAGCCACCACCGTGCTTCACAGTGGAGATGGTATTTTTTTCACTATAGTCCTTGTTGACCCCTCTCCAAACATAGAGCTTATGGCTGTAACCATGAATCTCTATTTTGTCGAGCATATTGTAACTAAGCTTTTTTGTGACATTGGCGCAGTAAAGGCTTCTTTCTGGCATCTCGACCATGCAGCATATTTTTGTTCAAGTAACGTCGTATTGCACTTTTTCCAGAGCAGCCTGTATTTCTCCTGAGGTTACCTGTGGGTTTTTCATTGTATCCCGAACAATTCTTCTGGCAGTTGTTTTCACTTCTTAATAAGTGATTGAACAGTACTGACTGCTATTTTCAAGACTTTGAATATCTTTTTATATTATTTTCCATTATTTGACAGTTCTTCTCTGCTCCCCATGGCTCAGTTTCTAGCCTGCCCAGTGCATCCATATGAGAGCTAACAAACTATTTGATTATTTTAAACAGACACTAATTGCAATTTAGAAAGCCACACGAGGAATTAACATTTAATTGCAATTTTAACCTGTGTATGTCACCCTGTGTGTCTGTAACAAGGACAAACATTCAAGGGTATGTAAACTTTTGATCAGTGCCATATCTGTTATGATTTAAAAAGGAGCCAAACAACTATGTGATAATACATGGCTTCATATGATCACTAGCCTCATGATCAGTCATATTTTCAAAATCAATGCCAACATTTCACAATTTCTGCCAGTGTATGCAAACTTTTGAGCACAACTGTAGAAGGAAAAATTCAACTCTACCTAGCCTCATGTGAAAAATTAATTGGCACCTTTGGGAGTGCGGCCTATATTCGGGCAAATACGGTAATACCAAAATCAAACCCTTTGGTGGTAGTGTGATGATCTGGTGCTTTGTTATCTCAGGACCTGGAAACTTGAGATAATTGATGGAACCATGAATTCTGCTCTCTACCAGAATATCCTGAAGGAGAATGTCCGGCCATCAGTTTGTGACCTAAAGCTCAAGCGCAGTTGGTTATGCAGCAGGATAATGTTCCAAAGCACATAAGAAAGTACACCTCTTAATGGCTCAAAGGAAACAAAATGAAGATTTTAGATTGGCCTAGTCAAAGTTCTGACTTGAATCTGATTGAGATGCAGTGGCATGATCATGCAAAACACTCCAATGTGGCCTGGTTAAAAAAATTCTGCCAAGAAGAGTGGACCCAAATTCCTTTTACAGCAATGTGAAAAATAAATCTCCAGTTATCGCAAATGTTTGGTTGCAATTGTTGCCACCAAGGGTGGCACAAGAAGTTATTAGGTTTAGTCAGGGGTAATTACTTTTTCACATGGTTGATATGTTTTGATTAACTCTTTACCTTGAATAAATGAAATGATCATCTTAAAGCTGCATTTTATGCTTACTCACGTTGTTTTCTCTTATACTAAAATTAGTTGGATGATCTGACACATTTAAATGAGACAGATAAGCAAAAATAGAAGAAATCCGGAAGGAGGCTCATACATTTTCACAGCACTGTACATCAACTTGCATTCATATTCTGCTGCAGGCTAATGCCGATTAGAGTGTTGAATGTTAGTGATGCAAATGTGCATGTTTTGCCAACTTGCAAGCCCCCTTAGTTTACTGAATGAAGTTTATTGATGTGCAATGTACATTTAAATTCAAAAACATCATTCATACATACATACAAAGAGATCATTCATAAGCCATCATATATTCTACAAGACTAGGGCATGCCATGTATTATGTTATGAGTATAAACCAAAACACTACTTCATTATATAGGCCCTTTATGACTTTGTAGTGATGCATGTCCAATATATAAGGAAATAATTTTAAAAAACACATAGGTTTAGAGCTGTATTCATTTTTATAAATCTTTTTATGCAGTAGAAAGGCTAAATTTTGTTTAACAAAGAGAGGACAGAAATAAAGAGAACATCTTAAAAAGGTAGTTTAAAGCAGAGGCTGTTTTATGATCTCCTTTGTATATATCAACTTTATTGAAAGTCCACAGAGAGAAAGAAGTCAAGGAGCAGGACTCAAGGTTTGTTTGAGGCACACATGCAGCATACAAAGTAAGAATACATGTGATATATATAAGCTGCTAGGTACTTTTCATGTATCCATTCACTGATGTGTCACAAATTTCAAACAGTAAAATAATTAAGTTCTATGGGATACCTAGAGTTTTTATTGGTGTGTTCATCATTCATAAAATCCAAAAATCCTAAAAAAAATCTGGACATGTATGAAGGTAATGGGGACTGTGCTGAACTCAAATTAACCTACCTGTTAACCCCCCCCCATAACCAGAAACCCACCAATAACCACACAACAACTTTCTTTGATATAAAACAGGCTACAGCTTTGTTAAACAACATAAATATGCACTGTGTTCAGTGGCGTACCTACCGGGGTCGCAGGGGTCGCGACTGCGACCGGGCCCCGGCAGCAGGGGGGCCCAAGCCAAGGGGCCGCACGAAATCGGGCCCCGGCGGCAGAGGGCCCCAAGCCAAGGGGCCGCACGAAATCGGGGCCCAAGCCAAGGGGCCGCACGAAATCGGGCCCCGGCGGCAGAGGGGCCCAAGCCAAGGGGCCGCACGAAATCGGGCCCCGGCGGCAGAGGGGCCCAAGCCAAGGGGCCGCACGAAATCGGGCCCCGGCGGCAGAGGGGCCCAAGCAAAGGGGCCGCACGAAATCGGGCCCTGGCGGCAGGGGGGCCCAAGCCAAGGGGCCGCACGAAATCGGGCCCCGGCGGCAGGGGGGCCCAAGCCAAGGGGCCGCACGAAATCGGGACCCGGTGGAAGGGGGGCCCAAGCCAAGGGGCCGCCCGATACCTTTTTATGTTTTTTGTTGTTTTTTTTTTAAATAAGGCAAGCCGCGCCACGGAGCTGGCGACGGCCGCCTAATCATTGATGCAGCGTGAGGGGCGAAAGCTCCGCCCCCTCACGCTCAGAGTGTAGGATCACCGGATCACATAGAGCATGAGGGGTGAAAGCTCCGCCCCCTCATACAGACTGCAGGAGCACTGGATCGTGCCACAAGAGCTGCATGAGGGCTGAAAGCTCCGCCCCATCACACAGACTGCTGGAGCTGGAGCTATCACTCCATCAGCACTTCATCAGGGCCCCAAAGTGGAAGGAATAGGGAGGTCGGTACAATAATGTATTTAAAAAAAAAATATTGTATATGGCATTTAATTATTATTTCATTATTATTTCAATTATAAACATAAAAATAAATGTGTGTGTCTGTGGAGGGGGACAAAACGCATAAAGTTTTTTTTTCTTAAAAAAATGGAGATTTCTAGATTTATTTTTATATAGATATACATATATAAACACTTATATATAGATTAGACACACAAGTTCAGCTCCCCAGTGTCACCTTTGTCCCCATCCAGCCAGGCACAGGATGGGCTGTTTGGGGACAAAGATGGCAAACCCTACGTGTGTTATCTGGGTGCTGGTCAGGTTCTATGTGGGCAGTGTGGAGGCCAGGGCTGGTTTTGGGGTGTGCAACCTGTGATCAATGCCTATAATTTAGGGGGTTTTAAATATACCTTTAATGCAGAGTTTTTATGTGAATTCTATTTGATCTATATCTGCAATGCTGGGTTTGTGTGTTATTCTGTTGATCTATATCTGCTATGCTATGTTTCCATACATTATTTATGTATTCAAAGAAAAAGGGGCGCATGTACAAAAGGGGCCCTATGTACATGCGCCCCTTTTTCTTTGATTATGTCCTTTGTACATGCGCCCCTTTTTCTTTGATTTCGCCCTATGTACATGCGCCCCTTTTTCTTTGATTTCGCCCTATGTACATGCGACCCTTTTTCTTTGATTATGTCCTTTGTACATGCGCCCCTTTTTCTTTGATTTCGCCCTATGTACATGCGACCCTTTTTCTTTGATTACGTCTGGTCTTGAACATCCTGAGGAGTGTTTTGTCGGGTTGCTGCAGTGCATTGCTTGAGGAGTCTTGTTTATTATTATTTTTACTTTTAATTTTCACTTTTTAATTTGAACACATATCACGTGATAGAGTGATCTATATTTCTTAAGCATTATTTATGTATACCTGTAAATACAGGGTTTTTATGTCTTATTCAGTTGATCTATACATGAACGTACTGTTTACATGTGTTGTTGTTTATTTGATCTATACATGAACTACGGGGAGTAAGCAAGAGAGGTATGGTTTAGTTAATGAGGGACAAGGGGACTCTGGGGATGATTACGGGGGAGAGTACCATGGTCAGGGTCAGAAGGAGGGAAGACTGCACCCTAATGTTAGGCATTTTTTTTACTTTCTGTAGGAATAAATAGAACTGTGTAATTTTTATTTATCCAGAGATAAAACGCCATTTCTGAATTTGTAGTCACTTCAGTGGACAAAACATTCTAGGCCCTGAAATAAGTGAGAAGAAAGGTAAAGGTTTTATGTTATTTACTCTATTTCAATCTGCATATTTTATTAAAAATTATTAGTGGCACTAAATTGTGGCTTCGGATGTAACATGACTTTTTTAGTGTATTGATGTACTCCCAATCCCATCACAAAAGATTCTATCTCATACATCTGCTGAGCTCTGAGGTCATCTTTATCTAGCATACATGGATGGTGAGGAGTTAATATTCTGTCTATTCCCTGCTATTTATTTTGGCCTTTTAACACTTTTGGTTCCTGTCTAACATTGCCATAATTGCCATGAATTTCTCTTGGTTTTCTTATAGAAATATACATCATTGACAATAACTTCACTAAATGTATAAAACAGGTTGATTAATGGTTGTCCTTTATATTTGCAGAACCACACCATCAATGGCTGTTACGTGTCACCTTTTACCTGTCCTGAATGCTGCGTTGTTGAAGATAAAGTAAGTTGAAAAAATTTACAGATATTATTCGATATGTAATTTGTTGAAAAAAAAATTGTTGGGTAAAAATCATGGGTTTTTTGGGGGGGTGAGGGGGTGGGGGGGCCTTAAAAGATTCTCGCACCCGGGCCCTGAGGCGTCTAGTTACGCCCCTGACTGTGTTAGCTTAAAACTTAAAAAAACTACTGAAACAAAACATTAATAATACATTACAAATATAAAACATATACCAAAGTATACTCACCTCCCCCTTCTCCTCACAATATTGACAGCTTCCTCTGCAGCCCCAAATCATGCTAACCACCAGCTGACCTTAATCTTGGTGGGGACGTCCAAGGTCATTGACCATACCATATCAGAGGTCAGTGAAGGATTGAGCCCAACTTCCCTTCCTTAACACCAGCACAATTCTAAGATTTTACCAGTCTCATGACGTAAAGTCATGATTTTATTAAGGACACGGAGGCGAGTATTATTGCATTCTCTTTCTTTATTACTACTCCCTCAGCAGCAAAAAATACAGGAAGTAGTTTAACTGAAGAGAAAAAACATATATGAAGACATATAAACATGCCAGCCAATCAGCAGTAGATCCCAGTACATCAAAGGGTGTGACAAGCTGCTGCACTTCCTCTTTTCTTGCGGATCCAATCAAACCGGAACCAACAAAACGTAAACAGGAACAGTCATCTCAAGGAACTGATAACTTGCCGGAAGCATCCAGAAGACATCAAACTAAAACAGAGAAAACAGGACACTGGTAGAAATCATGGAAACGCTACAAATCAGAAGCAAACAAGGTAAGACAATGCAATCGGAATGAGAGGCATGACATGACATCGAAATACGATAACACAGCAGAATTAAAAGAACCAAACAAAATAAATGAATAATGTCGAACGAAATTCTAAAAGTCGGAATCAATATACTCACCCAGCCAACGAAGGGAGGGAAGAAAGAAAAAGGGGGGGGAATAATACTCGCCTCCGTGTCCTTAATAAAATCATGACTTTACGTCATGAGACTGGTAAAATCTTAGAATTTTATGAAGGACACGGAGGCTCCTATTATTGCAATTTTAAAGCTGATCAACCAATCGTTCAGAAAAATGATGGATAGGGCAAAGATAGAATTCCCGAAACGTAGAATCGGAAGACCAGTCCGCAGCTTTCAAAACGTCCTCCATACGACAACCAAGGACCGCAGCCTTAGACGCCGAAGCACTCCTAACAGAGTGAGGAGAAAAAATGGAAGTATCAATGCCTGCCCGATGCAAGATCTACTTCAACCATCTGGAAAGAGTGGAAGAAGAAACAGAAGCATGAGGTCGCCTAAAAGAAATGAACAACGGAAGAGATGAAGAACTCCGAAGGTCCCGAGTGCGACTCTCATACTCCCGAAGGCAAAGCACGGGACAAAGGAGGGGACGAAGAGGAAAAGACGGATAAAAAACCGATTTAATATTGGTCTTAGTTCTCCTAGAAATATCGAACAAAACGCCATCTGGACGGTAGACCTTAGCCGAAAAATCCAAAGCTCGGACATCCGAAACTCTTTTACAGGAGAGAACACAGAGCAAAAGTTTAGCAGAGAACTCCTTAAGCGACAGTTCATGATTAGGAGACCAAGCCTCCAGAAACCGAAGGACAACGTTGACGTCCCACGTAGAGGAGTAACGAGGTACAGGGGGTCTGGAAAACGAATACCCTTGAGTAACCTACATACTAAAGGGTGTTGGCCAATAGGAACCCCATCCACAGGAGAGTGACCAGCTGAAATGGCCGAACGGTACAAATTAACCATGCGATACGCCTTGTTGTCTTGGAAAAGATCCGTAAGGAAAGAAAGAACCATATTTAGAGGGGCCGAAAAGGGGATCCAATGACCGTCCCAGGCACCAGCTGGACCAGGATCGCCATGCGGAAGAATAGGCTCTTCTAGTACCCGGGGCCCATGCATCGGCCAGGAGGAGGCGAGTGCGCTGTGAAACGCCCTCGACAGACCAAGGTCCCCGGAAACACGCCAAGCTACCAACTGAAGCTCCACCGTCTCCAGACGCAGCAAGCGCCTGATCTCCTTCTTGATGGCCACGATCTTGGACTGTGGAAGAAAAAGAGACTGGTGAACGGAGTCTATCTGAAAACCCAGAAATTCCATGGTCTGAGACGGCACGAAGCAAGATTTGTCTCCATTTATGAGAAACCCCAGCGACTGAAGAAGATGAAGGGCCCAACCGAGGTGCGACCGGAGGAGCGCAGGGGATTGAGCCAGGATGAGGATGTCGTCCAGGTAGATTATGAGACGTACTCCCCGAGAACGAAGAAACGCCACTACCGGCTTCATGACCTTCGTAAAACACCATGGGGCTGACGAAAGGCCGAAAGGAAGACATGTAAACCTCCACTTCTGACCTGCCCAAAGAAACTGAAGGAAATTCTGGTGAGAGGCCGCGATCGGAATCGTGAAATATGCATCCTGAAGATCTAATTTCACCATCCAGTCTCCCGGCAACAACAGATCCCTGAGACAATGGATCCCTTCCATTTTGAAGTGGTGATACACCACATACGCATTGAGGGGCCGGAGGTTGATGACCGGGCAGGAACCCCCTCCTTTCTTTGGAACTAGGAAAAGCGAACTGACAAACCCTGGAACGATCATGGGGGTTGGAAGGATAGCCCCTTTTTGAGAAAGTGACCTTACCTCTTCTGAAATCAGGTGGCGCTGAAGTAGTGGAAACCTTGGGGAAGGAGGCAGACGAGCCTGTCGAGGAAAGACGGTTAGTTCCAACTGATAACCTTTGACCGTGTTCAACACCCAAGCGTCTGAGGTAATTAAAGCCCAAGCGTGGGCAAAAGCCGCTAGCCGACCGCCCACCTTCATGGGGGAGGGAGAGAGGATATAGGGACTTACCGTAAGGACGTCTGGAAGCAAAATATCCTCGGGAACCTCTGGCGGACCCAGGGCGGCTTCTTAAAGGAAAGAAGGCTGTTGACCTCTGTTCTGGGAGGGCTGGACGTTGAGAGAAGGAGCCTCTGGAACTGCGGCCAGACGAACGACCCCTGCTTCGTCCGGCCCCTGCAAAAACTCTAGGGGCGAAAACTCGTTGAGCCTTATCGAGGGCCGTAAAAGTCTTTACAAAGGAGCCCACATTTTTGACAAACGAGTCTCCAAATAACAGGCCTTTGGCCGATGGACCCGGTTCCTGAGTAGCCATATTGACCAATTTGGGCTCTATTTTGATCAGGATGGACTTGCGTCTCTCCACACAGAGAGCGGCATTAGCGTTGCCTGTCAAACAAACCAAGCCAGCCCAGAGCCTCATCAAAATCGAAGGAGTCAGGAGAAGCTTTCCCTGCTTCAAGCAATTCAGTTTGGTGATGGGGCTCAAGCTGTCTAGGAGTTTATCCTGACAGTGGTGAAGAGAGAATTCCAAACCCTTTCTGGGCTTCCAGCCCGTCTTAGACAGAAACTGTATAATCTGAGGGTCAACCTCAGGGGTCTTACAGACCTCATCAGGTACTATGGGCCTGGGGCATTCAGCCCTAAGTTTACGTCTACTCTCCTTTGTGAGGGGTTTGCGTACCCGGAGAGCGAGATATTGGGCGATATGAGCCGGGGGGTCCCATTCGGCAGAGCGCGGGTGGCGCAGGTTATCTGGATCGAAGAAACCTGACATCATCAACCCCAGAGGGGGACGTAGCAAACTCAGGGGATTCGTCCTCATCAGAAATATCAGAACCGGGATCCTTATATGAAATAAGGTCATCACCACTCATCAGATTCTGATGAATCAACCTGAGCTTTAGCTCTTTTCCAGTGTCTGGCCGTTTTTGTCCGGTCAGGGACTCTTTTGCGCGGTGGATCAGCGCTCTCAGTAAGGTGCTTAGATTTAAACAGGGCCTTTTTGCCTGCAGCAGGAGCGGCCACAGTAGTGGGAGCTGAGGCCACAGGGGCTTGAATCAAAGCTTGTTGGATAAGACTGAGTTATGGAATGAGACATAGCACCCATAGCAGAGGACAGGGCTTTAGAAATAGAGTGGGACATTGTAGCATCCAAAAGAGACTGGAAATCCTCAGATGACAGGGGTTGAGCATCATCCTGAGCTCTAATGGAGGAACCTGCAGCCCCAGTAGGAGCAGCCTGATCACTAAACTGATCCATGACACAAACACCAAAAACGCTAAATATCGGCTAAGAAATGAAAACAAAGGGTTGATTAACCCGAGATGAAACACCTGGAGAAAAAACGAAGGATCTGAGATGTCTACCGGCAAAGAGCACGCAGCTGGAGTCGCGGGAAACCAGTTAGAAGTGTCGAAACAAAGATGGCCGCCGCACGAGTCAGAGCGCATGCGCGCGCGAGACTCGCCGGCAGGAAACGAAGCCAGTGAAGCAGAAGCTCCGAGAAGAGCACCGCGATACCGGCAAGGCAACCAGAAAAGGTAAGAGAGAAGAGGGAACCGCAAACGGCCGAAACCGAGCGAATAAACGCGCGATAAAGATGGTAAGGTGGGGGCAGAGGTATACGGCGGGAAGGCACAAATGAATAGACAAATAAAACGAATGGAATAACAATAATGATGACAGAAAACAAATAGGGACAATAATAAGACCAAAATCAAAACGGATGGGGAATAAGAACAGCAATAATTAAATGACAACACAGAGCACAGAAATACTCAACTGTCCGCTGAGGGAGCAGCAAGAAAAGAGGAAGTGCAGCAGCTTGTCACACCCTTTGATGTACTGGGATCTACTGCTGATTGGCTGGCATGTTTATATGTCTTCATATATGTTTTTTCTCTTCAGTTAAACTACTTCCTGTATTTTTTGCTGCTGAGGGAGTAGTAATAAAGAAAGAGAATGCAATAATAGGAGCCTCCGTGTCCTTCATAAAATCTCTTATTCTTTGCTCTTTATTTGTATAAATAATGGGAGGTGCCCTGTCCATTCAGCTACGCTAATTCCCAGGGGCCTTGATTGCTCATAATGTCATGCATATAAAGATTGCAAAATGAAAGTGATAACTATGTTTACAGAATCCAATCGAAACAAAGTATCAGATAGGCACATTAGAGCTGTTGCTATGACAACAATATAGAAACAAATGTACCACCATTATAAACACTTCATTTTATATTTATATATATTATGTTGACAGATCACCTTATTTGGGAAGATATATGGCGATATCTAGATATCTTCACTGATATCATTGCCCTTGCAATGCTTGCACTACTTGCTAACATTGAGTGCTGGGGTAAGACATATCAATATTTTGATTTTAACTTCTGTTAGTGTGCACGTATCAATGCATTTTTATAACTAGGGAAAGGTAGAGGATTTTTTTTAATAGGGATACACTGGCACTATATAACTGTATACTAAAAAATTGCAGTGGCTTTGTGCGACCCTAGAAAGAGATGTACCTGATTTAGAAAGTTCCCATCCATTAATGCCTTAACAGTGGAAACATAAGCGCTATGGAATTTGATGGCGCTATATAAAACAATAAATAATAAGGTCATCAGTTTATTATCATTGTAGTACACATATTTTAATATGTTGATATTCTTCAAATGCAACCCTTGCAAGATTGCACTTATAAAGTAAACATTGTCAACCTAACAAAAATCTGCTAAAAATCAACAATCATTATAAATAACCAAATGGACAGATGCTTAAACAAAATGCATCAATTCACAGAACTATCTTTAATGATAATGGAGCCTTACTCAAACTTTTTTTAGGAGCCTTGAGCCCACCATGTGAACTTGATCATACAGTCTTATAAGCAGAAAGAACTCTGTCCTGAGCTTCTCCATTATTTTCAGCAAGTTGTGGTGTCTATCAGGATCTCACACCCTGTCTATTCTTGGTTTTACAGTTCAGGGCAACTCTTAGCGTCGTAAGTAGACTAACTATCTTTGTCACTTGTCATTTCTGTCAATTTTGCCTTCAGCTGGGCATAGCCATGAGTATAGGAGGTAGGGGCATGGCCAGTGATGACATCACAGGTCTAATAAGGGCTTCAACTCCCTATTTATACTGGCATGCATGCTGAGGGCAGGGGACAGCTGCCGTGGGCAGTGGAGTGCTCAGATTACCCTAGGCATGGGATGTCTTTGATTGCCTTTGCATATTGTCATATAAAGCTTCAGGGTCCACTGCAGTTTTGTCTAAGCATTTCCATCTAACACTTTTAGAAAAGGGAAACAAAATCTCCCAACTTCTTTATCCTGGAATTGTTTGGTTTTTATCTTCAAATGAAATATAATCAATGGTAAACCTTTCACTCATGAAGGTTGTCCACAAATATTTATGCAGCACAATTATGTATGCAGAACAAAGTCAAATAACTGATTACTTTCCAGTGCAAGGTTGCACTTTTTATTTTCTACCAATTCTTTATTTTGTAGATGGATGTTGGAAGAAAAAGCATTTTTATTTGATTTGGTGCTTTTGATGAACAAAATCGTTTTCTTCTGTTTATGAAGCTGTGCTTTGTGTTTGAATGATGTCTGGACTATATCCTGAGCTGGCAACAGCTGCAGAAGCTGGCACTATCTACAGCACATTCATTTTCCTTTGAAGCACTGTTCCAATATTTTACAGTTTAAGAAAAAAATAGCCGCTCCATAATTACTGCTTTTCCTAAAATTGTTTTTGCTCCTTTTCCTTAATACATACATTATTAAAGCTCCCTGAACCCATTTTAATCATAAGTAAACCTAATGACAATTGACATACTCTGCGTCAATTGTATGTTTTAAATGCCCTCAATGAACAATAGTTTGTTTAATGGCATTCAAATATGTTAAACCTTGTTTTAAACGTTTGCTTGTTTAACAATAGCCAATAGCACCAAGATAACATTCATCAAGAATAAAGAAAATATGAAATTAGTTGAGATTGTGTTGATTTGTTTTTCCTTTGCTGGAATTAAATACATTGACAAATTTTAACTATTGTGGCAATATTCAATTAAATACTGCAGACGTATTGATACTGCTACATCTATGCCGCCACCACAGGGGTCCCTTACCTTGTACCACGCCCTCCAGAGCCTTGGTTTGCCGCCAGAGCGTCACGCAAGGCCATACTAGGCCCCATCCCCGGACTCACGTAATTCGTGCGGCCCATTTTTGAGGCATTTCGATCGCGGTAGTGTGTAAACACAGCCAGGGGGCATGTCAAGGTACCCAAAACACCTGAAACGAGTCTGGTCCCTGAGGAGGAAGGTTTCCTCTGCACCAATTAATCACAAGAGGGTTGGGCTAAGGGGTTGTTCAGTAACTCACAGTCAGCACTCACTATATAAACCCTCCTCTCTCAGACCTCACTGCTTGATTGTTCTCCAATGTGCTCACCCAGTGTGTTCCTCTGTTCCCATTCCCTTGCTTAAGCTCTGCTGTGTGCATTCTCCGGTTCTGACCTCTGGCTTGCCTCTCAACTATTCCTGATTATAGACATCGGCTTGCTCCTGATTCTCCTTTGCCTGCTGCCTTGCCCTGATCCTGGCCCGTTTACTCATTTATCGCATGAACTCTGCAAGCCCTGAGCTCTGTCTGTTTACCCGTTTGTTGATTGTTTGCTGCCTACACAGTCCCTTCGGACTGTCCTCACCCTTGTCTGTTCTTCGACACTAGTTCATCCAGCCATCCCTAACCAGTGCTCCCATACGAGTGTCATTACATTATCCCTCCATACGCATTTGCCTCTTTTCTAGCCCCCACCCAGCTACTTGAAATTCACATCTACTGCTGCCCGCACCCACGTGGTCTACTCACCTTCAGGCAGCTCCAGCCTTGGCTTAGCAAAAGTTCTGGGGAGTGTCTATCAAGGACCTGATTGTTATGCACAGAAATCACTCCCATTGATTTCAAGCAGCCAGTGGAGTGAAAACTGGACAACAGAAGGGGTGTTGTGTTGAGCGTTCTCATATCCTACCAAAAAAGGTTGTATACACATTAACCCCTTTGTGACAATGGCTGATTTTATTTTTTGTACCCTTCGTGACAATGGCTGCTTTAACATTTCTGCGGTGCTTAGCTGTAATTTTCTTCTTTAAAATTTACTGAACCCACACGTGTTATATATTGTTGTTTTCAGGACAAGAATGGCTTTCTTTAGATGACATTATTTTGATTGTATCTTTACCATAAAAAAAAGTATAAAATATGGTGAAAATGTGAGCAAAAAAGGACATTGCTTTTTTCTGCACATTATGGGCAATCATTACAAGTGACGTTTTGCTATTTCAAAACCATTTTTTCCAAATCTGGTAATTCTGCCCCCATGTGCTATTTGGAACATTTTTTAAGGCGGCCAATGCAATTTACCCCATCAAACCATATATTTTTGAAGACTAGATACCCCAGGGTATTTGAAATGCTAGTATTTTAACTTTTTCCATGCACTAATTCTACCACCAGTCTATCAAACTTTGTGGTAGTATTTTTTTTTTACGTTTGTTTCCCCACAATATATTTATATATTTTTATTTTTATTTGAATTTTTTGGAACTGGAAGGTTCCCCTGATGGTGACATCAGTGAAGAATTATTTTGACATGTTACCAATTTTTTCTCCTCATTTTTTTTTATTTACTTTACTAATAACATTGTGATTAGAAAGCTGGGCTTCATTGACTTGCATGGTTGAATGCAGTAACTGTATTCAACCTGCAAGGGGAGCCAAAGTTCTCAGGAGGGTCCGACGAGAAGCTTTTTATTTTTTAAAGGACACGCCACCATCTTGTGAGTGGCAAAATCTCTTGCAGTGGCTGTTCTGACAGCTACGATTGAAGACTGTATATATTATTTTTGAGGCAGGTTTTGAATAGGTCTGGGTTAATGCACCATTTCACAGTTTATTTTTTGTTATTATTGGTTCTAGTTGTGGGGCACTAGGAGATTTGGAGCTGCTTTCCATACACTAGAGGCACAGTTTACATTGTTTTAAGTGTATTTTCAATGTTTAGTAATGGCCTATTGCCTTAACCATGCACATAAGGACAAGGGGTTAAGCATTTCAATAATGTTTAACTATCATCTAATTGGAATTGATAGTAAAGCATACAAGGTAGAAAATTTAATTTGCTTATTGAATTCTGTCTCCTTTATTGTTGTTTTCTTCAACATCTGAAACCTACTGATTTCACTGTTAATTACATAAATCAATTGTCGTTCACAGCCAGGTTCCACAATCTTATCAGATTCAATATGATTCACCAGGTTAAGAATAATACCACAAAGGAGGCTATGACATGTCAATACGACTAACGTGTATTTGTGTGTAGTGTACAAGATGTAAGACACAAATAAAGATTGTGAATAGTGTCGAGAACAGATGACGCAGTTGCTTTTTATTTTTATTTTTTTATTGGGTTACAACATGGGGTCAGAGGCTTTGTGTTTGTGATGGTAAAACCGGACAGCCCTGCAATTGTACTGCACAGCAGCAATGTTGAATTTTAATTTCTCTCTTATCGCAGACAAACAAATTAATGTGTAAACAGCGTAAAAGCAAAAAAAATATGTAGACGCCTTCAAAGTGCAGCAACTGCTCTTTTAACCCCAGAAACAACACAGAAAAATGTCACACCGAAGTAATAAAAAGCGTTGTACATAAATAAAATATATATTCTTATAAAACAAATATATATAGGAACACTGCAGGACCTTTAATGTAGAGCCATCGAATGATAGTCGAGCAAATAACTGTTAGAATGGAATTATAAGAGAAACAGACATAGCGTAACACCATAAAAAAATTTATCATTTATTGGCCCCCAACTTTACTTTAAAACAGTACAGTATAAAAAGACACATCTGTGAAAACGTGTGTGGATCACTGTGAAGCTGAGTTGAATTTTTCACTTTTCAAGTGTTTTAAAGTAAGCCGCCTTGGTACCCCATGCCTGTTCTTTCTCCGAACTGTTATTAGGTATGTGGATGTTCACTTCTTATTTCTTCTTTACAATACCAAGAAATAAGTTTGAAAGTTTTCTGTTTTAGTGTTTTTACCTCTGGTTCCATTGTATTAATAAAGGTTTGCCACCTCTGGGAAAACTCTCCTGTCTTTCTTTTCTTTTCTGTCATTGCCTCCAGCCAATCTATGCCAATCCGTTACAAGATGCAGAAGAAGATGCAGAAGTGGTCAGCAGAGAAGGAAAGGAAACATTTAGAGAAGGTGTGAGAGAGAGTGAACAAGAATGAGAGTGTGAGTAAATGTGGATCCACGAACGTTGGACGAAAAATTCTGAGCTTTTTTTACCAAAGTTCAGTAAATTTCCAATTCATACAACTCCAAATGCAGTCTAGAAGCACTCCTTTTAATTTCTGCACCAGGATCAGGTGATCATCTGCTATGATCCAGTATAGGATCTTATATTCCACTATTGGGCCCCATCTGTTTAGTAACTCCAGCACTCATGGGAGTGTGAACCTTTGCTCCTCGATAAGTAGTAGTAAAACATCAGCAAATGCTGAAATTTTAATCCCTTTGATACTAAAATGTATGACCCTAAAGTACTCAGAGTTGCATAGACCCTGAAGGAGAGTATCAAGGCCTATGTTAAAAAGTAAGGGTGCTAAGGGACATCCTTGATGTGCTCCCCTTTCCTTGAATCATTGGCACTTATTCTTGTGTCGGGATTTGAGTATAGTTTCTGGAACAATCTCAGAAAATTTGCTCCATCAAACTGTTTTTTAAAAATACATATTAATTAAGATCATGCCACTTTGTCAAAGGCACCCTCAGCATCTAGACTCAACAAAATCCTATAAGGTGACTTAATACACATTGCTGCGATGGCTGTACATATGTCTTGCCCTAATGAAGCCCATTTGTGCTGGATGTATTGTTTGTGGGAGAAAAGCTACAGTATTTGCCACAATGGATGTTAACATTTTAAGATCAAGGTTCAGTAGAGTTCTTGGTCTATATGAGAAGGCCAGGGCTGGGTCTCTATTTCATTTTAATATTAAAATGGTTCTATTCCACACAATTTCTTATAAGTGTATATTCGTTATTTATGTCCAACATTTTTTTCGCTTCTGTTTGACATTTTATTATGAATGTGTTAACACCCTCCTGCTAGGCCTAGGGTCAAATTAATATGAATATGACAGATCTATGACTATTATGGCTCCAACACCCTCTTTTGCAAGTTCTTCCTTGCTGACATATATACCCTTTCTTTGTCATGTTTATCAGTTAACAGGAAGAAATGATGGAATGTCTCTGTGGACACTCAAAATATTATACTCACGATGACCATAATGTTTTTATCTGATTACAGCAGCCCACAGATGGAGAAGTAGTCAATTCTTTTCACATTTTCCCTTTAGTTAATTATGTTCACAGCAGTGAAATTACTTTTAAAATTGCAAGGGGACTATACATAACCACACACTATTGTTGAAGAGTTTCACCTTCAAAATTGAGCTGAAATATTAGGTTAGACTTTATGTAATATATTGCAGATGAGGCACACCTTTGCAAAGCATATTTAGTGTACCTCATTCCCTGAATAGAATCTCCGTTTATTGACAATACAGCATAAAATGTCATCCAAGTACAGTGTGTGTGTGCAATGGGTATATAGCGATATTTTTATATACAAGCATACATCCAATGGATATATATAACAATCACATGCAGGCGAAATTACATACAGTGAATATGAGTAAACAGTACATAGGTAAAAAGTCACATATTTCATTAATACAGTATGTTATATAAAATGTACAGTGTAACTAAAGAGACATCGGCATACATATTTTCCAGTGAGAATTGCACAACAAAACAGAGATGGTCAAGTTATACATATGCGAAAAAAAATATGGTATGAAAAGTAGAAAAAAGGACACGTGCTGCATCGCTGCCAACCGTGTTCACAGTGTAAATGCAAAGTTGTATGCAAATAAGAAAATGTAAAAGATAAAACATCAGGGCATAAAATATCTTCCCAAGTGATCCCTATCACAGTTTCAATGTTGAACACCCGTCAAATGCAGTAGTATGGGGAAGTCTGGAGAAGACGTAAGTTCCTTCCACCAGAACCACCTACGGTCATTCAAATAGCCCCTACCTCTTGAGGTCCAGACAAGTTCCTCCATATAGGATATCCTACTCAGCCAAGCCTGGATTGGTGGAGTACCCTGTCTTTTCTAGAAGCGGGGAATAATTGCTTTAGCAGTGTACCTCATTCCCTGTAACTGCATCCGCACTGAAGCAAAATCATCATGGTCTCTGCACGCCTGTTATACAGAGAAGTAAATAATGTGATGCATATTCACTAAAAACAAAATAAATTGAAACAACAATACAATAACATTTCAAAATAACCAGTTAGCTGTAGATTGCAACTCTTTTTTTTAAATGGATCAAAATGTGCTAATTCTTATATACAATTTGATAATCAACTTTAGTATTAAATGTAAAAAGGAGCATACACATTGGTATAGTTGTTTTATAGCTCAAATTCTGCAAATATTAATGTTAATGCACTGTACTTAATGATTGTAGGCTCTGCAAAAGCTTGGCAGGGCAGGGTCTACTGTTTGAGACCCTCTGCATGGAGCATTGAGTGTGTTTTTATTTGTTTGTAGTAACTCCAGCAGCCACCGTCTTAGCCATAGTGATGAAAGTCCGTCTGTTTTTCATGCCAGCCGAATCCCTTTTTATTTCTCTGTTACTGACTTTATATGACCTTTGCCAATCTTTTAACAAGAAAGGAGGAGAGATCATCATGTCTGAAGTGCAAAAGTATTTATTCTTTTAGATAACTGTAAGAAAAGTGAAGTGGATTGGGTATTATGTAATAACTGTTTCAAATAAAGTGCCTTTTTTTTATTTGTAACAAACTGAAAACCAGCATATTTCAAAAGATTTTAAAACTCATTTTTTTCTTTATTACTTTTTGCTTTCACTCAACAAAAAACAAATAGTGTTCGATACCAATTTTATTAACACAGATAAAGGTACCTGAAAGCCATTTAGCAATTAAGAGGATACAATTTAATCTTGTTAATCTGGTTTTCTTATTAATAATAATCTGACTCTATGAATTCATGTGTGCTTTTATCTACTTATGTGGTTACAGAACAAAATTTTTATATTCTAATCATTTAATCATTCATTTACATATTGATTCTATCTATCTATCTATCCAGTGGCGTACCTACCGGGGTCGCAGGGGTCGCGACTGCGACCGGGCCCCGGCGGCAGGGGGGCCCAAGCCAAGGGGCCGCACGAAATCGGGCCCCGGCGGCAGAGGGGCCCAAGCCAAGGGGCCGCACGAAATCGGGCCCCGGCGGCAGAGGGGCCCAAGCAAAGGGGCCGCACGAAATCGGGCCCCGGCGGCAGGGGGGCCCAAGCCAAGGGGCCGCCCGATACCTTTTTATGTTTTTTTGTTTTTTTTTTTAAATAAGGCAAGCCGCGCCACGGAGCTGGCGACGGCCGCCTAATCATTGATGCAGCGTGAGGGGCGAAAGCTCCGCCCCCTCACGCTCAGAGTGTAGGATCACCGGATCACATAGAGCATGAGGGGTGAAAGCTCCGCCCCCTCATACAGACTGCAGGAGCACTGGATCGTGCCACAAGAGCTGCATGAGGGCTGAAAGCTCCGCCCCATCACACAGACTGCTGGAGCTGGAGCTATCACTCCATCAGCACTTCATCAGGGCCCCAAAGTGGAAGGAATAGGGAGGTCGGTACAATAATGTATTTAAAAAAAAAATATTGTATATGGCATTTAATTATTATTTCATTATTATTTCAATTATAAACATAAAAATAAATATATGTGTGTCTGTGGAGGGGGACAAAACGCATAAAGTTTTTTTTTCTTAAAAAAATGGAGATTTCTAGATTTATTTTTATAAAGATATACATATATAAACACTTATATATAGATTAGACACACAAGTTCAGCTCCCCAGTGTCACCTTTGTCCCCATCCAGCCAGGCACAGGATGGGCTGTTTGGGGACAAAGATGGCAAACCCTACGTGTGTTATCTGGGTGCTGGTCAGGTTCTATGTGGGCAGTGTGGAGGCCAGGGCTGGTTTTGGGGTGTGCAACCTGTGATCAATGCCTATAATTTAGGGGGTTTTAAATATACCTTTAATGCAGAGTTTTTATGTGAATTCTATTTGATCTATATCTGCAATGCTGGGTGTGTGTGTTATTCTGTTGATCTATATCTGCTATGCTATGTTTCCATACATTATTTATGTATTCAAAGAAAAAGGGGCGCATGTACAAAAGGGGCCCTATGTACATGCGCCCCTTTTTCTTTGATTATGTCCTTTGTACATGCGCCCCTTTTTCTTTGATTTTGCCCTATGTACATGCGCCCCTTTTTCTTTGATTTCGCCCTATGTACATGCGACCCTTTTTCTTTGATTATGTCCTTTGTACATGCGCCCCTTTTTCTTTGATTTCGCCCTATGTACATGCGACCCTTTTTCTTTGATTACGTCTGGTCTTGAACATCCTGAGGAGTGTTTTGTCGGGTTGCTGCAGTGCATTGCTTGAGGAGTCTTGTTTATTATTATTTTTACTTTTAATTTTCACTTTTTAATTTGAACACATATCACGTGATAGAGTGATCTATATTTCTTAAGCATTATTTATGTATACCTGTAAATACAGGGTTTTTATGTCTTATTCAGTTGATCTATACATGAACGTACTGTTTACATGTGTTGTTTATTTGATCTATACATGAACTACAGGGAGTAAGCAAGAGAGGTATGGTTTAGTTAATGAGGGACAAGGGGACTCTGGGGATGATTACGGGGGAGAGTACCATGGTCAGGGTCAGAAGGAGGGAAGACTGCACCCTAATGTTAGGCATTTTTTTTACTTTCTGTAGGAATAAATAGAACTGTGTAATTTTTATTTATCCAGAGATAAAACGCCATTTCTGAATTTGTAGTCACTTCAGTGGACAAAACATTCTAGGCCCTGAAATCAGTGAGAAGAAAGGTAAAGGTTTTATGTTATTTACTCTATTTCAATCTGCATATTTTATTAAAAATTATTAGTGGCACTAAATTGTGGCTTCGGATGTAACATGACTTTTTTAGTGTATTGATGTACTCCCAATCCCATCACAAAAGATTCTATCTCATACATCTGCTGAGCTCTGAGGTCATCTTTATCTAGCATACATGGATGGTGAGGAGTTAATATTCTGTCTATTCCCTGCTATTTATTTTGGCCTTTTAACACTTTTGGTTCCTGTCTAACATTGCCATAATTGCCATGAATTTCTCTTGGTTTTCTTATAGAAATATACATCATTGACAATAACTTCACTAAATGTATAAAACAGGTTGATTAATGGTTGTCCTTTATATTTGCAGAACCACACCATCAATGGCTGTTATGTGTCACCTTTTACCTGTCCTGAATGCTGCATTGTTGAAGATAAAGTAAGTTGAAAAAATTTACAGATATTATTCGATATGTAATTTGTTGAAAAAAAAATTGTTGGGTAAAAATCATGGGTTTTTTGGGGGGGTGAGGGGGTGGGGGGGCCCTTAAAAGATTCTCGCACCCGGGCCCTGAGGCGTCTAGTTACGCCCCTGTATCTATCTATCTATCTATCTATTGCAGGATCGAAGCAGAGGCACCCTTTTGCCTGAAGTAACCTCCAGATGAACTTCTGCAAAAGGGCGGAGCTCTTAGGCACACCCCCTCCTCGCATGGCCGGATCCAGTGGGGGCAACGGGGCAATTTCCGCCATCTAGATACTGAGGCATGCTCTGGGAGGTAAGTCCTGACATTTGGATTTACCTCTTTATCTCCTTAACTTAAAGTTGCATGACCCCGCAGGGGTAGCACTGCAGCTCACAGTGCGAGTTGCATGAAGCTTAAGCTGAGGCTTTGCAGGTAAGTGAGCTGCGTGTATGTTAGTTTCTGTCTGGGTATGCATGTTAGTGTGTGCCTGGCTGTGTGTGTGTCTGGCTATGTATGTATGTGTGTGTCTGCCAGGGTATTTTAGTGTGTGTCTCTATATTACTGTGTGTCTGGGTATGTATGTGTTATAACTATAAAAACGTGTCTGTATCTTACTGTGATTACTGAATAACATTTAATGTATGAATATATATATATATATACACTGTTATGCTATCAATAACCACTAACTATTGAGTGTAAAGTCAGAGTCCACACTCCTTGTTTTCTGCAATTAACAACATTTATTAAGAGAGGCTAAACAAACTAACAATACATATACAAATTACTATAAATTAGTATATGCTGTTACAAAACTATCTATTCATTGATTGAATGGAAATAACAAAGAAACAGCAGGATAAGCCTGTAAACACGTGATACAATTACCACTCCCTTGTGATCATCTCCACACAGACTCAGAGAGAGAGAGCGAGAGAGAGCGAGTTGGCAGGACTTTATAAACACAATAAGTCCTCCTTCTGCTGGACACTCCCCTGGTAACCTATCTTCTCCAGTGACCCTTAGAGACCAAGGTGATAGAAAAGGGAAAGGACATTGCACTGGGGGAGGCAGTGGAAGGTGACCAAATGTCCTAACTGATTTGCCATGTGCTCTGCAGAGAAGAATCTCCATTAATGTTTGAGACCATTTTAAGGTCTTGTATAGAGAGGCTTTGCCCATTGGATCTCTGCATCATAACACCATTTCACTTCATTGGCATACAGTTGGTTGTCAATCATGCCTTCCTTTTTACAGTATGTTAGTATATGCATGTGTGTCTGGGTATCTTAGTATGTGAACATGTGTCTTTGGGTATGTTAGAATGGGTGTCTGGGTATGTTAGCGTGTATATCTGGGTATGCCAGTGTGTAAACATGTGTTTTTGCTAGTGAAAGTGTGTCTGGGTATGTATGTTAGTATATGCATGTGTGTCTGGGTCTCTTAGTATGTGAACATGTGTCTTTGGGTATGTTAGAATGGGTGTCTGGGTATGTTAGCGTGTATATTTGGGTATGCCAGTGTGTAAACATGTGTCTTTGCTAGTGAAAGTGTGTCTGGGTATGTTAGTGTGTGTATGTTAGTCTGTGTCTGGGTTTTTTATTGTGTGAGCATGTTTTTTGGATAGGTAAGCATGTGTGTTTGGGCATGCAAATGTGTGAACATGTGTCTTTGGGTATGTTATTGTGAGTGCATGTGGGTATTTTAGTGTGTGAACATGTGTCTTTGGGTATGTTATTGTGAGTGCATGTGGGTATTTTAGTGTGTGAACATGTCTTTGGGTATGTTATTGTGAGTGCATGTGGGTATTTTAGTGTGTGAACATGTCTTTGGGTATGTTATTGTGAGTGCATGTGGGTATTTTAGTGTGTGAACATGTGTCTTTGTCTGGTTGTATTCATTTGAATCATGTTAGTGTCAAATGTATGTGTGTGTTAGTAGCGAGTTTCTGAATGCGTGCGTTCGTGCAAATTGTCGATATATATATATATAGTTTATATACAGTATACACTCACTGACCACTTTATTAGGTACACCTTTTTAATTGCTTGTTAACACAAATAGCTAATCAGCCAATCACATGGCAGCAAATGTTTTTGGAATGTTTCTGGTATACCACACCTCCTGCTCAGCCGGCATCAGCTCAGCCAACAGAAGCTACGGGAAGCTGTACTTCTTGTTCTAAAGAGCTCGGTTCTGTCTGAAGACCTATTGTGAGAGATGGTATCTATGACAGCCACTCACTGTAAAGTGCCACCCTAGGCCTAGGTCAAGATAAAGCCCTGTCTCAAACAATATTTAGATAAACTTACATTGAGTATTATATCTGATTTGCAACTGGTGGGTGCTATAGCTTAGCTCCTAGACAGCTACACATTTTCATAATCAATACATACTTCTGCTGAACATTCTGTTTTCTTTCACATAAACTCCCATGACACATCTGGCAATGTAAGGATGCCTGGAGGACATTTCTGTTTGGGCCAGAAAATCATAGCCACTAAATACTGTTCAGATTTGTCATTTGACATTATTTGTAACCTCATTAATAAGTGTTGAATGAACACTTGGGATCGAAGTGGAATCTATAGTAGGCTATTAAAGAATAGAACAATGAAAAAGATTATATCTGATGAACAGACTATCGCAGAACCTTTTACTATTTCTACAAATATGTTATCAAGCTGTTATGATTTTTCTATCTCTTGTTTTATTTCTGCTGTGTAAAATTTTGATCCAATCTGACAGATGCAAAGGCTTCCCTCTGTGTGTCTTGTAAAGATATTATGCCTCTAGATTACATAAAGCCTGAACATCTTATTGTGTCCATGGACAGAAAAAATATATTTGGCAGTTCTCCAACTCTTCGAGATATAAGCTGTATATTTGGAATTCCTTTTTTCAATGAGGTCCAAATGAAACATTTTGTTCTGTTGCAAGTCATCTTGTATTTTTATTTTATATTACTTGCATTAAAATGGATACTATTGTATTGGTCTCAGAGAAGATTATCTATAGATATTAGTGATAGTCTTTTAGTGGGACACCATATTCATAGTATACAATGTAGCATCACTCCAGCTTATTTTTCCTCAATGTTCCATTCTTTATAATTATTAATTTGGTGCCAGATATGATTCAGCCCATCAAGTCCACCCATCATTTCATCATTGGTCTTGTTTTTAGGATAGCTATATGCCTTCTTCCTTACATTACATCTAAACCCATGACTGTCTAGTTTTAGAGTATCATTACCTCCCTTCTGTACTTTGTTAAACCCCTTTATGTTTCTATCACATCCATCTCTTTCTTCTCTGTACTCGGTTGTTGCTAACAGCACAATATCCCCAATAATATATGTTGTTTTGCAGTTACCTTGGATTGTTTACATCCCAGGTGCATTATTTCACATTTATCCACTTTGAACTGCAACTGTTGCAGTCTCAAAGATATACCTTACCTTTGAGACCTTTTGTAATATTGCCAAAAAAATGGATTCCAGTACCAATCCCAGAGGTACTCCATTAATAATAACAAGGTATTCCTCTGAATATTCCCTCTTAACTACAACCATTACTCAACCTTTGCCTCATCCATTCAATTAACATCCAAGCTCAAATATCTTTTATTTATTATTTCATATGTAATGCATTGAAGCATTTTCTTTCATTGCTACCTAAATATAGCGATTAGCAGAAATAAAATTCCTGATAACTTATAATTCTGTTAAGTCATGGGGAGTAAAGAGTGAATCTAACAAAACTGTATTGCTCATATTCACATCCAGACTTGTATACTTAATTAATTAATTTATCCTTTATTAAAGGAAAACTCAGAAACAATCCTCATTCAGAAGTAGTCAGTAGCTACCACGTGTTTTACAAAAAGGTAGCTGGGTTACAATTAGCATGTACCCCTTTTTCATGTGTTCAGCATTGATTGTGGTGAGTACCGTACATAAATTCCAGATGGCGTAAAATAATAACACATTTTTTGTGGATGAGCCATAGCTGTTAACTAGCATAGGTACAAACTATCCTTTGGAATTTGGTGGACAAAAACCTCACAGCCTGTAGGTTTTTGCTTCTGAAATGTAGTAAGTATACAGCAATATTGAAGACAAATTCATCTTTTCCAGATTGTATTGTGCTTTTTTGCCCCATATACAGCATCTGCAGTACTAGAAAGAAGATGCCAAGTTATTACTTATGTAGCATCTAGTCTTTTGTAACTAAATTTCCTTTTTTTGTCGTCGGGGAGAAAAAATATGCCATTCACTGCAAACTCGGATTTCTCACAACTTAATATGGTGCCCTCTGACTTCATATATTGAAAAGAAAAAAAAAAAAGCTGTTGTATGAGAAACCCAGACTAAAGTGTATCTTTTAACAAAATAGTTTCTCATGTTTATTCAGTTTAAATTGTCTTTTTTTGTGTGTTTCACACATTATATAGAATTTATTTTATTTGAAAGTTTTCTTCTGTAGATCTCAGCTCTTCAAACTGTAATTAAATTACATTTCCTGCTGCCTTCAGAATTCTGATTACCACGTTGGATAGGTGGAAAAATAAACTATAATTAAATACTTTAGGTGTATAAAATATACATGCAAATAGACAAAATATGCTCAGGAAAAAAATATATAAATTCTATTGCACAAAGCTATCACTTTGCTGGAGAGCAGTAGAGGTATTCAACAGAAATGTTGATCCATTGTCTGAAAGACACAAGCAATGTAGTGGGAGGATGTGGCTATGGAACAGGCAACTTTGACAGCTGTCATAATCATTTATTATTGGGAAGAGAAAATCTGTTGCTCCATTCCATTCTTACAAATGTGCCACTGATATTGATAGCATTGGTACGTGACCATCACTGAGAGTAACAGCAGTCCAGAAGGGAGCTGGTAAATCAAATCCAGAGCAAGGTGACATCTGAGACAAAAGAGTAGTACAGAGTAGTATAGGACAATAGTAGTAGTACCAGCAAAGTGGTCCTAGAGCAGTTACATATCCACAACATCCCTTTGGGCGGTCTATCTCGGCATCAAGATCTCCTATGAATACTGCCACTTTGACCTTTGTGATTCAAAATCAACCTAAATCATTTACCCAATGAAAATATTTAGGAAAAGTGAGTGATATTGAGCTTGCAGTACCTGAAAAATCACTGTGCACCGTTAAATTACAAATCACTTGCATCTAGTTTCAATGTAAATATCGAATATGTAAACAAAAAACATGGACACCATAATACTGCTACAAGTACACAAGTATCGCCTGTTATATAAAGGCAAGCTTTCTAGTAGAAGCATGCTACATATTAAAAAAAAAAATGGTGCGCCGCCAGTAGTTTCTCCCCTCTCATTCTGTATGTGGGAGGCTATGCTTTTAAGAACGGTGGATTTGTATCTGTATTATCATTAAATATATATATTATCATTATCCATTACAAAATATCTGTTGTACTACTTATCCACAATAAATACAATTACCATAGCTTTCTTGTTGTACACAGTGGCATTTAGCCAATGTGATGACGACGATAACACCAATTATTAGAATCATTCTTGAAGATGTTATCCCTTTACTTTACTGAGAAAGTCTTTAACTGTTTTACTGGTTCACAAAAGTATAAAGTTCCAGGCATTTGCTATATCTTATGTAGCTGCAGTGGTTCTCATTTAGCTTCATGTGTATGTTCTGTTCCTCTTCTGCTTTACAATGCTCTCCTTGTTCTCTTGGCCATCCTGTAGTTAACATTTTCTCAGACTTCTACAGTTTAGTTTCATATTTTAGAACAGGATTATACTTACCTTATCAATAGTAATGTTTAACCATTTTCTCAAAATTGTTTTCTCAAAGTGATCAAAAGATTGCAGGCAATATTCCGCCTTTTGTACTCCCTTGTCTTTCTTTCCCCACTATCATTCTTTTCTCCTCTTTATTTCCGCATTGTCCATCTCTTCATCTTCTCTCTCTCATTTCTTTTTAAACTTTTTTGATTCCCTCCTCTGTACATTTCACCATCCAGTGGCCCCTTCGCCACACACTACACTGCATGGCAACACCTCCTCTGGTACACAACATTACAGGCAGCCCTTCTTATGTACATATACTCCACACTATCCAGCAGCCAGTCTCCTCCCTGCACACAACATTATCTGGCGGCCTTTGTCCGCACTGCATAAAACCTCCCAAGCACACAACACTACCCAGCAGTCCCTTTCCTCATCACACACATGTTCCAACAGCAGCTTACCTCATTGTACACATGATTGTGCAGCCTCTTTCCACATCACACATAAAATAATCACATAGTCCCTTTCTTCATTGCACACAACATGATTGGACAATGATTAGACAAGATTATCCAGTAGCCCCTGTCCTTATTGCACACAACAATATTAAGCAAAGCCTTGGTGTGAATTCTTGGTCATAAAGGATGGGGTATATTGCAAAGGTCCAATCATAGTGCACTTCACCCTTATTGCTACCCAGCATGAATGACCGTTCCCACAGTGAAGGCTTTTATATGACTACAGTACAGTGGATATAAAAAGTCTACACACCGCTGTTTAAATGCCAAGCTCTTGTGATTTTAAAGAATGAGACAACAATAAATCATGTCAGAACTTTTTCTACCTTTAATGTGACCTATAACGTGAACAATTCAATTGCAGAACAAGCTGAAATCTTTGAGGAGAAAAAATTACAAAAAACTCACAATAACCTGGTTGCATAGGTGTTCGCACCCTTAAACTAATACTTTGTTGAAGCACCTTTTGATTTTATTACAGCAATCAGTCTTTTTGGGTGGGAGTCTATTAGCATGGCACATCTTGGCGTGGCAGTATATGCCCACTCTTCTTTTCACTCTAAATCTGTCAGATTGCGAGCACATCTCCTGTGCACAGCCCTCTTCAGATCACCTCACAGATATTCAGTTGGATTCAGGTCTGGGCTCTGGCTGGGCCATTCCAAAACGGTAATCTTCTTCTGGTGAAGCCATGCTTTTGTGGATTTGGGTGTGTGCTTTGCGTTGTTGTCGTGCTGAAAGGTGGATTTCCTCTTGATCTTTAGCTTCCTAATGGATGCCTGAAGGTTTTGTGCCAAAATTGCCTGGTATTTGGAACTGTTCATAGTTCCCTCCATCCTGACTAAGGCCCCGATTCCAGCTGAAGAAAAACCGCCACCACCATGCTTCACTGTGAGTATGGTGTTCTTTGGGTGATGTGCAGTGTAAGTATTTGGTCAATAACAAAAGTTCCCTTTGTTGGCAATGACAGAGGTCAAATGTTTTCTGTAAGTCTTCACAAGGTTTTCACACACTGTTGCTGGTATTTTGGACCATTCCTCCATGCAGATCTCCTCTAGAGCAGTGATGTTTTGAGGCTGTCGCTGGGCAACACAGACTTTTAACTCCCTCCAAAGGTTTTCTATGGGGTTGAGATTTGGAGACTGGCTAGGCCACTCCAGGACCTTGAAATGCTTCTTACGAAGCCACTCCTTCGTTGCCCGGGCGGTGTGTTTAGGATCATTGTCATGCTGAAAGATCCAGCCATGTTTCATCTTCATTGCCCTTGCTGATGGAAGGAGGGTTTCACTCAAAATCTCACGATACATGGTCCCATTCATTCTTTTCTTTACACGGATCAGTCGTCCTGGTCCCTTTGCAGAAAAACAGCCCCAAAGCATGATGTTTCCACCCCCATGCTTCACCGTTGGTATGGTGTTCTTTGGATGCAACTCTCCTCCAAACACAACGAGTTGAGTTTCTACCAAAAAGTTCTACCTTGGTTTCATCTGACCATATGACATTCACCCAATCCTCTTCTGGATCATCCAAATGCTCTCTAGCAAACTTCAGATGGGCCTGGACATGTACTGGCCTAAGCAGGGGGACATGTCTGGCACTGCATGATTTGAGTAGCTGGCGGCGTAGTGTGTTACTGATGGTAGCCTTTGTTACTTTGGTCCCAGCTCTCTGCAGGTCATTCACTAGGCCCCCCGTGTGGTTCTGGGATTTTTGCTCACCGTTCTTGTGATCATTTTGACACCACGGGGTGAGATCTTGCGTGGAGCCCCAGATCGAGGGAGATTATCAGTGGTCCTGTATGGCTTCCATTTTCGAATAATTGCTCCCACAGTTGATTTCTTCACACCAAGCTGCTTGCCTATTGCAGATTCAGTCTTCCCAGCCTGGTACAGGTCTACAATTTTGTTGCTGGTGTCCTTTGACAGCTCTTTGGTCTTGGCCATAGTGGGGTTTGGAGTGTGACTGTTTGAAGTTGTGGACAGGGGTCTTTTATACTGATAACAAGTTCAAACAGGTGCTATTAATACAGGTAACGAGTGGAGGACAGAGGAGACTCTTAAAGAAGATGCTACGGGTCTGTGAGAGCCAGATATCTTGCTTGTTTGTAGGTGACCAAATACTTATTTTACCGAGGAATTTACCAATGAATTCATTAGAAATCCTACAATGTGATTTCCTGTATTCTTTTCCCCCATTCTGTCTCTCATAGTTGAAGTGTACCTATGATGAAAATTACAGGTCTCTCTCATCTTTTTAAGGGGGAGAACTTGCACAATTGGTGGCTGACTAAATACTTTTTTGCCCCACTGTAAAACCAAAATGGCTTTTTGGGTACCTAGACATAGAAGCCTAAGATTTTAAAATATTTCAGGAAGGGAACTATAGTATAGTACTATATGGATAGTATAGTAAACAATAACATAGTCACAGTACAAGAGTGTTTGTTTCACTCAAATGCTTCATTTTTAATTGCAGCTTGGTGAAGAAACAATGCAAACACATTTTCCAAACTTAAAAGGTGATTTATAGATGATCATGGAAACATTCACAGACATATAAATAGATACTGACAGTTAGAATTAAAGAATCCTGTAAATGATATTCAGTTGCAAATTACTATGGAGTGTAGGGAATGCCAACTTAGATGTATGGTCTCTCGTGTTGCAAAGCCATCTGGTAAATTTTAGATATGGTCTGGAATATTTTTTAACATCCAATGTGATAATAGCATTGAAGTTTATGACAAGCATTCTGGAAGAATATCTACTTTTTAAAAGAGCATATTTTGAGATTTGAGAAACAGATGTTAGTAAGTGAGAATATGCAGCAAAGACTTTGTGTGCAAGGAACTAAGGTATGCATTGTGAAACCACTATCATAAGTTTGCAGTACTAAGTGTGTTGAAACAATTAGCTTTCTGAGCAGTTTTAACTCTTGTGAATAATTCCATACATAAAATCCACAGGCTGTATTAAATTTATGCAAATACACCAGAATGAAACTTGAGTTTCACGTCTCAGAAATGATGTTTATTATAGAATCTTTCTGGAACAGCACTGCCCAGTGTATCACAATTCCCAGGGCAGATAGGGAAGCTGCCAATCAAGTGAAATCAATGCATTTGCCCAATTTTTTGTGCAACATTTGAATCAATTTCATCAGCCAACCATCTGGCTCATATTACCTCCCTTCACAGCCCTCTAACAATTACAGCTTTTGAATCAATCATTTTGAAACGAGCTGTACAGAACGAACGTATGAATCTCCAAACAGCTCATAGTGAATAATAAGCCACACAGATCATTCAATAATATTAATGCTGCTGGGGACAGCCAGTGAGAAAAAATTCATCAACTTTGGCTTTTCACTCCTGCCTCCCTGTCCCTCCGAAAGTCAATAATTAGCAGAACAAATGGAAGTAGACGCTTATAAGTGTTATTGGGAATGCACAGAGTATGTCACACAGTCTGGTTTTGTGTAGTAAATGATGCCTTCCTTTCACGATCATATTTTCATTGTTGAGAATTTGCTGTCTAAATTGTCTTGGTTAATGGAACTCACTTAATCCCAAAACCCATTACAAGTGTTTCCTTGCAGATAAAAGAGATATTTACTACCCCTCACAAGACAATTCCTCTACAAGTTGTGTCCATAAACATCCAGCATCATTTTTTTAAATTTTTTATTATTTACTGAAAATAAGGTGGAAACTGAGACAATATTTGTAATTTGTAATATGTTGTACTTACATGTATTTGTATTGAAATAAGTCAACACAATTAAGATGATTATTATTGTTAATGTGGTGCTGCCATCAACCAACCTGTATAACATGCCATTACTAAACACTACTATGACATTAATGGCATACGCCTCCCCATTCCCCACCTTCTTACTTAATCAAGTTACTTATACTTATTTCATTATACCTTTGTTTGTATCTCTTATTTCAGACCCGACTGATTTCTTAAAATTCCCCACCAGACCCAACTGATTTCTTTAAATTCCCCACCATAGTCAGCGATTGTTTTTCCCAGTATTTAAACTTCCCTCCTCTTTTAGATTTAATAGACAAAATTCCAGAGAGGTGCCTCTTTAATTAACAGATGTATAAGAAACTACCAACGAGCTCAAGAAATGTCAAGAAATCATTACCCATGATTCAGGTAGCCCCGTTACACCATGGGCTATGTTAATAAATCAACACTGGAGCAATGGTAGGGCAAAGTGCTGAGTGCAGTAACACTTACATGCTTTCGCTAGCCACTGTTTTAAAGTGAGAGCTTTTCCACACTTTTATCCTTCATCAACATGTATGAGACACTATGGATTTTACTCAGTTGGGTATATATCAAATTCTCGATCACTTTGGTTAAAAAAAACTGCTTGAAGTTTTTTCTTTACTCAGACATTTTGAGAAATAGTGGATGTTAGCAGTGATATATCTATTTTCTCTCTGTAGATGACAATTTTCAGACGTTGCAGGTGAAGTCACCCTTTGCTTGTTCACTGGTGCCCAATGCTAACATAAGTGTAAACTAAAGTTTTCTATTCTTTAAGCATTTGACTTATGCCATTGGTATCCGCTTAATATCACCTGCTGATACATAACTCCTAAATGCAGGGTTTCACCTTTGCATTCGCTATCCATGACCCTTGCATGCAGTGATCTGTCGACCCCTTTGGAATTCTTACTCAGTATTCATCAAGAATCAGTGTGAATCACTGACACCAATTCGCCTTTCTCATATAGTATTGTTTGTTTCCAAATATAACACTAGATGGTAAACTCCTAGGATTAAAGGTGGATTGTACTGGAAGCAGCATTTGAAATTGACTGTAATAAAGAAATGTCTGTGGGAGTAGATGGACTATTACTAGGAGGCTGTAGCCATTAGAAACACACGGCGAGGGAGTTCATAAAAATATTAGAATGATCTTCAAGGCCGTCGACTAAGATTGGCTAAATTTGGAGGGATTAAAAAATACTACATTGCAAAAGGCAATTGAATGCTAACTTCAGAGGTTGGCCTTTTCATCAAAAGCTGAAAAATGACTAATGAAAGAGCAAATGTTACACTGAGGACAATGAGATACACTGAGCTCTAGGTATAAAAGAAACATACAGTTTGAAAGGTTTGTCAAGGAGGAGGATTATATTGCTATAATACATGTAAATAAAAACCTTTACCAAACTATTTGAAATGTTCTTATAATATATCACGAGTTAGAAAAGGCTATATTTTATATGCTACAATTCCTTGCAAAAGTATTCACCCCCTTGGCTTTTTTTTCCTATTTAGTTGCATTACAACCTGGAATTAAAATAGATTTGTTGGGGATTTTTATCATTTAATTTACAAAACATGCCTACCACTTTGAAGATGCAAAATATTTTTTATTGTGAAAAAAACAAGAAATAAGACAAAAGAAAACCAGAAAACGTGAACGTGCATAACTATTCACCCCCAAAGTCAATACTTTATTTTGCCACCTTTTGCAGCAATTACAGCTGCAAGTCTCTTGGGGTACGTCTCTATAACCTTGGCACATCTAGCCACTGGGATTTTTGCCCATTCCTCAAGGCAAAACTGCTCCAGCTCCTTTAAGCCGGATGGGTTTCTCTGGTGTAAACCATTCTTTGGTCCTTATGGTGTCGCTTGCTTGGTGGTGCCCCTTGCTCAGGGTTGTTGCAGACTCTGGGGCCTTTCAGAACAGGTGTGTGTATATATATATATATATACTGAGATCATGTGACAGATCATGTAACACTTAGATTCCACATAGGTGGACTTTATTTAACTAATTATGGGACTTCTGAAGGTAATTGGTTGCAGCAGATCTTATTTAGGGGCTTTATAGCAAATTAGGTGAACACATGAACACGCACCACTTTTCCATGTTTTATTTTCTCAGACTTTAAAAAAAAAGTAATTTTCTTCATTTAACTTCATCAATGTGGACTATTTTGTATATGTCAATTACATAAAATCCAAATAAAAATCCATTTTAATCCTGGGTTGCAGTACAACAAAATAGGAAAAATTCCAAGGGGGTGAATACTTTAGCAAGGCACTATATTTGTGAGTGAGCCAATGTAATTCAAAAACTAAGCCAACTGAGCTCAAGCCAACATTGGCTACATGTACAACCATTTATTTACACTAATTTAAGTACAAAAAAAAAAGGATTGCACCACCAAAATAAATTATATTTTATGGTGTGGAAGGATATGATAACCTATGATAGAATTTTAAATAATTTACATTAAAATACACACAAACTAAAGGTGCAGTCATTAATAATTTTTATTATTTCAGGAATCAGTGATGCAAACAGATTATTTCACTGCTCCCTGCTTTCAGTGAAATGTGGGCCCCTTTAAAACACTAGTTGCTTATCTTGTGGCTGTCATGTCTTGTGGCTCCTCATGTAGATGGGTTCAGGATAGGACTCAATGACACACGAGTCTACAAGAGCACCATCAAACTGTTCCTTTAACTGTATTTTTCTCTTTTCATTGTCTCATGCCATAATGTTTTCATCCCATCCTGTGCTTCATCTCCCATCCTTTTTTTATTCCCTGCTGGCTCATTACTCCTACATTTTTTAATGTTCCTGGCCCTGTAATAGCTGTCTTCACTTCTTCATTTTACGCATTTTATTCATTCAGGTCATTATTCTCTCATTTGTCCTCAGCATCGTGTCAGCATTACACATCTACCTTAATATAAATGTTCCTATCATCTTCATACTTCCCCAGTCAGTTTATTGGATTGTTTTCTGTCATTTACCCCACAATGAAAGCTAAACATTTCACTGTATGGCACCCTAGGATTCTCCTAAGCCGCATCCAGTTCGTATTACAATAATTGTATTGTTAACAGTTGTTCTTATCGTGGTCACTCGCCACTCTGTACATTTACAGGCACTCAAGCTAGAATTTTCAGTAATAACTTATAAGAAAAAGCTATTTTTTGTTGCCAGTAGCTAAGATAAAACATATAATATTAGATTACAAGGCTCGATTTCCTTTGGCTTTTGCATAAACCCTTAATAAATCTGCAATGAGGGTATATGACCCAGCTGATACTTTGTGAATTTGCAGAGACACGTTTTTATCTCGGCTGTTGACAGACAAGAAGTGAGACACCATTTTTAATCTCTTTCCTCAAGCGGCTTTTAAAATCTGATTCTCAAGCTGAGTTTCCATTTGCACAGTAACTTCTATGGGTTACCTGCTGTCTCCTACCATTGCACTTTTTTCCCCTCATTTCATTACAGAATCAGCGGTGCAGCTGCCTGATGCTTTGTCTTTAGCTAGAGGATTATAAAACATAGGAGGCTCTAAGGCAAATTCCTGTATGTGTTTGGCCTAAGGCCAAAGGGCAGCCCTCTGTCTGATATGCTAAAGCATACACTCTGCCAGGTCAAGGTGTCAGCCATTCATTAACCTAATGGTGTGGGGAGAGATGGAGAAGTATTAAAATCTCTGTAAATTATGCAAAAGCAGAAAAGATAGGTTTAACAATAAACTCTGGGATCTGCGGAATTTGCAGTCACCAAATGTAAAATTGACATTTAGGCAAATAAGCTACAGTGTGTTCTGTGTGGACTAGTAATGAAGTTGCTTTGTGATCTGTTTATGATTGGTCCTGCTTGAAAGGTCTCATTTTATGTTTGAGTGCACCCTGCTGGACATCGTATAATATTACAGGCAAGACAAAAAATAGTGACTTTATATTGTATTATAGGTTTACATATTATTTCCAATATATATATATATATATATATATAATTATCTATTTAACAGTAGAACAAACAATAGGTTGTTGCTCATTTTCACACCTATGGGTTTCAGTGCAGATTTGTCCTTTGATGTTTCCACACCACAATATAATTTACTAATAATTTACTATACAATAGGCAGAACAACAAGTTGCTAATTTATATATGGGATGTCATCCCGACACTCTGCAGAGAAAACAGCATTGGGGAGATGAGTAATGGGTGCAGTTGGGCACTTCTCTGGACAGCCCTCATTCTGAATACACCCAGAGGTAGGCTATATGGAGACAATCTATACACTGCCCTAGGTCATATAGAGCAGGGGTGCTTTGTATTGGTGAAATGGCTCCTTTCTGTTGCATTCAGTCAGTTTCAAGATTTTCTGATGCATCCTGAGGTCAGTTTCAAAGTGACTACCACAAGGTGCCTGAACATCAATGAGGAGCTGCCGGCTAGAGGCCCAAAACAGCAAAGGATACCTTTTCAGCAACACGTATACATTGTAAAGGGTAACTAGGTGCCTATACACAGACAGTGTTGTTAGATCACCCGTGCCGCACCCCTCCTGTGGAATTCCCTTCCCCGTTCCATTCAGACTTTCTGCCTCGTACACAACTTTCAAAACCTCTCTGAAAACTGAGGACCGAGCAGTCCTCTCCTATTGTCTCACTTCCCCGACTAGATTGTAAGCTCGCAAGAGCAGGGCCCTCCTCTCCTTTGCACCAGTTTGTTATTGTATGTGTTTTTTGTATGTGAAATTGTTCTACTGCTGGCGCTTTATAAATAAATGTAATGTAATCTAAGATCACTATAAAAGGTACACTATATGGACAAAACTATTGGAACACATCTTCATTTTTGAATTCAGATGTTATAATCAGACCCATTGTCACAGGTATATAAAGTCAAGCCATGCAGTCTTCATTTACAAATATTTATGAAAAAAATGGGTGTTCCAAAGAGCTCCATGAATTCATGCATGGTACTGTGATAGGATGCCAACTTACCAATCAATCAGTCAGTCAGTGAAATGTCATCTCTGCGTTAAGGCCCGGCGCCACCTATAGGCAAAGTAGGCGCAGCAACAGCAGCAACTCATCACCAATCCTGAGCCAGGCGAGTCAGTGACAGCAGCAATCACTGAAATCCCCTGAGGGCTTACATATATATATTTATATATATATATACAAATACTTGATTGAGTTCAATAAATGCATTGGCAAAACATTTACCAGTGAGGCCCCATTATGTATATTTACATTAGTGCTCAGAATATGAATCCTGCATTTTACGGGTAAAGCACATCATTAGTAGTATACAGATATTAAGACTACATGCTAACTAGTAGCTATATACATGCTAATTAACAGATCAGAACTTTGGAGGAGTCAATGCCTGACAATGTCTGACAAAGTGGGCCTTTGCATTCCCTAATTGTCCTCCTCTTCATGGTCGCTTTGTAAGCCTCTGCTATCATTAGCTGTCATTTGGTGATTTAAGATGGGAACTCTATCAAAGAGATTCATCACTTGCTCTACTTTATCTTTATAATAGGAACTTTGATATGTTTAAAAAAGAGAGACAGTCACACTGGGGATAATAAATGGTTTGCTCAGCATGCCAATTAAAATGAAAAGCAAAAGCTGACTAAAACTGTTTGCATTTGGCAATTGAGATCAGACTAAATGTATAACTTAAGACATCATTACTTCCACTACAATATAAATGTTTCCTCTTTCTCTGTGTCCTTCAGTAGAAGTAATAAAAACAAGTATAGCTCTAATAACGTGTTCTGAAAAACACAGCACAGGTTGCTGGAGATTGTGTCTACCTGTCAATTAGAAGCCTTTGTATGTACAGTCGCTCAATGTTTGCTTATTTATCCAGATTAATGAAGATAAGAAGCACTTCATTGGTTGATGGTAGAGGAGGCCCCTGCCGGCGACCAATAGAGTTGCTCGTATGGACCTTTAGAATCCTGGCGCCAAAGCTGCTGCGTAATGCGTAATGCGTACCGCGTTAACCCTGTATTAACCCCTTCTGCAAAAAACGAAGAAAAAAATCTAACACAAAGAATGTACACAAATATTCGCCCGAATCGAGCACAGGAAGGGGTGAATATTCGTGGAACACGAAGATTTTTTTCCCCACGAAGACGAACACTGTCAGGAACCACTTTTTTGCTGCCTGAACCATGGCTTTTTCATATCTGTGCCATTTACATCTGCTACCACTAGTGGCCACCCTCCGCCCTCTGGAGCACTCAGAACTCAGGTGTGCCTTGTTACCTGGGTTGAGCCCTAGTGAATACATCCAGCTGGGCCTTGTTACCTGGATTCCCCTGCCTTTATGAACCTGCCCTGCCCTTCAGTCAGGGCCTTTGTATTGAAGTCTATGGACCTTCCTGCTGTGGCTCTGCACCTGTGCTGTTCCTGGTTCCCTGCTTTTGTGTCCTTCCAAGTGGACTCCCTGCTACTGTGTCCTTCCAAGTGGACTCCCTGCTACTGTGTCCTTCCAAGTGGACTCCCTGCTACTGTGTCCTTCCAAGTGGACTCCCTGCTACTGTGTCCTTCCAAGTGGACTCCCTGCTACTGTGTCCTTCCAAGTGGACTCCCTGCTACTGTGTCCTTCCAAGTGGACTCCCTGCTACTGTGTCCTTCCAAGCGGGCTGTGTGCCTTTCGTACCCTTCCAAGCGGGCTGTGTGCCTTTCGTACCCTTCCAAGCGGGCTGTGTGCCTTTTGTACCCTTCCAAGCGGGCTGTGTGCCTTTTGTACCCTTCCAAGCGGGCTGTGTGCCTTTTGTACCCTTCCAAGCGGGCTGTGTGCCTTTTGTGCCCTTCCAAGCGGGCTCTCTGTCTGTCGTGCCCTTCCAAGCGGGCTCCCTGCCAAAAGACTTATTACCTGTATTTTATTTTGCCATACGTCCGGTTACTTGCTTAGACTATTACCCTTATTTGCTGGTTCTGTTATATACATAAAATACACTGCATTACCTGGATTTCTGTTGGTAGTGTCTTTGTTTGCATAATCATGCACCCTGGGTTACATACTGAACCCCAAGTATCCCCTGCGCATGGGCTCCTACCCGACCGGATCACCCGAGTCCTGACAGAATACAAAGGCCATTACAAGGAGTCTGCGGGGTTACTTTCAGTCATCAAAGTGATAGGAGAATGCTTGCTTGAACTGTGCAAATCATTAATGCAAATCTGGGACTCCAACTCCAATCACTCTCATGATGACCATTCACCTACACCTGCTAAAGCACCTGAGAAATCCAACGAGCGTGTTACCAGTATTAAAAAGGAATCTCCTAGGAAATCTAGGAAACGTGAACCCCTTACCACAACCGAATTACAACAAAGGCGTGATGAGGAATCTTGCTTTTACTGTGGCAAAAAGGGACACTGGATCACCCAATGTCCTCTGAAACCTCCCAAACCCTCTGTACCGGTTGAACAGTCTACGTCACAAGCACAGAGCTCTCCTAAAAGGGGAAGTAGCTTTATTCCCCAGGACAGTGAACCCATGGAGTATATACCAACCCCTGTGATTCCTAATGCTTATCAAACTCCAGTGGATGTCCAGCTGAAGCCTGATGATTGTTTTGTGATGGAATGCAGCGTCTGTGATCCTATAGTCTGTAGCAGTGTGGGTTGCTCCCATATGGATAAACTTCCTATTGCTTTCTGTTCAGCCGTGATTGCAACTCCTATCACTGCTACCTCAGCAAAGTGTGATACACCAGAGACTACCATAGCCCCTAATATCTCCTCTGGACTGGTAACAAAGATGCGTGACCCTATTCCATCTCTGGGTAAGAAGGGGCCTTCCATCAATGCTTCCCATACTGAACTGCCCTCAGTGGTGCCCTGGGTACAGGGCAGCTATGTTACCCCTGGTACATGGACAGAGAAAGCACTGAACCATACCTTCTCCTCAACTTCAGCATCCAGTCCTACTTTGACCTACAATTGCACCACAGATAACCTCTCCTTTGATTGTGTTATTACCCCTAATGGCAATATAATCAGAAAGGAAGACCTGGAGATCTGTGAACAAGCTTTACCGAAAAAGAAGAAGAAGAAGAAGAAGAAGAAATCACATTAAGTACACCCTTCTGCTCAGTTTATTAAAGTTGTACAGATTTTGTTCAGACTGTTCGCGTTCAGTGACCACTCCTTGGGGAGGGGGTACTGTCAGGAACCACTTTTTTGCTGCCTGAACCATGGCTTTTTCATATCTGTGCCATTTACATCTGCTACCACTAGTGGCCACCCTCCGCCCTCTGGAGCACTCAGAACTCAGGTGTGCCTTGTTACCTGGGTTGAGCCCTAGTGAATACATCCAGCTGGGCCTTGTTACCTGGATTCCCCTGCCTTTATGAACCTGCCCTGCCCTTCAGTCAGGGCCTTTGTATTGAAGTCTATGGACCTTCCTGCTGTGGCTCTGCACCTGTGCTGTTCCTGGTTCCCTGCTTTTGTGTCCTTCCAAGTGGACTCCCTGCTACTGTGTCCTTCCAAGTGGACTCCCTGCTACTGTGTCCTTCCAAGTGGACTCCCTGCTACTGTGTCCTTCCAAGTGGACTCCCTGCTACTGTGTCCTTCCAAGTGGACTCCCTGCTACTGTGTCCTTCCAAGTGGACTCCCTGCTACTGTGTCCTTCCAAGTGGACTCCCTGCTACTGTGTCCTTCCAAGCGGGCTGTGTGCCTTTCGTACCCTTCCAAGCGGGCTGTGTGCCTTTCGTACCCTTCCAAGCGGGCTGTGTGCCTTTCGTACCCTTCCAAGCGGGCTGTGTGCCTTTTGTACCCTTCCAAGCGGGCTGTGTGCCTTTTGTACCCTTCCAAGCGGGCTGTGTGCCTTTTGTGCCCTTCCAAGCGGGCTCTCTGTCTGTCGTGCCCTTCCAAGCGGGCTCCCTGCCAAAAGACTTATTACCTGTATTTTATTTTGCCATACGTCCGGTTACTTGCTTAGACTATTACCCTTATTTGCTGGTTCTGTTATATACATAAAATACACTGCATTACCTGGATTTCTGTTGGTAGTGTCTTTGTTTGCATAATCATGCACCCTGGGTTACATACTGAACCCCAAGTATCCCCTGCGCATGGGCTCCTACCCGACCGGATCACCCGAGTCCTGACAAACACGAAGAGTTGGACAGTGCCCAAGTCTACTAACCAGAGCTCTCCGTCTTCATGAGCACTAGTGCTAGTTGGCTGTATGGGTGAGGCTAGCTGTGTATCGGGATGGGGCTAGTCCCAAATAGTATTGAGTAAGAGACAAAGTGGAGGCACTTCAGGCTGATAGGTAGTTGTCATAAAATCGAGAAATCTTTAAAGTTTCTGAGAGCAAATCTTTAGTAGAAAGAATAAAATCATAGATTTGCTAAGGCTTAATTTCTTAACATTGTACAGTAGGCAGTTAATGTTGGAAACAGACATATAATTAGTTTTAGATTTTGGATGCTCAGATGAACATTATTACTTTGAAATAAGAAGGCCTAAAACCAATCAGCTTCTCATGGAAAAAGGCCTAAGCTGGCCCGGCATAATGTATAAATAGGTTAGTGAGATGACTTTAAAGAAATTTCCACCTATTGATTATGTTTCATACACATACCTGGGAACTCTCCAGGTTTAGCCCGGAGAACTCCAGTAGAAATGCTGCTTCTCCGGGTCAACACTCAAATCCTCTGGGCCGACGTCAGTGGCACCGCCCACCGACATCAGGATGACCACCCACTGACGTCAGTGGGCAGTCCTGGCCGCGTTCCGCAAGGGTAGGCTCCGGGTGGCCAGAGCCCAAAAGTTCCCAGGTATGATCAAACATGACTTGCAGAAGAAGCTCATAATGCACAGTGATATCAGGGAGTTGAAATGTTTAGTACAGGCTACTAATCGTACACTTACTGTGTTTGGCAGAAAAAAATGAGCAAAACTGAAACATTCGGAAAGCATGTAGAATCTTTAAAGAGACAGTATTATGAATACTAGCACTAGGTTGTGTTCATAAGCATCTAAAATGCATGAAATCATGTTAACTATAATGCTTTACTTATAGAGTGGTAGCAGTGAGCCAACAAAGGATGCTGTAGTCCAAAGCACACAGTGTCTCTTCTCCAGGGAAGCATCGTGTTAATATCCACAAGCAAGATAAATCATTTTTTCTCATTGTGCTTTTCCCGAAATTTTATTATTCTTGACTTCTGTGAAATACCGAGTTGAAGACATTCCCCGAGGTGAGACCTTTGCCATTCCTATATGTAATAAATACTCCACACAGACATAGACGGTCCATATTGAAATTAACTTTAGAGCTAAGTTTCATTATTGGAGATATGGTATGCGGGACCGGTCAAAAAACATAAGACATACCACGATGTACAACTGCGGTACTGCTGAAATTGTCAATGCAGGAGGATTTATGAACTACCTATTGATAAACTTATCTTGGAACAGAATCATGAATAAACTATCAATAACTGATGAATGAATTAGCACAGCCTTATGGACGTTTCTTTTTACAGCTGGATTATGTGAGTTTTCCTTTACTCTCTTTTTGCACCAATACATCTGTTCAAGTTTAGGGATCTCTAGGGGTTTGTTGGCCTGATCATGGTTCTTTTTGGTGACCTTTTTCTGTTGGTGATTAACGGAGATATTATGATGCTTTCACCATGTAACCCTTGAATTTGCAGTTATTATAAGCTTTATATATACAGTATATTTTATATATATGCTGTTTTTTGCTATGAAATGATGTAGGAGATTCAATTATTTGACACAGACAACCAAGTTACATGAATTAATCCTTATATTTATTAGAATACATTTTCATATGTATATTTAATAATACTTCATATTATTATTATATATTTGAAGAATTGCAAGTACCTTTTCAATACATAGTAATTATACATAGATTAAGTTTTCTTGGAGTGAGCAGCTCTATAATGTTTTAAAATATTATAGAACAGTAGTGCCTATGTCTCTCCAACAGCCAGTTTGCATAACCACAGAATCACTCTAATGAGATTTGGCCCGTAGTTTCCCAATAATGTATATATTAATATCATGACTTCAAAGTAGCAAGTACGATAAATATTCAAACAGGAACATTTATTGTGACAAATGCCTATTCCCAGGACAGGAATACATTCTTTGTCTAACTGAAGTTTATGAATGAATGATTGAATAAAAAACTTCAGTGATAAATGGTTTGTGAAAACTGAAATCATACATTGTGGTTTATGATGTGTTTATCATACACAGGAGATATTGTGGCATTTTACTATAGTTAATGGTGTATTTAAGATTTTATGTTTTATTTTCTAAGCTAATTCAACTTTTAAAAGTTTTTCCCAGGTACCAGTACCAGGTTGTTATTTGTGTTTTACAATGGGGTTTTGCATGCAATTTAATATTTAGAAAACACCTCCCTTTTCTATTATGTGATGTAAGAGCAAACATAAAAAATCACAAAGGATGTTAGCAGAATGATAAAGTTACTAGAATGCTGCTTTAACACAACTATTGTCTATGATAGACAGTATGGCTACTTACAAGAATGTTTATTCTCTCATGTACCTAGAAGCTCTATGAATCAATATACGACTTCCACTTTAAGACTCTCGTTGTTTTGTAAAATTTAATGAGATACCTGGGTTTGCCAGAGGTAGAGGAGTACTATCTGGAGCCACAAGAGAATTCCCTCCCCAGAGGTAAAGGAGCTTAGGTCAGATCTAAAACAAACCCAGTGCCCAGGTGGAAGAGCTCTAGCCAGAGCCTAAACACCACACAAGGCCCTTCTGGATGTTGGTTCCAGCACCATCCTTCTGGACACTATGTGTTATGACCTGCTTGCACATCTCTCTTGGTTGTTAACATAATTTTTGTAAAATGCGTAATAGTCACCTCACATATCCCAACTTAGCTGTGGTAATTATAACTCTGTTTTGTTAAAATTATTCCAAATCACTATACGAGACAATCTGTAAAGGAAAATTGCTTCCTTATCATTCTTGCAGCTTCACCTTTTGACTGAAGAATAGACAGCATATCAAAACCGTCTTCTATTTGGGTCAGCGGGGAGCACACATCAGTGAAATGTATACCTTGACTCCCTTTAATGATGCTTCCTTCTGGGGAACAGTTTGGAAGGTTATTCAAAATGTAATTACATTTCCAGGAGATTTATAATGTTTTACATATTAGCTTAGGCTCAAAGACATCATAAAATATAATCTTCTCAGCAAGTTTAGTGTCATGCCTCCAAGAGTCCACTTACAGAATATCAAGAGTGGCATTAATTCTCCGGTGTCCACACAAATAACTTTCTTACTTTCTTTATTCCAAACCATCTGCTTGATAATCTAACACAAAATGCAGGCGTGATGGATGAATCCTTATGATTTCAAACCCAAAGACATATTTCTATTGTCACACTTCTTTATGTGCACACAAGACTCTTTAAAATACTACTAATACACAAAGGCAACAAACCCCCTCGTTCACAGATGTCTAATATACACTATGGTATAATTATTCACTCTCTCTTGAAAAGCAGTTAACATCATAATGAACACATTTTTTTAATATGGCAATAGGGATATAGAAATAAAGAGACCGTTTTAGACGTTTTGATTAAAGTCAAACAGTTTTATTTGAAACTCAGATAAGCTTGAGCTGGGGACGGGTTGAATTATATTCACATTTGCAACATAGAAGTAATGTCACTATTAAGTATTTTATCATTCTGCGCTGCTCTGTTGATTAAAAAAACAAATCACATGTATATGGTTTTGATCATTAATGTACAAATCATTTTCCCAGTGGTTGTGGAATAATCAAGACCCAGAAAGGAAATATCTTTCAAAATAAAATTAGAAATACATTTTCAAATTTGTTTAGAACCAGTTGGGGTATGCTATTCAATGTCATGTCTAAAAGATATTGTTTGGTTGCTAAATGCAGAACAAGTCATTAAAAACAAGCCTATAAAAATGTGTGGGAAATGCATTGTCACATACATAAACTATTAGGCCCACCGCAGCATAGGTCTTAACTGAAGACTAGAACCATATACAATGCTATAAAAACAAGCACACATGTGCATAATGCCCTACACATTATACATTGCCATCATCAGTTAGCCATAGTAAGTATTGGTTGATGCCAGAGGAGGTCCCTGCAGGCGACCAATAGGCTCACTCGCACTGCCCTGTAACCCCTGACGACGAACCTACGGACTTCCACTTCCGTCAACTCCTGCGATGCCGAGAAGATAAGGTAGGCTTGATGGGGAAGGGACCAGGGAGATTAGTAGACGAAGACGTTCATGAAGATTCTTCGTGTTGTGTGTCTTCGTCTTCGCCTACGTTTTTCCGCCGCTATCATCTCTTCTTCATGTCTTCGGAACAAACACGCAAACGCATTCTTCGTGTTCGTTTTCATGTTCGCCCGAAGACGAATGCACAAGTCTAATAGTAAGCATAAGCACATATTGAGCCTGATATATGTGGTACAGCGTAAATCCCATTGCTATATATTTAGCCAGACACAGTTGTACAGCATAATTCCCATGATTACATATTGAGACAGACAATGTCAGTGGTGCAACATCTGATTATTATATAGCAAACTAGACACTGACGATGGTACAGCATTACTCTCATTAATATATATATATATATCGAACCTAACAGTGATACATCACAACTCCCATTATTATATAGTGAGCCAGACACAGACAGTGGTACAGAATAACTCCTATAATCATATGGCAAGACAGACACAGAAGGTGGTGCAGCATATATACTGAGCCAGACGTTGAAAGTGGTACATCATAACTCCCATGACTATATACTGAACCAAGCACTGATGGCGTTACACCTTAGATCACTACATCACTATATATCGAGCTAAACATTGACAGTAGTACAGCATAACTCCTATCGCTTATAATCATGATTTTCATTCCTACACTCTCTCACATGCTCATGCTATCTCACTTACTTTTACTCATGCTCTCTCAGTCTCACTCTCTCAATGTTGTCCTACCTTCTCCACTGACCACTTCTGCATCGTCGTCTCCTTTGCCGCAGCTCTGCTTCTTCTCTTGCCTCTTCTCCTTTTGTCTTCCTTTTTTGTCCGCTCCTGTCCAATATCAGCTCCATTGACCAGGCCTCATGATACAGAATAATGCAAACAGATTTGTGGATTAAGAAAGGTTGCACAAATGCTTCTCTTTCTCCGTTAATCCATCTGCAATATTTTGGCTTGGGGTACTTCTGCAAATGGGCAGGGTCATGGCGTGTACTGTGTGGACAACTTCTCCTCTTTCATCCATTCGTGTGAGAGGCTGTGCAAGGAGGCTCTGTCTTTTTGAGGAAGTGCTCAAGGAGGCCTAGTCAACTGAGCTGATACCAAGAATGAGTAGACAAAGAAAGAAGACAGAAGAAGAAGAAGCAAGAGAAGAAATAGAGCAGTAGGAAAGAAAACGGTAGGAGAAGGTGCTCTCCCACCCGTTGCGCCCCTGTGTTATCCATCTCTCTCCATCTAACAATAAGTCTGCACTTCTGAAGTACATGCACATGAGCCCAAAAAGCATTTAAAACAAAAGGGTTATGAAAAGGGGCTAAACCCTAAGGATTAATTGAGTAACAAAAAAACTATTAATTTAAAGGTCATATTTTTTGCACGGTTCATTATATAAGGATCATAAAAATTTTAATACACCAACAAATGTTATGTATTTATCAATATCATAATCTCTAGATTGTTAACTCATTTGAGCAAGGCACAATGTGGATGTGAGTGTGTTAGCGTGAGTGTGTAAATATGTGCACCAGTTCGTATGTGAGTTACTGGGGGGGGGCACAAGAAGCCAATGGACACACTTGGCTTCAAGTAGCCCCTGGGCCAGAAGGTGCCAGCCCTCCCTTAACACATTCATAGTAACACATTCCCTACTTTAAAAGGTAATTTTTACACACAATGCCTTAAATGCCTAAAAAATTATTATTATAATAAAATCCAGACTTGCATTTTACCAGAAATATCAAGAACATATAGTTGTCATACAAGAAAACAAGAAAATATCTATACATAAATTATACCTAAACTCAGACAAGCATTTAAAAAGTGGGTCTGGTATTGGTGTATGAAAAGCTGATTTTTAAAAACGTCAATGAGTCTTACCCCTTTCAGTTTGTCCATCTTCAGTGGGACCTAAACTGGGTCTTTCTCCAAGAAAAATACCTTCCTCGCTTTTTTTAGTACATTTTTATTGTTGTATAAAATACAAGACTATACTAAGGCTTGAGAGCAATTACACTTATGATAATACAAATACGGATATAACAAAAATAATATAAAGCAACATGTTTTTTGTAGATTGGTTCTCATTAATTTTTGATCTCCCTCCTCTCAGAAAATCATTTTAATCCTTTAATCATGTTTTATCTAATGAATTAATGTTTATTAATCGTGTTGGAAATTACATATAATGTATTAAGCTGACTCTGTTTGATATTGGAAAGATAATTTGCATTAATTAGTATTATTAAATCTATACAATCTGTGATTGTAATTAGGATATGATGAATTTAACTGTGATTGAGTTTTTGTATTATATAATTTATTAATTTGAGGTTTATATTTTGTATCTGATTGAACCAAATTCCTATGATTTTGCACATAGCTTTTTCTGTTTTCCCCTTAAAAAAAATCATGAGTATCTTTTCCCTTTTAAGATGCCTGTATCTTCATCAGGGGTGTGTATATTTAACTCCTTATTTAGTATTGTGTTCTTATGCTAAGGACTTTCATGAATTCCAAAGAATATAAAAAATATTTCCTTGGAACGTGGGCATTTGACTTGTCATAATATGGCTACTAGCATTAATACTTTTACTTGTGATCTTATAAGTGATAATATTTTTATCTGGAAGTCTAGTGTCAGCACTTTATACCCAGCAGCTGTATATGTACAGCTTCTTTATATGTATGTGTGTTTCTTTAATATATAACATGTCAACGTTTGCACAGGAAACTACATGACATTTGCAGAATTCAGTGATTTTTCAGAGGAATTAATGATTGTTTAATTAGTCATATCCAAAATTGACATCTATTATGTGATTCTAGCTGCTTTTCACTTGAATGGTATACCTGTGCAAATAAACGTAATTAATGAAGGAAGAAAGAAAGAGAAGAAAGTGGTAAACCAAGAAGGAGAGAAAGAAAGAGGTAAGGGGAGGAGAGAATAAAAATAGAGAGAATAAAAAAAGAAACAAAAAAAGGGAACAAGAAAGAGGAAGAAATTAAAAAAGACAGAAAGAGAGAGATGAAAAGAAACACAAAAAAAAGAAAAAGAAAATACGGTATTGGCCCGAATATAGGCTGCACTTTTTCCCCCCACTTTAAGTCTTTAAAGTGGGGGTGCGGCCTATATTCGGGGTCTCGCGCCCGACGCCCAGGACATGCAGTTCCGGGTGCCGGGCAGGCAGCAGGGTTAGGATACAGATCCCACGCAGAGGTGCAGGGGACCTGTATCCTACTCTCCGATACGCTCAGACAGCCACCCCTGCCAGCACTTTCCACGAGGGGAGTGCCACCACGGGAAATTGTCTAAGCGCCGGCACGTCTGCACGATGTGCTTTAACAATCTGTTAAAGCACATCGTGCAGACGTGCCGGCAGCGGAGGTCGTTTACGTGCATCGCCGCAGCCGGTGAATGCCCGCACGATGCGTTTTACCTCTGCCCCCAGAGCAGACTCCCGGGTGTCTTGCGGGGCCGGTGGGGGACATCTACGCAATACGCGTATACAACTTCCGGTGCCGGCACATCCGCTGAGTGCCGGCACCGGAAGTTGTATTGCGTAGATGTCCCCCGCCGGTCCCGCAAGACACCCGGGAGTCTGCTCTGGTAAGTCGTGGGGGGGGGGACAGTGGCAGCATATCTTGGGGGGGGAGGACAGAGTGGCAGCATATCTATTAAAAAAACGTTTTCTTTAAAAAAGCACCAAACTTTTAGGGTGCGGCCTATATCCGAGCCAATACGGTATATGATGGTTAGAAAAAAGAGACAGAAGAGCAAAGAGTCAGAACAAAAACAAAGGAAAAGAGTATAAGAGTGGGAAATAGAAGATGGGTGTGAGGTGTGATGGCTGGTAGAGTTGCTAGCCGGCCGGTATTCTTCCTGCACAGCTGGTAATCATTCCTTTGAAGCTGATACCGGCATAGGTAAAATGGCAATGCAAAGCAATTATTTTTGAGGGTGGCACGGGAGCGAGAAAAGAGGCAAGACAACAAAAGAGCTGTGAGAAAACAAACAGAGACGCAAAGTGGTTGGAGAAGAAGGTAGAGAGATATTGAAAGAGAAAGGGCAAGTGATTAAGAGTGAAACTACGTGAGAGTGTGAAAAAAAATGTGAGAAAGCATGAGTAAGAGTGTGTGAGAGAGTGAAAGAATGAGAGTGAGTGTGAGTGTAAAGGGACGTGAGAGTGTGAGAAAGCTTGACCAAGCATAAGTACGAATGTGAGAGAGCATAAAAGTAAGTGAGTGTGTGATAGTGAGAGCATAAAAGTGAGATAGTGAGAGTGTGAGAAAACATGAGTAAAAGTGGGCAAGAGTTTATGGTGGTGGAAGTTATGCTTTACCACCATCTGTGTCTGGATCACTGCATAATGATAGGAGTCATGCTGTATATATATATATATATATAAGAGTGAGAAATAGAAGATGTATATATATATATATATGTGTGTGTATGTGTATATATATATATATATATATATATATATATATATATATATATATATATATATATATATATATATATATATATATATATATATATATATATATATATATATATATATGAGGCTCCTGATAGTGGTACACCACAACTCACCAACTCACATCATTATACAGTGAGTTGTGGTGTACTAGTGTCAGGAGCCTCATATATATATATATATATATATATATATATATATATATATATATATTTATATATATATTGTGACAGAATACCCCTTCACTCTGGTACTCTGTCCGGGAATCTTCACCTACACACAGTCTTCCAGGCTGCAGAGACGGCTCAGACACGAGGAGGGTAAAATAAAAGGCTGGGCCTGTTTTTTATTTTTCGTCACAGGCATAACAGGAAAAATAAACAAATCAAAACAAAAACCTTGCTCTTGTGAGCACTAACTAATACACGGTTCTCCAACCTAACTACAGTTGGACGGCTTATCCGTTCCCAACAAACAAAACAACAGAGTATATGCAATAATAGCAGCAGTCAGTGTTTTTGGTAGCTCTCTCCCTCTCTCTCAGGGAGCCAAATGATCTCTCCTCTGCACTGAGACCAGGAGGCTACTTAACTGCCTCTCCCATTAATTAGTGGAACCAGGTGAGTACTAGGAGAGTATCCGATAATCTCCGGACTGGATTCCCACCTGCTGGTCTTCGGCTGCTCATAAACTGTGGAGTGGAGCACTGGCCCGCCCTACTCTCCAAATGCTCCACCCCAGGGACCCAAAACACACAAATAACAACAGACGTTAATAAGTCCAATATTAACAGTACATTTCCCTGGGGCTAGAAAACCTATTGTGGGTAACCACCCTGCAAAATATAAGGGGATATATACACTCCTTCCATTATCATCCCCTGCTTTCTGTCACAATATATATATATATATATATATATATATATATATATATATATATATATACACACACACACACACACACAAAGGTACAAAAAAAAAAAGCTACATTGCAGACAGATGATGTGAAAAAATGTAAATTAAACCTAATTGGTGTTGTTTATTCCATGTTCAATATACCCATTCTACATTGTAGCAATTAATATGTCATCTTAATTATACTTTTATATATCTCAACGGACAAGAAAAAAATAGTCCCCTCTTTTAAATATCTCACTTTAATACTTTTACGGGAAGAGCAGTAATTTAATGCGTACCACAAACTGGTGAAGCCCACCACTTTGTATCGCAAGCGGCATGACCCACTTAGCTCAGACTGGATGGGCCTACTGGTTCTTATCTGCCATCACTTTCTATGTTTCTAAATAGACATTTAAATTTGAGGGTGATCCTCTTCAGCTGGTAAAATTGCTGATTCGTTTTAAAGAAATAAAAGTCGTCATTCTGTTATTTTTATAGAAATCAATTGTGGTTCAAAACTACACTTATTCTGAGAAATTGTGTCATCCATTGAGCAGGAATAACATGAGTTCATATATTCAACCATGGCAACCTAAATACAAAATCTGGATGTAAATGACAAATTCACTTAGTGCTTCACAACCTAGAAACATCCTTGTAGCTCTTGTAAGCAGATTGCAGATAATGTTATTTTAGGGAAAACCCTGAAATGCCATCATTTTCCTGAAACAGATCTTTGTAATTGTGTAACATTAAATTATATTGGTTTGGTTTTTCCCAAAGGACATTGATTTTAATTTTTATTACTTTGGCATATATGCTGCTGTGTCAGTCGAGTTGAACTGAAAATATTTGAAACAGGTTTCAAATGATTCCTTGACATATTAAATCTGTAATTATGATAACAGCCAACTGCTTCTGCCCCATGATACTAATACAGCCAGCATAAGTGGGCCTGATATAATTCAGCAGATTGTGAGGATAAAACGGAGACTGGGTTAGCTATGTATCCGTGATAAAGGGTCCTTCTGTTCTTGTCACTTTATAGGGAATTTTTGCACATTATCTTGGAACATGAATAAGGGATTAATTCAGTTATAAAGAAACTCTGTATAATCTTTAATTACCAGTCTGGAGCTTTAGCAATAATGGTGATTATATTAAATTTCTCCATGGTTATACAGGAATCAGGTATTTAATAGTAATTACTTCTGGTGACTATTAGAGACACTTATGATTGCAATCCTGGATGGGATGATGTCTTCTACTATATTTAACAATGATATTGTCACCAAGAGTTCATGGATCTGAGAAATGTGAATTTGGTGTTCAGATATACAAATTGGCACCACTGGATTTAGATACGGATCTAAAGACTATAGCTACCTATATATATATATGTCCATTAAAGAAGAATGCTTATTGAAATACTCTGTATACTTTAATATGCATTCTTCAAAATGAAAAAAAATTTAATCAATGGAAGCATTTGGCATATATATGCCCAGGGGTCTTAACTAACCCCCGTCCACAGTGTTCGCCAAGAAGACAAGAAGACACCGGGGCAGACTGGAGGTAAGTATTTGGCCAAAATAGCTGGGCGAGGCTGAAAGGGCAAATGAATATGGCAGGATCCCCCCATGCATTTGCCAAAAAATGTATAGGATCATGGAGACTCCCTTTATGATAAGATAATGAAGACAATGAAGAAAACAGTTTTCATATCCCTATTTTACAGTGTTAAAAATTGTTTGACTCTCCATAAAATAACATATTATACAGTAAGAATAGTTTTTGTTTCATGCAGTCACATGCAGAAGCAAAATCTGTTACATCAGAGGCTTAGGTCTCATTGATAACCCCAAAAGTGTGTGTTATGGTTAGCGGGGTTCCGGTGCTCCCTCGTGCAGGGTAGCTGAGACGCAGTCCCCACGTTCAGCCCCCCGCTCGTCCGTTTAGCCAGAGCAGGCGGCAGGTCCTCCCAGCTTCTAGATGCAAGATCTAGGATCCTGCAAGGATGGATAGATCAGAGCAGGGCGTGCGTCATGACGACATGTAAATTATTAAAGAGACGTTTATCTATTTCCCCCACCTACTAATTAGATGGGTAGGAGGGTCTAGAAGCTTGGAGGGATATTTAAACCCTCAGTTTGTATTCTAACATTGCCTGTGATAGTGCCTCTGTATTTTACTAGCATTGTGTCAAACTCTGAACCTTTCGATATTAAATTATGCTTGTTTCCTGACCATCGCTGTTGGCCGCCTGCCCTGAACTGTGTTATGTGACCCCGACTGCTCTTTTGCCTAACATGTGCTTTTTGTTTCTGATTCTTCTGCCCTCTGCCGAGCGTCTCCATTGCCCTTGGTGTACCCGCATACCTGATCCTGCTTCATCGGTACCTGAGCTTTCTGTCGACCGCTAGGGGAGTCTTCTCCAGTTTCTGCAGCGAGGATCCATTCCTAGACCTGCCTGAAAGCTACAGTGTGGTTTTCTACGCCACCCTTGTCACACCTGTTTTGTGGGCTTCAACTCCTATTGCTATCATCAGCATGCTGGCTGAACATGGTAGGAGTTGTGGTCCAAAAAGATCATCACTATAAAAAAAAAATATGCAAATATTTTATGAAAATGTGTTTTTTATTATTTTATGTTGCTTTTATTATAGATTTGGTTCATTTTAGATGTCACAGCACTGAACTCTCAGATTAGACAAGTTGGCAGCATGATGGTGATTTAAGACTTTGCATGCAGGGCTGGCCCGACAATGGAGCCGAGTGGGGCAACTGCTCCAGGCGGCACTTTTGGACGGGCGGAACTTTGCCGTCCCAAGCGCTTTTTTTTTTTTTTAAAGCGGAAGAGAGAGAGAGAGAGGGGCGCCGAGCGGTTTTCGTTTAACAAATTGTCAGTACCCGCTCGGTGCCCCTCTCTCTCGGAAGATGACGTAATTTCCGGTGCTGAGCATTACAAGCCGGCAACGAGACCGAGCAGGGAGACTCACCGCAGGACTGCTGAAAGGTAAGTACAAGGGGTGTGGAGAAAGGGTAGATAATGGGGGGGGGCGGCAGGGAGGGAGAGTAAGGGTAGATAATGGGGGGGTGGGATTTTAAACTTCGCCCCAGGTGACATTTTGTCTTGGGCCGGCCCTGTTTGCATGGCATCATTGTGACCATGGTAGTGAGCAGTTATATTGGATGCCTGCTCCATGGAGCTGACCGCTGATCGGTCACAGACACTTATAGTCTGTTGCTGCAGAAACAGAAAGGTTTCTGAAGGTTTCCCGTGTCTCCTTGGACTTTAGAAGAATGTATTAGATTTATTAAGATCTATTTGCTTAACATACCAAATGGGAGTGGGCCTTAAAAAGATGCAACCATGCCTCTATGTTTCACTACAGTGACTCTTGTTTGTGGGCCAATGTTCACTCATTCTAAATGTGAAAAGTTCATATGTAAACACTTTTGATTTTGCTTAGATCTGATTGCCTTTACACATGATTGTTAACAAAAAAATAGCATTCTCATTACTATCAGCCTAAATAAGTCCTAGAAATATTGTAGTAGCAATTAACAAACACTAGATGTCCCCAGAGTCTCTTTTTTGTTTATAATGCAACAACTAATACATATAAAAGTGAAAAAGTGCGCTTGGTACAAATCTATTATGAATCAAAATATTACAGAACCTTTGTATATATGTATATATGTCTGTATCTTTGGTAGATTCTTGAGCAAGATATCTCTGAAAGACAAAATATAGACACAGCAAATAGTATAATACAGTTAGGGTATAGATATCCTTTTCTTTCTGTTTTCTTTTTATTTCAATATTTTTTTTTTTTAAAGAATCATATAGTTAAATTCTTTTAACCAGGCGTTGTTTACATGATGTTAGAACAAACAAGTGTGCCAACAATACTAGTTTTATGTGCGGGAGATAAAAGTGAATAATCAACTAAGAAAGAAAATAATTCATTAAGGATCAAAAAATATATATAGCATTCAAAAGCAGTAAGTAACATGGTAATATTGTATCATGCTTAGCAGTTATGCTTATAACAACCTATTTTCAATTATGTATATGCAACAGAAAACAAATACCTTCATCTTGCATTTATCAAACAACTGCTACTGAATGACTGGATGCCGCACACACTGATGCCTTTTCACCGTATTTATTGACAGAATAAAGGTTGTGCCATTGCAGAAGTTGATTAGGATGACTCATTCATTGTATCAAGTAATTGTGGACCATTTAATAGCAGCTGAAGCAGGTGAGACATTGGATACCCAATATACCCAATGGGATGCTTTTGGTTTCACTAAAGTGTAATCTGTGTCACCTAACAATATCAAGACTACAAAAACTGTGCTGGTATCCCAAGATAAAAACCCAACTTGTTGAGAGAAGCATACAATCGTCGTTCTTCCTCACCCGCATAGCCTACATTCTGCAAGAAACTAGCAGCTCTCCCCACATTTGAGATCTCAACGCCACTGATTATCCACATGACCTTTACTATAATCAGATCCTCATTCCCACACACCCTCCTTACATTGTAACCCTTCAATGGCGAGGGTTCTCTTCTTCGTACGAGGATGCTGTCAGGTGTGTTAATTTTATTATCAATTTTAATGTTGTTTTCACCTCTCATTTTTAACATCACAACTCAATCTGCTGCTACTAAAATGAAATGTAATGTAACTTATTGTACACCTTCAGGTAAAGACTTAATTGGTCTCCTTTGTGTTTAAATGTCACCTTAGACTACCACCTACCGATTCCTTGTAACTGTAATAAATGTGTTCACAAAGTTTTCCGAATGAATTAAATAATGTAACACATCAGTTTCACAATACATTTTTATTATATTTTATTAATACATCATAAGGAAACAAGCTTGGTCGCTTTCCCTCCAAGTAAGGCCAAACCTTTTAATCAAGGTATGGAGGAAAGCCCGCAGACAGGTTGGGTAACCGGAATTTGGACACAAAATGGTTGCTCTATAAGTGGGATAAAGAGACCTCCTGGACAAGCAGAAGCATTTCATCACCTGCTAGCTGACAAAGTAACTAAGATGTAAATTACAAGATGAGGTTATCATTATAGGTGCATTCATTTCCGGGATGTAGACTGAAAAAACAGGCAGTTGCCCTGATGCAACAACAGGAGTCGCAGCTGCGACAGGGCTCGTGCCTCTAGGGGGTCCAGTGCAGCCCCTGCGGCCGGACAAAAAGCTACAGAAGCGGTGAAAGGTAAGCAGGGGCAGGAATGTTTGTTTGTATGTATGTATGTATGATTGTTAGCATGGATATGCAATTGTGTGTGTGTATGTGAGAGCATGGATGTTTAATTGTGTGTGTGTATGTGAGAGCATGGATATGTATTTGTGTGTGTGTGTGTATGTGAGAGCATGGATGTGTAATTGTGTGTGTATGTGAGTGCATGGATATGTAATTGTGTGTGTGTGTGTGTATATGTGAGAGCATGGATGTGTAATTGTGTGTGTGTATGTGAGAGCATGGATATGTAATTGTGTGTGTGTGTATGTGAGAGCATGGATATGTAATTGTGTGTGTGTATGTGAGAGCATGGATATGTAATTGTGTGTGTGTGTGTGTATGTGAGAGCATGGATATGTAATTGTGTGTGTGTGTGTGTGTGTATGTGAGAGCATGGATGTGTAATTGTGTGTGTGTATGTGAGAGTATGGATGTGTAATTGTGTGTGTGTGTATGTGAGAGCATGGATATGTAATTGTGTGTGTGTGTGAGAGCATGGATGTGTAATTGTGTGTGTGTATGTGAGAGCATGGATATGTATTTGTGTGTGTGTATGTGAGAGCATGGATATGTATTTGTGTGTGTGTATGTGAGAGCATGGATATGTAATTGTGTGTGTGTGTGTGTGTGTGTGTGTGTGTGTGTGAGAGAGCATGGATGTGTAATTGTGTGTGAATGTATGTGTTAGTGATGAGTGTGTGTAATTTGTGTAAGCGTGTCTGCATACATATGCCAGAGTGTTTGTTGGGAAGAGGCAGAGAAGTTGTTTGGGGGTAATGATTGTACATACCAGCTGTTGGGGGGGCAGGGCTATTGTCGCTGGTTTCTAGTTATGCCCCTGGGTGGCTGGGTCAGCTAAATTCTTTACAGGGACTGTGTCTTATGCAATATGTAGAAGAGCAAACAAGAAAAGTTGTGCTGAATGTAGTATTTAAAAATATAGACTTGATTTCAGAAGTCACTGTAGGGGAGTATTTTAGCTCCAGCGTGTAGAGGTTGAGTTGCAGCACATTAAAAGTGGGGGGAAAAAATGGAAAAACAAGTAGGTTAGCCTCTCATGGTTGTAAAAGAAAAAGGAAACTATTGCATTCTGCAGAAGTGGCGAATATTTTGAGACATATAAGCAGACTTAGAATGAGGAACTTGATATCATGTACAAAGCTACCCTTAAGAAGGTGAAACACAAGATGTGCCAAGATGTGAAATGAGAAATTGTGAACAAGGAATAATTACACTAAAGACAAATGAAGGGAGTTATATAAAGTGTCAGGAATCACGAGCCTTAGCATGGCAGACCACGGACCTATCAGTCTCACCCCCAGAAGGCTCTGTGGTTGCTGGTATTCCTGTCTCCCCTATGCCCCTGTCCAGTTTATCACTGGTTGGTGACACACCTGAGACCCCTCAGGCAAGTAAAGTGCTGAAGGGTTGCATTTCCTTGACCTACAGCTTGTATTCGGTGTATTCTGTTTTCTGATCTCTTTCCGCTGGACTGTGTTTATGTTCCTGTCTCCTGATTTGGCACACCGTTTAACTTGATGATCATCTAATTATTGACCTTGGCCTGTTCTCAGTTTATGCCTGTCTTGTCCCAGTGTACCCCAATTATTGATTTGTGTATGAACTTGGCTTACCTGACCTCATCTGCCAGTCTCAGTCTGTCTGCCAGTTCCCGTCGATAGTACCTAAGAAGAAAGCGGACCCTGCAGCAGACATCTGCCATCTGCATCCAGGTGTACCTACACCTGCCTGCCCCATATAGGATTCTGATCGTGAACCGGTACCTACACTGAGACTTTTGCCAGACCCGGTGCCCTCAGATGTGAGACACGGATAAAGATCTAGGGGACTGCCTAAATAATTACTTCTGTTCAGTTTTCTCAGTTAAAAAAGAGACATAGTTGAGTTAATAGTGTTTAACACTTGCTTGGATGTTAAAATAATTGAATGGATAAACCAATAGCTGCATTACACTAGACAACACAAATGATGGACTTGGGAGTAAATATTTCTGAGACATACCCGCTAACGGGAATGCATATTAAAGTACTCTGTGAACAAATATTTTACATTGAGGTGCGCTAATTGGCCAACATTTCTATACACGTGAGTTGTGTGAAGTCAAAGAATATTTTGTTGACATTGCTTGTAGTATCCTCTTCTCTTCCGCCCCTAAGCAGACAGGGATCTAATTGCATGTACTTATTAGTGGCCTATATATATGTGTGTGTATATATATATATATATATATATATATATATATATATATATATATATATACACACATTATATAGCATGTGTTACCTATCACTAATATCCACATCATTTACAATGTAAGGGATTTAATTCAGTCCGAGGAAATTATCTTCTTCGGTGTGGGACAGGCAAGGGCATTGCAAAGCATAACAATGTTACTTACATAACTTTTAATAATTAAAGTCAATAAAATCGGTATGGTAAGAGAAAAAAAATGAATTCCCTTCAAATATCATAGATTATAAACAGTGTCTCTAGTGCTCTAAAGCTATCAGGGGTGTTTTTCCATCAAGTTCAGGAATTAACCCTTTCCCTTGAAAGGTTTAGAAGGGAAGGCTTATAGGGGTTTTCCCTAAAAGTAATTGGTAACCATGCCAAGAAGTGTATTTGATTGGTTATTTCACCTCTGAGTCAATAGTATTACACTACAAGGCTGTAAGAAATGTTGTTTTTCCATCAATTGAGTTCCATCAATTCAAATTTGTAAGATGGCTTTCCATGCTGTGGCTAGTCTCAGGTCACCATACGGACAAAAGTATTGGGACACCTGACCATTACACCAACAGGGTCTTTCATGACATTGCATTCATATGTAGTTGCCCCCCACCCCACCCCCACTTCAATCTTCCAGGAAGGTCTTCCACAAGATTTTGGAGAGTTTCTGTGGGAATTTCTGCCCATTCATCTAGTAGAGCATTTGTGAGGTCAGGAACGCACTCTCTGTTCCAGTTTTTATATTATCTTTTATTTATATAGCACCAACATTTGACGCCTGGCATTTAACTTGGTGATGTGAGGCTTGCAGGCAGCTGCTTGGCCATGGAAACCCATTCCATGAAGCTCCCACCACGGTTTTTGTGCTGCTATTAATGCCAGTGGAAGTTTGGAACTCTTCAGTTATGGAATCAGTAGAACGCTGGCGACTTTCCCGCACCACGCACCTTAGCGCTCAGTGATTTTACGTGGTCTTGCTGCTGTTCCTAAACGCTCCCACTTTCCAATAATACCACTTATAGTGGATCGTGGAGTATCTAGTAGGGATGAAATTTCATGAAGCTCGTACTAATTGCAAAAATGAAATTTTTTTTAGACAAAGGTAATATACCTGGTTTGACCTGGTTCCAAACATCGAACAGGCTTAAGATAGATCTGCCTAAAGAGATCGGCATTTTAGGATAGGTATTGCCCGCCTTAAGGCCTATAAAGGTTAAATGTTTACAGGACCAGTATGTCCCATTAACCATTTTCAGGGCTATCCCCAGGAGGAAATAAATGTATTAACTTTGATTAGTAGGTGATGCCTGTTATCAATGTGTGATTTATCCCTGTAGAAAGTATATTTCTCTTTACCTCTCTACATATGGGGAACATCAACCTTTATCGCAAAACTTAAACAATGGCATATATGGGTCACAATTTATTCATGGGAGATTTTAATTACCCAGAGACTGACTGGAATACCGAGCCAAGTAGTTCAGCAAAGGGAAACAAATGAAACAACTGCTTTATGTCACAATTAGTAGAGACACCAACTAGAAAAGACACTTGTCTGGAATTGGTGATAACTAATTATATGGAGCTTGTGCTGAATATTCAAGTAAAGGAGCATTGGCGGAACAGTGACCATAACAGCAGCAAACCAATAGTGGCTTCACCAAAATGCTAAATATTAAGGCCAACTTCAACAAGTTAAGGTCATGCTTTAAACTATTGTGACTATAAGTGATGTAATATAAGTGATGTCATGCTCAGTGTTCTCTGCAGGTGAACCAGATTGGCTGTATGGCCATCTTTACGGTGTATGCCATTTTGGATAATCAGGCTGCCTTGCCATAACAGTTGTCATTCAAAAGTATGAGTATGACTGTACCATCAAATAGCTTGTCATATTTATTTGTACTCCAGCTTCATACAAACTGGAGGTAGAAGCATTAACATAGTACATTTCTAACATTTTCAACAAAAATATAACCAATATGTACAATTATTGTATTAAAAATACAAAAGGGATACAGACTCTACCAATGTCTTTCTAAAAGACATACAGGTACAAGTAGTATCAAAAGTATGAGAAAATCACCAGTTAGTTGTACATTCTGCACTGGACATCACAGAGCGAAGTGATATTAGCAGTCCTATATCCTACAGTTACATAATGCTTAGAACGTTTGTGCAATGTGTGATCGAGCCGAACGTCTGTCTGCCTATATGCACGAGGTCCATTGCCTACATAATAAAGCTGGCATATAATGTGTATTACATGAAAAATTACATAGGCATAATTGACAATGTGATATATAAGCAAGATAGACAAAAGCTATGATAACTGGATAGAGAGTATAATTAAATAAAGCACTGACATTGTGTTTCACAGTGAAAAACCACTGCATTTTGCTTTCTTATTTTCTTTTTCTTCTTAAAGTTGTATATATATACATAATATATATATATATATATATATATATATATGTGTGAGTTACCCACTGATCAATATGATCAGCTGAACGCCAATGGAAATAAAAAATAATTATAACACAAAAAAAGCACAAAAATCCAAGACCACAAATTCCTCACGCAGGAGTATTACTCGGATCGGCAGCCTTCACTTATCCGGAGTCTGTGCAAATGGTAGGGACAGTCCTGAAAGTGATACGTAGCAGCTGTGAGCAGGTGAATGCTACACATTGGCCTTCTCTACAAGTGCAGTGTCCACACAACAGCAAAGAACAGTCTGTATTTCCAGAAATATGTTGCGTCCAAAGCGATGGCCTAAACAAAATGTCAATGGTGGCCGAGGGTTTGTTGGGTTTTTGTTTTGTGGGGAATGACGAGTAATTTAGTCGGCATTAACAGAGTAGAATTAAGTGTCCCAAAGCTGCCATCATTTCAATGATATCCAGTTCATTTCTCAATTAAAAATCTCTATAAACATAAAAAAAATAATTATCATAACTTAGTTGTGAAATAACACTGTATTTATCCTGATGTAACACACAAGCTCTCTGTACTTTATTTAACTGCAGGAGGTACCTACAACACTACAAGGCCTCCCACACTAACTGGTTTGGATTGTAACTTAAACAACATTGTAAACAGACAAAACTAATAATAACCGTGCTGATGAGATGATTCACGGCTGATGTTAAAATTGAAGCACGAGACTAGCTTGCCCAAATGTAATCAAGTGATGGACAAATGCTAGGGATATGATTAAAAAGAAGCTAAAAACACCCTTCCAGGCATGAAGTGGTGCAACCAGCAGATATCATGGCTGATGTGATGTTTGGAAAAGTCTGGAATGATACTGTGCGAGGTGTCAGCCAGCCACCATCAGATCAGGGTCGCTGCACTGTGGATTTCAAGCAACACAGTTTGAGGAAGAGGGTATAAAAAGTGCCAGGGTGATTTCTTCACAGTATTTCACATGCCAGGGAGAGAGGCAAAGAGGGTAGAAGATGCCTGTTGCTGCTTTAAGGCAGAGAAGGAGAAGGTCCACAAACTCCTGTTGTAGGGGGCATCCTCTTGTGCTCTCCATTTAAGGTGGCTCAGCCTGGAACAGGAAGAGCTCGGATTCCTACACCGCAGATACTTGCTCATCATCTGCTGGAGAGAAGAAGAAAAAAAAGGGTTATAAATGGGAAATTCGTAAAAACAATGAATACTAATATTTTTGAGTTTTATGATAATGTTCAGAACCTTAACAAAAAAGCTTCATATTAAAACCAATTAGATAAAGAAAGCTAATAAAACTCATCTCATAGTACAGCAAATAGCCATTTTTTTCTTTGATATAATTTAATTCAGGCAGACCATTTTGAAAAACAAGAATGTGCCCTATTGCTGGGAATAATTAATATATGTTTAAAAACTAAATTATTGTAATAAAGGGCATTCTCTTCCATTGTGAATCTCTCTTAAACTTTTAGATGGTACTAAAATGAGTGAATGTGTGAGTTTGGATCTTGTAGGGAAGGCATTGTTGTTTATCTTGTTTCTCAAACTTTTTTGTTTATTATAAATGAGATAGAGCAGATGTATGCAATGTGAAGTTTCGGTATGTACTATAACTGACAAAATACTATTGGTTGAAGTTAGAATTATTGCTCAAGGTATTTACCATCGTCCTTTGCTGGAACCCCTTGTGTCTGGTACACTGCTAATCGTGGGTCCGTCTCGTTTGGTTTATGCCACTGGGGTTTATTTACTGGCCTCGTGCAAGGCTGACTGTGAGATGGTGGAGAGGTTGCCGGGGCTCCTTCACTTTCACTCCTCCGAGCCATCATTCTGGAACGCTGTAATGCCATGTTGTAGTCTGGAGGCTTCCTGGAAAGTGGTGCATGTCCTTCTGCGAAGTCAGCGATGGGAATTCCCACATAGCCTGGAGGTGTTGGTGGGGGCTCCCGGTATCGACCATCTTTTCTTGCTGTGGTAACACAATACACTACCATAAGAGACAATTATTGTCACAAAAGAAAAAGAAACTAAATAAAAAAAAAAACAGGTATAACAGTATATCACACTGTGTTATTAGGTTATTTGGTGAACGCCAATACTGAATACTGAATGTATACATATACATACATACCTACATACATACATACATACATACATATACACAAACATATCAGTTTAACAATTTATATCAAAGATTGAGAAGCTGTCAATTCACAAAATCAAAACATATTTCAAACATCTCTTACCAATCAGACCCTTTGCAGAGCTGGAGGTTACAGTAATATGTGAGGGTATAGCCACCCCCTTGGATTCATCTGAAGTCACAGATGTTATACTGCTGGTGTCAGCATCAAGGGTGACATCTTTTCCACCCCTTCTCTTGATAGTGCCGGTGTCCCCTTCGGTGTCTTCTCCCCAGTATCCTGTGGATGATGCCCAGCTTGCTCTGGACTGTGCTTGTTCTAATGCTTCTCTTCCCTGGCTGTGTCTGCTGTACTTTGTGCTATGATCGGGAAAAATACTCTGGTCCGGGTGACTGCCTGAGGCCCAAAATCCTGCTCCATCGGCACTGTGGTCAAAGTGAACATGACCAAAAGGGAACGTCTCCCAACTTCTCTGATGCGGTATAGTTTGTATATTGTCATGAGATCCACTTGAGCAAGAGGTCCAACTGCCACGGCCGCTATCAGCTGCATCCAGGGACGCTCTATCGCCCTGATCCTGAGACAGCTCTTCCATGCTGGGAGAGGAGAGAACCATTGCACCAGCGTACAAACCTCTGGTGTCCGATAAAGGTGCATAGGAGCTAGAACAATAATGGATAATTGTCAAAATTGTGCACAAAATGTAAGCTTACAATTAATGTTGTTAATCTCTAGTCAGTGAGTACAATGGAAATAAAAGCCAACGTCGTGTATTGTACTGCACAGAAAGGAGATCAGCAGGTGTTCAGAAATGAAACTTTGTCACATAATTTGTTCTACATTGTGAAGGGTGGATGAGGAGGGACATGCACATTTACACATAAAGGTCCAGTTGCAAAAAGGTCCATGCGCCTACCCTATGCAGCACTGGTGATCTGCTTCTAGGACGGCTCTGCGGTCAGTCCTCCCAACACCAAGGTTAGTTTCCACAATGCTCAATGAATGCCTCTGTCTCCGATCGTCATGTAGGTGAACACAATCAAAGGAAGAGTTACTGACTATGCTGGAACGAGAGGAGATTTCACTGTGTCCAGAATCCGAGAAATTGTCAACTGTGCCACTTGCTGCCAGAGTATAACCTACAAATAATAAAAGAAAATATATAAAACTGTATTTAGAAGCAAACACATATAAACCAGCTGCATCGTACCATCCCTTGGAGGGTTAACACCATTAATATGGAATAAGTTCAAACTAACTATCACAGCCTGCCGCAAAGTCCTGAAGCAAAGCAAAGGGCGTCTATATGAAGCATGAGTAACATTAGGGCAAAATTAAGTGAACAATTTCATGTTTTCCCTGTTTTGTAAGTAAGGCCATATCAGACTGCAAATAACTGCCTTTGCATAAGAGCAATTTTGCCTATTTAGGATGGATGGAGAGGAGTAGCTGAAGATAAAAAAAATAAAATAAATTCGGAAAAACATATACACCTGTGAGCACTACAGATCTAAGCCTGCTACTAAAACCAAGTAGTTAATATGTCTCTTTGTTCCTTCAGTCTCTGCATTGCACCTTTTCTTGGAGAGCTCTGTGGCGAGGTTGGCGGTGAAGAAAGTTGTGACGAGGCATTTGATATTGAGTCATCTGCTGGCTTCCTGTGTCTTTCCAAACTTCCTTCTTCCGATAAAGAAAGAATTTTCTTTAACGCCTGCGGTGAGTTGATTCCTATGTCAAGACAAACACAATCAATTCAAGATAAATATACAATCAAATATAAATGTCCAATGATACGTAACGCACTCTAGCCATGCAAAGTATCACTTCTAAGATGACCTTTTATGAACGGCATGAACAAAGCATTGTATGTGACCGGGAAGTTGAGAAAAAATGAATAAGAAAGTTGTTTTTATGCAAATGCATAAAACTGTGATACAACAGACTTCAACCAGCAAAACTTGATTTGAACTTACCAAAAGGTGGCAAATCCTTGACTGGCACTTTCTTTCGGGAAGGGTACAAGGACACAGCTGGCACCTGCAATGCCTGGTTCACCTTGGGTGGAGGTTGCTGCTGCTTCTGCTGCTGTGTGGCTGCCCGCGGTGCTACTGGTGATGTGTCTGCCTTCCCTGATCTCTTGTCACATGGTGTTTTTGGCACTGAAGAACAAACAATTTTCTCAATACATAAATTGTAGAGATAAGTATTTTTTTAAAATCTTATGAGGCACCTGTGTAGTCCAGAGAGTGGTACGATAAATACAACAAAGAAAATGCGCAGGACTGCAATGGATCGTATTAAACTTTTATAAACCTCAAAACACAAAAGAAATTGTCTTCCGTGTAGTACAAAGTGCTTACATGTGTTTGTTGCAGGCTCACACTGAAGAGAAAGTGTCTGCAGGTTCTCCTCATCCATTTCAAGAACCAAATCAGCCAGATATTGTTTGACTTTGCGAGCCATCTGAGCGTCTTCGTACAGCTTCTTGGCATTTAGGAAAGAGCTACGGCGTACCCGCTTCTTGTGTCCGCCAGTCTGCGCTACATCAAGTACTGCTGCATTAGTACTGCCTTGGCTAAGAGATCTAAAAAGAAAGCAAACAAGAAATCAGAACAGCAAGAACAAACTTAAAGATACAGCAACCAAAAAACTCTTAAGAAGGACTGTGTAGTTCAAAAATTCCATTATGCATGGTTCCTATAAAAGACATTTTATGCTCAAAAACCCTCATTCCAGTAAGCTAACAATGTGGATGAATGGCAACTATGGAAATCCTTTTCTTTGGAGAAGTTTTTTAAACCACTGCGGAGCTCATGAGGAATATTCACAGCAAAACAGTGAGGTGACCTAGTACATCCGAACATTAAAAAAGTCTTTTGGAACCTGCATGTGTCCGCATTGTAATACAATTAGAATAATATTGGGAAAACCTGAAAATGATATTTCCCAAAGAAGTTAACTAAAATTCCCATGGAAGAAGCTTAAGCAGCAGAACCTGAATGGTATGACTGTCAATGGCCAAAAATCGTCTATGCGTCCTAGCAGACCCGACAGAGCCAGAAACGTCATATTGTTTTGTAAGCAGGATAGCCAAGTTAGTAAATGGAAAGACCTAAGCTGATCATGCAACATGTTTGTTTGTGGGAGAAACAAAAGAAATGGATCCATTATCAGTTATGAATGAGGGCGAACAGACAATCGGAATAACATCAGCTTTCATGATATTTCACACCATTTTCCTTGTAGTTTTGAAAACAGAAGCATTGTATGCTCCATATTAATAACTATGCCTTATTGCAAAAGCTAATGGTGTTTATTCTCTGTTCTTGTGCATCTATTACCAAGGTATAATAGATATATATTCACAGCATTTTGTCATAAGCGTTATTATGAAGGTTTCTAGCATGGGTTTATTATAACGGCATGGGTTGTCTGCCTGGCAAGAGGGTTAAAAAGGGAGCAAAAAGCCAAGAGCAACAGAAAGGAAAAAAAATGCAAATGGGTGGAATGGAGAAATGCGGCAGAAGCTAACGTGGTTACCAACCAACTTACCCCAGACTCCTCCACTTCTTCTTCCTGTAAGTGAGAGCCATGAAGACAGAAGCATGGGTATAGAGAGAGACAGAGAGAGAGTGGGAGAAAGAAAGATCACAAGCTCAGAAAGAAAGGACCAGACCTCAGGACAAGCTATACCAGAAGTCCACACAATGAGAAGCACTAGCAGTCACAACACAACGTCACAGGACACGGCAACGCTACAACATTCCTATCAAAGACATTCTGCAAATCAGGCAAAAAGCAGTGTGAACGTGATCCCGTCACCAGAAACAAATGCAATCAACCCGAAAGAATGAAATGCCCACATACTTTATTACATCATATGGCAGCTTTTAAGGTGTTTGCTATGATAGATTTTTAGCTCACCTGTTATTTCCTGTTTCTGTCACCAAACATGTTACACAAAGTTGGACACCCAACCAGTCAAGGTGAGATGAACGACATGCTGGTATTCATCATTTTTAATAGCAGATATCTTAAAAACAGCCATATGTTCCAGCTAAATGTTAAATATTAAGTATGCGGGCAGTCTATTTTTTAAATACCTGGTTGAGTTTATATTTGGTGCCAGCTACGCCTTAAGCAATGTTTTAGTGTTTTGACAAGGCATTTGTAAATGCACACTTCAGACTGACAGGACAGAAATAAAGCATACAGGGCTCTACGAAGGGATTGTATACATAGAAGATGGGTGTTTTATGTTTTGAGCCACTCGGCTGCTTAATATTGGGCTGAAGGTCCTGTGACACACACTGCTCTAAATTTCAATTTGGTAGCTACATGGGGAATAAAGAGCTGTTGCCTAGTACACAGTAATGTGTGTCATTTTTATATACAAATGTGCAAAATTAGTAAATATAATTTTTATGAACACTTGTTAAAGTAAACAGCCATGCGTGAGCAATCAGGCCTGGTAGAGAAGTGACATTTTCAGGTGGTACCTGGTTATACAAACAGCTAGCAAGGGGGTAATAGAAGATTAAGTCCAGAAACAGCAAATCATCTATCCTTTGTCGTGTACATGATGTCATAGCAGATATGCCATGCATTACATATTAATACAAAAAAGTGCATAATTATAAGTAAAAAAAAAAAACAACCCAGCAATCTACTGCAAAAATCATGCAATGCTGCAGACTGCATTCTGCTTCTAAAAAAACAATGATAAAAATAAGGGGGGGAGGGGGGGAGATAAACGCACCTTGTTCTGAACATAAGAGCAGGATCCATATTCACTGAAGCCATGCGGCCAACGTGACGGATTTCTTTAGCAATCATCCTAAGCTTCTCGAAGTTTACTAAACCGTCCACTTTGGAGTCATTGCCTGGTGGGACAGGTGGAAATCCCAATGTTACGGAATTCTTACAACAAATAACAAAAACAACGCTTCATAAGCAGTCTTTTACTAACCTTCATGTAAGAAGGTAAGGTCCTTCTTGATAACAGGAAAGAGTGGAATGATAGGAGGCTGGAGATTCTGGCTGTTAAGCACATTGCGATATTTAGCCATGTTCCTGGAAGGATCAAAGAGGTCCTGGAGATCTTGGAAAAGCTTCTCATACTTGCTAGGAAGCTTATCCCATGTTGTTCTGAGCCTTGACACGGGTGCCAAATTTAAGCCACTGGAAAAAAACATATCGTTAAAAATGATCTACTATGATCATTATCATAAAAAATGAACACAAATTAAATTAATGATAGCGTTGCTATAAAGTGGAACGTTAAGTACTAGATTAAAGCAGATGGATAGACTCTGTTTATCCATTTTAAATTGCTTGACAATATAATTGAAGAGAAAGCAATATGTAAAGTCACCTCTTCTAATACTTAGATTTTTCCTTAATAAAAGCTAATATTCCAAAGTTCCGCTACCCAGCACTAAAGATCAATCTCATAGTGTGGATTCCGGTGCAGACTTTGATATACTTGCAGAATGGGTAAGATAACTATAAGAAGAATGTTGGTTTCTATCCAGTTTACCTTATAATTGCAAACATAGAGTTGAAGTTTTTGCACTCTCTGCAATGCAGAGCTATTTTGATGAAATGCTTGATGATCTTCATCCGTTTTATCTGGTTGGTTTCTCGGAGGATTTCTGAGGCCACCCAGAAGGTCTCCTGGTTAATGACGTCTTCGAAGCTTTTCAGATTGGTGCAGCCTGTTTTTGATTTCAGCTTAAATAGGTCATCGATATATTCTGTCGGTTCGATGTTGCGAAAAAGCTCAAAGTTCCTCATGGAGAGCTGCGTTGCCACTTCAATGGTACTCAGCTGCAGCAGTGAAATCTGGCTCTCTCGTAAGAGGTCCTGGGCATCTTCGTCTGAGCACAGAGTTTCAGTTTCCATATTATTTTTCAGGTAATATCTGTAACAAATGTTACTGTAATGTCAAGAATTGTTTCCATCTCACCCCGAAAAAAAGCCTTAAGTTAACTATATGATTACATGAACTTTTATTTTCTCCCTTTCAGCAAACAAACCCAAACGATAATAATAATAATAATAATAAAAGTAAACTCCAAATTAGGAAGCTCAATTACTTGCTTTCTACAAATAACATTCAGAAGTGGTAGAGGCTGATACAGTACGGCAATTTAAACATGCATGGGACAGGCATGAAGCTATCATGAATCTAAATGGGGTCAGACTAGATGGGCAGACCCTACAATACTATCATCAAAGGTATTTTCAATGAAACATTGAGTAGGCTATCAACAATTTCAATCGATGTAATTTGGCCATTGTGTCTGTAGTGTCGTTATTCTTAAGGTCTTTTTCGTTTTCTAAGGTTGCTCCCCTCACAGAATGTCTAAGCACTCATAATATGAAGGTTATGGCGGCACCTAGAGCACTCAGTCCCTCTATAGCGATACAATTAATACTACAATACAGCTACCTGCTAAGGAGAACACCAGAGAAGAGAGGATGAGCGGCGTGATACGTTAACGTAAAGGATAAAAGCATGATTGAGAACATTAGATCGGCTTCCTAAATACAGATGGATTTAGGATTCTGTGTTTTAGTGTTATCGAGGCCTGGGTGGGCTGCTGGATTCCATGGGACGGGACATTGGCGAGTGCTAATATATGAATTAGAAAAAGAATAGAGAAGAAAATAGCTTGTGTTTTGGGGCAGGTAACACTTTGTTAAAGATTAAACTCTGCCGTATGTAAAAATACAACTAGATTAATACATTGTTTTCTACTTATTAAAAGGACCTCTGTTAGTGGTGACAATACCTGCCACTGAGATGTATTCGGTCTGCCAGTTTAGAGAGCTGATCGGGCAGCCGCCTCTGCTTGATGACTCCTTCCGGAGTGACGGACACCTCACACAATGAGTACGCGTCAGGGACTGCGGTTAGTGCAAACTCTCTGATGGCCTGAATGACCACCTCCTTAGCTGTAGTATCCTTGCTTATCATGATATAACGGCTCTGCTGGTCTGCTTTGAAAACCCTCAGCACCTGGTCAGGTAGATCTACAAGATAAAAAAGTCCATTCCAGTGAATACATCAGAACATTAAACCATTCAATACAAGAGTTATACCAGTTAGCTTAAAGCTGTCCATGGAAGCCGTATTTATTTTCTGGGCACCGTTATATCACAGTACATCTCAATATTTTAGTTACGTTATAAAATACAAAGGACCAGCGGAACTTAGATTCTGGAAAATCAGCAAAAGATTGCAGGAAATCTCAAAAAGGAACGGAATATTAACGTAAGAAACTCCATAAAATATTGATATACGGTCACGCACTCAGCCTCTATTAATGCAAGATAATCCGCTGGTAATGATGGTGCTGTTCAGCCGATATACAAAAGTCCAAGAAATTAAACAGGAATTCCAAGTCAGGAAAAAAATCCAATCTTTATTCACAAATTACATCAATGTATCGGGCTCTAACCTAGACTTTATAAAGGGTCTCGGATACAGCATGAAACATTAATGTGCCATGAGTGTATTTCCTTTTTGGACATATATGATAGATATATATATATATATATACATACACAGTTGCTATATATTCTGCATATTTAATGAAATGAATTTATTTAGTGAGGGTTTGGAGGGATAACACACAGTGGTGCTCTTGAGCCAGTCATTTTTTGTGTTAGCTTTTAAAGTGGAACTCTTAGCTCATTTTAAATCAAATCCTATAGATTAGCTATTTCTCTCAGCAGTATAGTTGTAAACTTTATTTTATTTTTCTCAAATTTCATTCTTAAATTCACAAAATTTTCAGGACAAAATAGACATTGATGATTTAGCTTTGTGGGATGGGTTAAGTAAATCCCAAAGCATTTATTTTTCTGATGGTGTGTCAATCTTGATCATCAAGGCAGCAGTGTTGCCATAGGCGCATAATTGCTGTTATTCACCCGTAATCAATTATTGGGGTCACCACAGAAATTTTTTTTTATCCTAGAGTCTTTAAAGAATGGAGTTCAAAAAACCAGCATTAGCTTTTAATGCTGCTTTGCATCTCAAAATAGTGGTGTTTTAACTCAAAACAGGCACTCAATCTGATAATCTAATAGATGGCATGAGCCACTCTTAACATAAATTAAATATGGGTGATGGTTTGGAATAGTGTTGTTACAGTTAAGTTTCATTCTTACTGTGTTAATAACCAAACATAGCTGCAAAACAAAAACACCTTTAACGGCACATGCGGCTTATCATTAGGTGCTCCAAAAATAGCCTGAAAAGTGGAAAAATAAACACAGGCTTAAGTTAGCAGCTGTTTGGAAGACAAGTCGTGCAATCAGTGGCTGTTAATGAAAACAGATCAGCAACAACAACTCGTCGGGAATGTCACTTCCCGGTGATAAAGTGAACAGAACCGAGTGAAAGTGCAGGCAGCGACACACGGGGAGTTGGGTCTCACCTGGGGTGGTGCTGAAGTCCAGGATGCGATGGTGGGACTGCAGTAAGTCAGGATTGCTGGATGACAGCGTTCCACTGACGGGCAGCGTAGCCGGCATGTGCTTCGTCTGTCGGAGTCCGACAATGCTGTCATCTTGAGATTGGCCGATTCCAATGTCACTGCGAACAGCAGAAAGCCGTCAATGTTTAGCGCAACAATGTATGACCTAGAGGACCAGGTTGCGTATAATGGTCCGGGGCAACTCATCATACTGCAAACTGATTTCAAAGCAGAATGTAATGATTTATTCAAAAAGGGCATAAATATATAACATTTCTAAAAAGGCTAAAGATCATTCAAAACAAAACCTGGCGAGACATTTCTCACCTTCTAGCCAACATGTTAAATGACCCACCATGGACCCTAAGTAAAATATTTTGTACCCACCCAGACCCCTGTGGTGGTGATTCCCAAAGCTTGCTATCTAATGAGTTTGGCATTAAGTCTTGGACCACCTGCGCATCAAAGAAAATCACACACAGACACTTGACCTACCCAGATGAAGGCAGAGCTGGTTTGGCTCTCAGCAATGCCTGCGAGTGTGTGGGAGGTGAGACACCCGCTCTACGCTGCCATCACAACTGAAATGTCAGTGAACTTTAGAGGTAAATGTAGCTACATCTGACACTAAATTGCTCAGGGAGCCAGAAATCATGTTAAGTGCAACATTTCCCCCCCCATCTAACATCAGCGATCAGGACAAAAGCACTACACGCCGTATCTTTGCTATTAATGAAAACCACATTAATTTCCCCCCATTTATACAGTGGCAAGAAAAAGTCAATGCGCTCTTTGGAATTACCAGGTTTTCTGCATAGTTAATAAAATGTGATCTGACCTACATTTAAGTCACAAGTATAGACTAACTATTCTAACGAACACACCATGAAACATTCACAGTGCTGGGGAAAAAGCAAGTGAACCCTTGGACTTGATAACCGGTCTGACCTCCTAACCTCAAACAAGCGCTGCAGATCAGACCAGAACAATGTTCAGGAGGAGTTTAAGACCATCCTTTCTTTACAGAACTCCTGAAACTTGCATATCCATATTCTGAGGATGTCTGGTGTGATCTGTTCTCTTGAGGTCAACCCATTTTTTGTAAGTCACTCTGTAGTAGATTTACTTAGATGGCCGTAAACTACTCTGACATTATCCTGTATTATACCTCGATAAACTTGGGAAAGAATTGTCCCTCTGATGATGACAAGGCCCAGAGGCAGCAAAGCAGCCCCAACTCATGATGCTCCTGCCGCCATACTTTAATGTTGGGATGATCTTTTCATACAGTACAATCTTACTTTCATCAGTCCACAAAACTTTTTTTTTTGCAGAGCAGCGGTTACCTCCATGTTGTCCTGCCACTGATCCCATGCCTGTTCAATGTTTTGCGTATGGTAGACTCATGAACAGAGATGTTAACAAGTTCCAATGATTCCTTCAAGCTGTTACTTTAGGGTTCTTTTTTTACCTCATTAAGCGTTCTGCGCATGAGCGTAGGAACCGGGGGGGACAGATCCCCTCCCAGTAACTCATGTGGGGGGGACCGATAATTAAGAAATCCCCCCCAGGGCCGTAGGAACCCCCCCCAATAGCAAATGCGGCCCGCGAGACCTTGAGGTGCGGCCCGGGTAAGATCGGCAGCCAGGGCAACCGATCTTACGCGGTCCGCACCTCGAGCCCTGCTACTTACCCGTGGGAGGGTCTTCTGTACTGCACAGAGGAACCGGAACCCAGCAGAGTTCACGTGACATTACATCACATCCTGCTTCCTCTGTGCAGTACCAGAGAAAGCAGAGGGAGGCCGCGCCCTCTGCTGAAGCCTGTGAGCGGCATCGAGGAGCTGCAGTGCAGGTAAGGGGGTGTTTGAATGAGTATGCGTGATTGAGGGAATGAATCTGTGAATTAATGAAATGAGTGTGTGTTATAGCATAGATGTGTAAGTGCTGGAACCTAGGCATGATGGGACTGTGATTGCCGTTAGCAATCACACTCCTATCATGCCAAGTCAGCCAGTACATGCCGAAACCTAGCTAGCTGCCCCCCTTGTGTATTGATGCTGCCAGCAGTATGGGGTCTGCACATCAGCCAGTACAGGCTGGCTGTAAGTGGCTTGGCATGATAGGAGTGTGATTGCTAACAGCAATCACAGTCCCATCATGCCTAGGTTACAGCATTTACTGGTTGGATGTGTAAGTGCTGGAACCTAGGCATGATGGGACTGTGATTGCTCCTATCATGCCAAGTCAGCCAGTACATGCTGAAACATAGCTAGCTGCCCCCCTTGTGTATTGATGCTGCCAGCAGTATGGGGTCTGCATATCACTTACAGCCACCCTGTACCAGCATGTACTGGCTGCCTGGGTGTGCCTGTTAGCAATCACACTCCTATCATGCCAAGTCATATTGCTAATTTTTATTAAAAATGTGAGTTTTTATTATTATTTTTAAAGGTGGGGGGGGGTCATTTTCGGTTTTGGCTAAGTGAACCGTGAATGTTTTGGTCCAGAATTTTCATTTTGGTGCATCCCTAGAATAAATAGAACTATTTCATTTTTAATTATCCTGAGTCCTGAATTTGTAGTCACAAAACTTTCTAGGCCCAGAAATCAGTGAGAGGAAAAGTAAAGGTTTTGTGTCATTTACTTTATTTTAATCTGCATATTTTATTAAAGGCCATATTTTCTCACAGTGAAAAATGAGTGGGGCCCGCACACGTATACAATTCTGATGAAGTGGCCCACTGCAGAAAAAACTTGGACACCCCTGGGGTGAGAAGGGGGGGTAGGGAGAGGGTAGCTAGTGAGAAGGGGGGTAGGGAGTGTGAAGGGGGTGGTAGGGAGAGGGTAGCTAGTGAGAAGGGAGGGTAGGGAGAGTGTAGCTAGTGAGAAGGGGGGTAGGGAGAGGGTAGATAGTGTGAGAAGGGAGGGGGGTAGATAGTAAGAAAGTGTGAGGGGGGGAGAGGGGGTAGATAGTGTGAGAAAGTGGGGATCTGATGGGGGAAAATGCTGTCCCCCCAGATTTTTAGGGGTTCCTACGCCCATGGTTCTGCGTTGTGCATTTAGAGTCATCTTGGCTTGGCGCCCACTTTTATCGAGACCAGCCACCCTACTAAATTGTCTCCATTTATAAACAATTTGTCTCACTTATTTTTGTTTGTCACTGTACAAGGGATCAAGGGGGATCCTCCAAATGGTCCTTTCTGAATATTATTTTGGACCCTTGGCATTTCAATGCAACCTAGCTTAAGTAGTTAGAGGTGCAGATTTGCTGTCAGGGGAAAAAACTTCTATGGATATCTGCAGCAATGTTATTAAAATAAAATAGATTTTCAAAAAAAATAAATGTCCTTAAACAACATGTGAGGAAACCGTGTGAGTGTAGAAATCTCCAAGCAGAACCTTTGTTGTCTGGGAATAAAATGTGAGAGGGAGTAGCTCAGTTCCGTTCACAGGAAAGGAAGGCCTCGGACCCTTTGAAAAGCATTCTATAGATGTGATCCTGAAAGGGCCTCCGGATCACAATTTGCTTATTTTATTGCTTTGAGACAAGAAGCGGCACGCAACTGTGGAAGGGTGTGTTCCCCTCTGTAATTAAACACCCTCTTGCCCGACCTATTAACAAAATATGATAAACAATGAATTACAAATTAGTGCCATAAAAAGCATGCTATGCAGCACAGCAACATAAATTTGGAATTCATCGTTTAGCATATTTTTTTATTAAGTTGGGCAGGACCCCTGCATGGGATGAGACCACATAGTTGCAGAATCTCCCTCAAACCATTTGTCTTCATTGTGTCAAAAATAAAAGGGGTAAATTGCAAAGAAAAGCAACACATCAAGCTATGATGATGATGACTGTGCAAATAAAATAAAAATGCTGGAAACATGGCTATTATTACTGTTAATCGCTTCCAACAACATAAAACGAATAACCACACAGGCAGATCAATGTATTTTTGGGCTGGACACAACAGAAATACGGACAAAATACCCACAAACTCAATTTACTGGCTCACGAGCTGCCCGCGTAATATAATTTAGCACAATGCCGTTTGCACGCAATGCGCTCCCCGCACCCAAAATGCATGCACTTTACAAACGAGAACTATTGTAGGAAGTTGCGATGTCTTCTTTCAGAGGGAATTACTGTCTTGTAGATATTTTTCATCACTGAATGGAACCATCGTAGCGAGGTCCTCTTTACCCAATGAATCAGCGTAACGTGAATATTAGCATGAATATGTATGGTGAGAAGCGCTGTGTAAATTGTTGTGGGCCTGTCATTCACACACCTGAGGTAGTATACACAATGATATTTATACACATTTCTGAACATGCTGTGACACACTGTCCTTGGCAACCTATGAACAAAAACAATTTCTCGGATATATTTACAAGCAATTTGGCTAGCACGGTGTAAAGGTGCAATTTTATACATTACAAGGTGCCATTCTTTTCACAATCGGCACTTAAAACTGACACAGATCTTTTCTCCACTTTGCAGCACACATTATGACAATAACCCTCCTCTTACTTGTAAGGCTTCTGAGGCAGGATACTAATCCGTGTCTTATCGAGAATCTTTTTCAGCTTGTTTCTTCCTCCAACGGTATTAGCTTTGCCTTTCTTGCTCACTTTCTCCAATCCAATAACTTGCTCCACATCAACGGCAAGATCTGGGATAGAATAGCGACTAGCCTTTTTGATGTCACCAATTTTGGGCAAGTGAGGGGCACTATTTCTTTTTTCTTCCAGCATCCTGGACAGAAGCTCTTTAAATACTATCAAAAAAGTAAAAAGGAATGATTGGGTTATGAAGTTTTGCAATATAGGTATTCAGATCACCAATGGTGAATACCATCAAAAATAATCACATTAGGAATTTAGGGGACAGAAAAACGAAGCCTGTGGCAACTGGTAGTCATGGTCAGTGGGGTTATCCAGGTCAGCATGTGGTTTCCTCCTGTAGTTTATTCACTAAAATAGAGTGCAATTGAGCTGAAACACTTTGCGTTATTGACTATGCATAAGGCTAAATTAACCCGGCATGATGTAGCATCAAATCGGTTCCCTGTCTTGTATCTACATTATTTAGGGCCAACCAGAACTTCTTGCGAGAGAAACCTGGCAGGACTAACCACATGAATGGTTTAGTCACAAAGATGAAATGTTTGACCACTGTTCAGTGAATAAACCCTGAAGCCTTCCCAGCAGCCAATACTGTAAACTCTAAGTGTTGTTGTAGCTTATGTATAAACCATTTTTCTTAACACCCTTTCTCCTTCAGGAGACGACCGGACAGCAAGCAGGTTGTCCTCGATGCATTGCAAAACTAGGATGCCTTTGCTAAAGGAAAAGCATCAAGGCTTAGCAGAGCATCAGCGGAGTTCCACATCAAGAACAAGCCTGTCCAGGCACACAGAGCAATGCAAAGCAAGAACAAGCCATCTCACCAAATAAATTGGTTTTCACAGTGATAGACAAATGAGTATTGTTCTTCAAGATTTCCATCGCCTTGGGAAGCTGTATGTTTTCAAAGTTTTGCCCATTCACCTCCAGTATCTAAAAAGAGAAGGCAAACAGTACGTTCCGATTAATCATGATATTTTTCCTCTTGAAGAAAAGATGTTGCCCATAGCTTCCCCCAACCCTTTAATGTGCAGAAATCACCACGGTCAGATATTTAATTGCCATGAATTATTGAGCGTTCCTTTGTTAGCTATAAATAGCAAAGAACTCCATGTTTGGCATACCTGATCCCCTCTCTTTAAGCCAGCCTCCATAGCTTTGCTTCCAGGATCCACGCTGTCTACAAAGATGCCAAAACCTTTGTCTGACCCTCCCAGTAGGGTGAACGGCAAGGGGGCTTCCCGGGATGGCTTTGTGAGTGTTATCAATCTCCGCTTTGCTTTGGCCGCGCATGCAATATTTAATAATCTCAGGTGTCCACCCATTTTCTAAGAAAGCAAAACAACAAAAAAAAGACATTCCTGTCATTTATAAGATAATTACTCGTCCTTTATACAATAGGAATGGTAAGTACTAAAAAATGCAATATTTAGAGAACTCCAACCTTTATTGCATATTAATTACATAATGGAGCTAATTTTACATTTGAAAAATGACATTAAAAAAGGGAAATTTCAGGGACTACAGCGTTCCTTTACAAACCGTCAGAATAACACTGAGCAGTATAAAGTACTTAAAGGTAAATACAAGGAGTAGAACATTACCCAGGCAATTATGTAATGGCCTTGCTTGTACCACATCATTAAAATTTAATGGACACCTAAAACCTAAAACATTACAAAAATGAAGGCATGAGCTATGTCACTCTACAGTGACCCTGGGGCGTTCTGTAAAGGGTAACACTCTCTATGGCCTTAGATGTGTAACAGAAAACAGCAGAAAAATCATACAAGTTTAATACACCCATGGGAATGGTTATATATAACTAGTAAGCAACTATTATTAGTAGAAGACTTATTACCTCTCGTTCCAAGTTGTTCTCAAATTCCTCTAAAAAACGAGTCATTGCGAGGTCACCTTCAAAGTCATTAAAGTGATTATTCACCCACAGCAGCACCACACGTGTAACCTGCAAGCACAAAATGACATTTTCTTAACTTTGCTCAAACTGTAAAACTAGAGTTATGGAGTTTTCGAGTTATAGAGTTTTCTTATCTATTACTCCAGGTGCCTAGGCTTCAATCGGAGAAGTTATTTTAAAAGGATAACCCAATCATCACATTCACTTTAGTGCATTTGATAGTTGCAGGGCCCCTTTACACTGATTTTGGGAGTGGGACTTTATTAAATGAAGAGAGATAACTAAAGTAAAAGATTCTACTTTCTAATTAGCAACTCAGCATTTTTCTCTTTTCAACAAGCATTCAAAATCTAACAATGCTCCCGCCAGCTTGACTTCCACAGCAGGTATGCCATTAAAGTCTTACATCTTATGAAACGTGTGAAGATTTCCGGGAAGCTAAGCCTCTACTTACACATAGAAAGGAAAAACCCAAACAGAAACACAATACCTTAAAAGGTATTCATAAATAAAAAGTTTTAAGCTTTTCTGGGAGCTACAACTACTTATAAGGTGGGTATCTTCACGTTAAATTGTTACAAGTGAAGATTTTGCTTGGAGGTCCAGACTCATTTAGCCTGTGGATCATTACTGACTGCTGAATCGAATTAGGGCCCCATCCAAGTGATACAGTTTTTTTTTGTTATTCCTCTGTTTAGTTACTGGATTCTGGGATCACCGCCTGCTACCAGAAAGAACTTTCAAGTTCCTAACCTTGTCCCTGAGGCTAGGGTCATTAAACCACTCCAACAATTTTTTTCCAACGTCCATGGGGCTTGACAAGAATGTCCTATAGGTTAAGAGGAAATCTTCAATGTAGGTAGGGTCAACCACAGAATGTTCTTCCACCAGATGCATTGTTAGACGTTCTGATGTCCCCTGTCAAGAAACAAATGCGATGCAAATGTTTACTCCAATTAAAAAATATGTTGAGTCAATAGAAATAAGAAAAAAGTAACACATACACGCCAAAGGTTACATACAATGAATTAACAGCTTGCATGGTCCCTAAGAGACTATTTATAGATCAGGTTGCTATAATTTATAATGGCTTGAGTGAATAGAGTAAATAACCAAACTTTAAAAAATATCTTCCCAATTAATCTTCTCAAAGCATTTATCCTCCGTTACCTTGATGACAATGTGACCTTTTCTTGTCCCAGTGCGATCCAGCTCTCGGTGCTCTTTCACCATCACAATTTCACCCTCCTCCTCCACTTTCTGCATGTTCTTTTCCACTTGATTGAGGATGCGGCAGTAATCCTGCTGGGCTATGCACACAAACTGGAGAAGCAGCATGGGGGATATATGAAAAATTAACAGGAAAAAAAGCCTTAAACATATAATCCTGCATTACGTTATAATTTACCCATTTCAACAAAAAATGGACCAAAATACAGGCACATAAGAATCAACAGGTCTGTTCTGATGCGTCTGTTCTCACAAATGCATTAACCAAGTCATGTTACAGGCGCAATATTCACAGTTTCAGTGCACCGAAAAGGTTCTGCAGATATTTTATTCAGAGTATTTCAGCTACCCGTGAGACATAGTGCAAAATGTCAAAAAAGGGCTTGTGTCTGCCTTCGGATGACAGCGACAGATGCCGTCTATAGTTATCCCCTGACTTCACAGCCATTCGGTTTGTTTACCAGTTACAATGAAGCTTTTAATATTCCGCTCTTCAGATGCCATGGTTGGGAAACCTCACTTGATGTTTATGTACAATAAGCCAATCTAATGAAGGCAGTGTGGTATACCAAGTTTAGATGGAAAAGGGGAAGCTTAACCGGAACTCGAAGGCAACATAAAACCCAATGACTGCTTATTTCCAGACACGTACATTAAAAGGAGCGGCATCCTACTAAATGTCCTTAAATTATTCTCAAGCGCAACATTTGCAGCATATGCCGTGTTGGGTATCATCACACAGTACATAAGAACATTTTATCAATAAGTTTAAACAATAACGAGATCCCCACAACATTGGATTTGTACATTTACTGAGCAAGGACAGCATTAAGTGATACAGTAGCATTCGCAACTCGCCATTAAGCATCGTATGATGTGCTGCAACTATACTGGCAGCTTGTGTCTGTGCTTCACCTACATACCTGGCAGTCGTCCACTTTGGTTCTCATCACTCCCTTCATGTGTTCCTTCTCCATGGTTGGAGAGACGCCAAAGCAATTCCCCATGCAAAGCATTTCTGCTCTCCCCTCCGGGTATGTCACTTCTACAGAGCCGTTCAAAATAACCGACCAGGAGTCAAGCTACAAGGCCAAAAACGCAGAAAAAAACAAATTAACATCTTACTAGACCCATCAGAATGACTAAACAAAGAGCTGACCCTAACGTTACACGCGGAGCAGTCACGTAATACAAGCTCATGGCAATGCATGAAGCCTCGGTTCACTTATTTTCAAATAGGACTGCAACAACTAATCGATAAAATCCATAATAAAAATCGTTGCCAACGAATTTCATTATCGATTAGTTGGATACCTTTCGTTTGATAATCCGGTTCATTCAATCTCGCTTACGGCAGTAACTATTTACCAGTCTCTCCCTGCAGTCACTGGGGTGTGTGTGGCATATCTGGGGGGGGGGGTGGCATACCTGGGAGGCAGTGTGGCAAGCCTGGGCACAATTGGGAGGGGGGGGGGCAGGTTGGGAAATAAAAACAAGTAATGCATTTTTCTGAAAGTTTTTTTTTATACTACTTTTTGTTTTTAACATCCTGTTTGTTTATTAAATTATTTTAAATAAATGAAAAATGTTCATTTATTTTTTTATCCAATTAATCGAAAAAATAATTGGCCAACTAATCGATTTTTAAAATAATCACTAGTTACAGCCCTATTTTCAAACAATTATTTAATAAAAATAATAAAGCACGCAGACACAATGGACGGGATGATAATTCTTACATAGGAAAAATCTCTATGTAAACATTTGGGGTATAAGCTAAATTTGAGGGTATTTTACTTATTGGTACCAAGCAAGCCTAAGGGAGCGCATGAAGACTTTTTACCATGAAGTCTTTTCAGCAATAGCTCTACGAAAACGGACAATTGTCATTGTCAATTAAATATAGGTTCAGACAAATATATTCCAACCTTAAAAGTCTGACCAGTGACTTATACTGGAAAAGTTCAATGTACTGGAAACTGCCTCTGTTTCAAAATAAAAAAGCCGTGAAAGCTGTCTGAAAACAATTCAACGACGTTCTGCGTTACCCCCGTGTGTCTTATTGTAAATATTATTGCTTATAAGGAATAAATGTGCCACAATCTGAAGGTTTCACCATCCACTCAGGTCGCCTGGGAGGTACCCAGTACCTGTGTATCAGGCCTCGTCGCCTGTAAGGACTGCTTTTACATATTTACATTATATATATATATATATATATATATATATATATATATATATATATATATATATATATATATATATATATATTTCACTTTCCTATATGTTACCTGCCTTCTCCTTTAGTTCATCTTTTACATGGTCCTGTGTGTACATACAGACATACTATCTATGTATCTATACGTAACGTGTCTGGATGACCTGCGCTCTGTATGTACCTACACAGGGGCCAGTAGAAAGATAAACCAATGGAGAAGATGGGCCCATGTGTGTGTATTATATAATAATAATATATAATATATAAAACACGATTGGGGGCAAATTTTTTGCTGACTCTTAAATCTGTCGGCCCCTGAACTTGACTACTTCGTTATTTGAGGAGTGGATTTGGATAGGCATTCAAAGTGAAACGGCAGACAAAGCAGGCAATCTGGATTTTGCCACTTCAGTCCCACGTTGTTAGAAGTCGGATATAGGCTGGGGAAGTTGGGCGTATGAGACAGGAGTAGAAGACAAACCAGGAATTAGAAAGAAACCATGAAGACACGAGCTGAATGTGACAAAGACCCAAGGAGACGGAAGGAGAAAAGTATCAGTAAAGGCAACTGGATTCACACCGGTCTTTCTCTAGGACAGAAACACACAACGTTGTGCCCAACCAAATCAAGACTGTTCACTGACCTCCTCGCCATCGTTGAGCACAACGGTTCCGGCTCGCTCCACCACAGCGAACACCATGACCGCACAAAGCTCGCGTCTCACTGACATGGTCATGTTGGCAAAAGCAGGCAGCTGGTGCATGAATTCCAGGAGTTGTTCTGTAGAAAAACACAACAAATTGGATCATATGCGAATCAAAATGCTGGTTGGACTACATCAGACTCAATATTCTGTATAAAAAAACAACCACAATGCTAACTGTGTAAACACACATCTCATTGCAGTCAAATTCACGTTTCTAAGCGCGGTCCACATCTATCCCTACAGTGCCAGCTCTGTTTTACTGAAGACACTTCCGTTAAAAGAACCTCATGGAGAGAACATTTAATTGCTCAGCAGAAATAGCAAACTGCCTGTTTGATTTTTTTAGGGTCCCACTCCAGCTAACAGAGCACACAAAGAACGAACGTGAGGAACAAATGAAACACGTTTAAAAATGCACAAAGTAAGGGTGGGGAATAACACGTATGCATTTGGCTTCATTGGGTCATAACAGATTTTTAAACAAATAGCCAGGTTCCGTAAGTTTAATATACTCATCAACTGGGAATTTATGCTATAACAATAAACCATCCATATCGCATGAATCTTGTGGGGTTTTTTTTAATGAGTTTAAGTGTATAAATGACACACTATAATCTCACTACTCCCCAGATTTTAATCAGAATGATGTTTGTCAGATGACATGATATATATATTCCCCACAGTCGTGTAACCTATTTTGTTTTTGATTTTTTACCAATGTCATCGTCTGTCCTGTCTATCGGGTCCTTCTCCAAGCAGTCTCTGACAATGTCTCTGCTCATCAAGGGGTCTGAAGCCCTCTCAATATCCTCTTCATCGTCATCATCTTCTGAGTCCACAGCGGTCTCTGGCAGCCCACTTAGGTCCATATCTCCGGGCTCACTTTCTGTGGCCTTAACAACATGAAAAAAAGATAAAAAAAATCAGTGTACTCTAATCAGTGAGCTTTTGGAAAAAAAGGCAAAGGAAATGGTACAGTCACTCTGTTCTCCCCGTATGTGTAGGTCTCCTTGCTCTCCTTATTTAATATATATTTAAGTAAACATTATACACTGGACATTCCTTGTTTATTATAAGTTTGAGTCTTACTTACCCGTGCCGACAGGAAAGGCCCCTGCCGGCTCCGTTCATTTCAATTTGGAAATTGGCACCTTTTTCTTACTTTCCCCATGTAAGCCATCAGAGAAGCGCTACACCCTGCTCTCAGGGCATTCTATTGCTCCCGTGTTCGACCCGACAATCCTGAATTTTGGTTTCCTGCGCTCGGCTCGCTACACGGCTTTCGTAGTCAAGTTTGATCTACCTGTGTGCCCGACCTTGAATTTAGTCCCAGGTCCTGGAAGATTATCACAAAGCCCCACGGCCACCGAGGGGGAACCGATTCGAGGGCAAACAAATCTTCTGAGACCGACGGGCTTTCTCCCGTCCTACGCTGTGCTATGCTGCGCATGACACGGAGAAGACCGATTCATTGTGTGCATGAAAAACGCTAACCTGGGAGCGAGGGAGACTGTGAAAGCAAATGGAATGAGGTCCCTTTCCTCTCCTTAGGGCTCTAGTTACACCAAACACTTTTCTTCTAGCAATATTACATTAAATATAGCTTTCTTTACAAACAAAAGGCACCGACTAAGAATCCCTTCAACACTGATGCAAACCAATGTATTGCCCTTTCCTTCACGCTACAGGCCCACCCAGCAGTGGAACAGTTAATGAAATCAGAATTCCTTATCGGAATATTCCGGGAAACAGATGAGTGTGACAACGCTCCTGCTGGGGACATAATGAACCGACATTCAATTTGCCTGCAGTAATGCAGTCTTTCCTTGGCTGCCACAGAGAGTAAGCAGCTGCCATCGGTTGCTACCGTGTATCCAGCGGCAGCCAAGCCTTGGGGTGGAATAATCCAAAAGGTGAATTCGAAAACAGGTCACAGGTTTACTCCTTGAGAAAGTAGGTCAGCATTTCCTGAGCCTGAGTCAGCATTTCTATTATTTATTATTTATATAGAATATAAGGAGCATTGATTGGGGACACTCGCGCTTTCATAAAGGCCTCTTTCCTGAAGAATTCTAATAATTCCAGAGCAGGCTCCCAAGAATCCCAAGTTAAAGACAAATATGAACGGGCGAACATGTGGACTGCAGCTGCTGTATTCAGAGATTGGAAGCATCTGTCTTAAACAGTCCATTCTAATACGGTTTTCATGTCACCCGGAAAAGTGCAACACATTTAATGGACTTACTGCAGATCAGCAGCACTGTGTACTTTTATGAAAAAGGATCGTTTTATGCAAATACCCCGCAGTCAAATTATAGCCATCGCACCCCAATCGAAAGGTCTGCAGCCCACTGTACTTCTTATACGACCGCATTTATTCTGCCTTTCCTTTTATTAGAACGTAAACCGTAAAGCGCTTAGTACACCTGATAGAGTACATGAAGTAATACAGGAAAATATGGGTATGTTTATAGCCATCTTAAATTAAATACAAACCGTGGACTGTATTGTTCTTCAAAGCAAATCGGATCTATAATAAACATTATCTTTATAATTTACAAAAATGATGTCTAATTTTAATGGAAAGATCTAAAAATAAAAAATCACCATCCAGTTGAGATGCCCCAATCAACTCCCTTTGCATTTTTTGCTGAGTGGGGGGCTTAGCCCACGTGCCGTTACACAAACGCTAACCCAGGTTCTGGATCCAGCTCATCTTCTGCTATGCCGGGGCTCGCTTCTAAAGACGAGCCAGGCTATACTCACTGTCTCCACACAGCCAAAATGAAAAGGTTTATACTGTGGTCTCCAGACAAGAGCCAAAAAGGTAGAGAAACGCTAAATACAGGATGCGTGTCTTGAAAAGATAATGTACAGAGGTTAGCTTGGTAGCAAGAAAGAACATCTCATTCAGAATTTAAACCAGAAGTTTAGTATTAAACTAACAATGTTAATATTATTATTACATTTTATTTATATAGTGCCAACAATGTATGCAGCGATTATATATATATATATATATATATATATATATATATATATTATTTTTTTAACAATTTGGGAATGTTGAAGAGTACATAGATGGCATCACATTTGCACCCAGTGGTGCCAAGTCTGAGAACCCCTTTCTTCAACCCAAATAAAGCAAATTTGCCCGTTGAAGGGAATCATCGCTGTGTCCGCATCAGTAATCTAACATAGCTGTACATGCGGGTAAACTAAGAGATACTTTCAAGAAACCCGAAGAACCTAAGTGGATTTTGTCTTCAACATAAGATGGAGAAGACTCTCAAAACTAGACTTTAGTAACTAGAATAAAATGGAAGCGGCCACTCACTTACAATGCCAACCGTTATTTATGACATACATTAATCTGATCGATCTCGGTCATCTTTACATTATCTAAATCATTACAGCTTCGGGTGCACCTATTGCCCTACGTTGGATTCTATGAATGGTCGTACCCTTTCACTTCTTTAACCAAACAAGCGTGTCTTGTCCTTAATAAGCACTTCTTCCAAGCAAAATGCTAGACATACAAAATTTAGCAGCAAAATGAATATTTAAAGAGTTCTATTATGAGATCAATGCTGGGAGGCATCTGAAGATCCAGTTTCATGATTTATTCAAATAAAGATCGGTCTGTGATGCTATTTTCACTACAAACAGCTGTCCTTTCCCCAACGCCTTTATATCTTGTGGCAATATCCAAGGTAACGTCACCAAAATGCAAAAACTCATCAAGATTCGTATTTAATCAACACGCTCATTAGGCGTGGGGAATCACACTTCCCGGTGATTTGCAGGCTGTGAAAGTGGGATTTTTTTTGAGAGGACAGACCCCCCCCCCCCCATACTCCTCATGATAAGTCATGGCTAGCTGGTTTATTTATACTATGTTGAATATGCATGAGGATATTCTGTTAAAATGCACTAATCCATTTTAATTAAATGGGTTTTTTTTACGATTAATCATAAGACTATAAATGGTCATTAATGCAAATTAAGATGCATACTCCTGAAGCCAAAAATGTGGCAGTAATGTCTATCAAGGGGCAATTATGTTATGTGGCTGATCAGTTGGCAATTTAGCGGCTTGATTGAAAATCTTGTTAGACCCTAAAGATATTTCAAGGTATTTTGCTATTTTTACAAGTGTACTTTTCATTGAATGGCAAAAACAGCAGAAATGTCATCAGAACCACAGAGGATTTAGATTGAGACACATTTGGGCTCCTAAACCTAAATAACTCAGTTTTAGATCTCTCTGGTATACATACAAGAATATATATTGGTGCCTACAACAGACATATGGTATTAAAATGTAAATGTTTTCACGTTAAATGTAACGTTTGGTTCCACTATGGGCAGCAGGACATTGTTCAAGGCCACATCATTACCACCAAGGTAAAAGTTTAAATGGTTGATCATTTGAGTGAAATTGTTACTGTAAAATGGATCTATGGAAAACTATGTGGGGCTTTTAAGGGTTACATCTGTGTGTGTAGATGGGCTAGGCAGAGAAAAGTGTCTGTCATTCACGTAACTCTTTCTTCAACACCTTCCAAGTCAATACACGCCACGATACAACGGAAGCCTGACATAAATAGCTACACATGAATTATGCACACATGGCACTTAACACTTCGCAGCGGCTGCACCGGTCTGATAGCGGCCCTTGAAAGAGCAATTGCTTTTCTAGACCCATAACTCAATCAGTACTTGGGATTCACACAATGCTGCGAGACAGAGTAACCTTCTCACACGTGAAGCCATTCAGAACACCTCTCGATAATGTTCTAACAAGTAAGAACGCAGTCAAGGTCGCTAAAAAATACAAAGGAGCTGGCCCTTAAACCAAAAAAAGGCCGAAGCTGAGACGAAACTTATATAATACAGCTTCACGTTCAAACAGTAATCTGCCAATAAATGTTATGTCTATATGTATGTATTTACATTAATTGAAAACGATTGAAGATGTGAAATAGAAAAGACCGCCATGTATGAACGTTTCTCAAATCACGTGATATTGTTTGTTGGCTACACATCACGTGCTGGTACATAACTGCATGTTAATTATATCTAGGGCTGCAACAACTAATCGATAAAATCGATAATAATCGATAATGAAATTCGTTGCCGACGAATTTCATTATCGATTAGTTGAATCGATTATTATCGATTATAAAATGAGGGTTTTTTCAGAGCAAACGCTCTGAAAAATACCCCTCATTATATAATCCGTTTAGTCTGACTCACAGCAGCAGCTCCTACTTACCAGCCCCTCCCTGTAATCACTGTGACAACTTGCCCCGCCCCCTTCCTTCTCCCAGAAGGCCAGAACCACATGGCTGTGACACTCATCTAACTGTAAGTATAAAATTAATATTTGGGCTGCTGAAAGTTAGGGTAAGTGGGAGTTAATTTAGGGGCAGTTATGGTTAATGGGGTGTTTAGGGTTAATTTAGGGGAAGTTATGGTTAATGGGGTGTTTAGGGGCAGCTATGGTTAATGGGGTGTTTAGGGTTAATTTAGGAGTAGCTGTGGTTAATGGGGTGTTTGGGGTTAATTTGAGGCAGTTGTGGTTAATGGTATGTTTAAGGTTAATTTAGGGGCTGTTGTGGTTGACAGGGTCTTTAGGGTTAATTTAGGGGATGCTGTGGTTAATGGGGTGTTTAGGGTTAATTTAGGGGCAGTTATGGTTAATGGGGTGTTTAGGGTTAATTTAGGGGCAGTTATGGTTAATGGGGTGTTTAGGGTTAATTTAATGATGAGGACTGAGGGTTAATTTGATTAATTTAATAAAGTTAACTTAAGGTGCAGTTAGAGATAAAGGGGGGCCAAACTAAGGGGAATCTAAATCCTGGGGCAGTGAAGATTAACCCAGTACTTATTTAAAAAAGTATGTCAGTGTGATGTGAACGGGTCTGTGACTCTATGAGGGCACCATGAGATATCTGGGGGGGGTATAAGGCATATCAGGGGAGGACGGAGAGACATATCCGGGGGTATAAGGCATATACGGTATATAAGGCATATGTGGGGAGGGCAGTGTGGCATGTCTGGGGAGGACGGAGTGGTGTATCAGGGTGTATAAGGCATATCTGGGGCCACAGTGGCATATCTGGGGGTAGACTGGAGTGGCATATGTGGGGAGGGCAGCGTGGCATGTCTGGGAGGTAGTGTGGCATGTCTGGGGAGGATGGAGTGGTGTATCAGGGGGTATAAGGCGTATCAGGCACAGTGGCATATGTAGGGGTGGAGTGGCATATGTGGGAGGCAGCGTGCAGTGGCATATGTGGGATGCAGCGTGGAATGGCATATGTGGGAGGCAGTGTGGAGTGGCATATGTGGGAGGCAGCGTGGAATGGTATATTTGGGAGGCAGCGTGGAATGGTATATGTGGGAGGTAGCGTGGCATATGTGGGAGGCAGAGTGGAGTGGTATATGTGGGAGGCAGCGTGGAGTGGCACATGTGGGAGGCAGCGTGGCATATGTGGGAGGCAGCATGGCATATGTGGGAGGCAGCGTGGAGTGGCATATGTGGGAGGCAGCGTGGAGTGGCATATGTGGGAGGCAGCGTGGCGTGGCATATGTGGGAGGCAGCGTGGAGTGGTATATGTGGGAGGCAGCGTGGAGTGGTATATGTGGGGGGCAGCGTGGAGTGGAATATGTGGGAGGCAGCGTGGAGTGGCATATGTGGGAGGCAGCGTGGAGTGGCATATGTGGGAGGCAGCGTGGCGTGGCATATGTGGGAGGCAGCGTGGCAAGCCTGGGCTCAAACGTGCATAAATTGGGGGGGGCTGGTTGGGAAATAAAGACAAGAAATGTATTTTATCAAAGTTTTTTTTTATTCTGATGTTTGTATTTAACAATTTGTTTATTAAATTATTTTAAATAAATGAAAAATTTACATTCATTTTTTTATCCGATTAATCGATTAATCGAAAAAATAATCGGCCAACTAATCGATTATGAAAATAATCGTTAGTTGCAGCCCTAATTATATCGCCAAATAGGCATATTCCAGATCCATGAAGCGCTAATTTGGGGAAGTGGGGCAGGTAGGAGAACTATTATATCCTTTATAAAAGGGATTGCCGCATAGCATTGTCCAAAAAGGGCATTTTGCACAATGTTATGCTTCCCGCTTTGTTGGAACAGTTTGGGGAAGACCATTTCTATTCCAGCATGACTGGGCCCCAGCACACAAAGCAAGGTCCATGAAGATATGGTTGGATGAGTTTGGTGTGAAAGAACTTGACTGCCCCGAACAGAGCTCTGACCTCAACCCCATTGGACATCTTTAGGATGAACCGGAACAGAGATTGAGAGCGAGGCCTTCTCATCCAACATCAGTGCCTGACCTCACAAATTCTCTACTGGATGAAGGGCAAACATTTCCACAGAAACTCTCCAAAATCTTGTGGAAAGCCTTCCCAGAAGAATGGAAGCTGTTATAGCTGAAAATGAGGGATCAACTACATGTTAATTTCTATGTATTTAGAAAGTGATGTCATAAAAGTCCCTGCTGTTGTAATGGTCAGCTGTACCGTATTGGCTTGATTATAGGCCACACCCTACATGTTAGGTGCTTTTTTAAAGAAAAATTTAGATTCTCAGAAAAAAACTATTTAGTGGAATAGATATGCTGCCACTCTGTGCCCCCCCCCCGAGATATGCTGCCACTCTGTGCCCCCCACCCCCCGAGATATGCTGCCACTCTGCCCCCTAGACTTACCAATGCAGACTCCTGCGGGGGACATCTGCGCGATATGCGTGGACAACTTCCGGTGTCGCCACTTCCCCCGTGGGAAGTGCCAGCAAGGGAGATTGTTAAAGCGCATCGTGCAGACGTTCACCGGCCGCGGCGATGCGAGCATAAACAACCTCCGCTGCCGGCACGTCTGCACGATGTGCTTTTACAATCTCCCGTGCTGGCACCACCCCTCGTGGAAAGTGCTGGCAGGGGAGGCTGTCTCAGCGTATCGGAGAGTAGGATGCAGGTCCCCTGCAGCGCTGCGGGGGATCTGTATCCTAACCTTGCTGCCTTCCCGGCGCCCGGAACTGCACATTCCTGCGCTAGACCCCGAATACATGGGTGCTTTTTGGTCAGTTCGGTAGCACATACTTTAAGTGGGTGCGTATGTTGTATTAGACAGTAAAACTGCTGTAGTAAGTCGGACCAATCAATATATACAGATAAGCAGATCTCAGGTAAGCCCATGCACGATAGATTAACCCCTTAACGACCTTTGCCGGTTCAGGACCGTCATGGAAAAACGGTCACGTAATGACCTTTGATGGTCCTGAACCGTCAAAATATTAAATAAGCTTAGAAAGTGATCAACGATCACTTTCTACGCTTAAGCGGCGTTACTGTAATGCCTCTATGTCGAGGCATTCAGCAAGGCCGAGATCAGCATCTCCGCGGCATCAACAGCGTTTAGGAGGCGATCAACGATCACCTCCTAAACTTAAATGGTGTCGCTGGAATGCCTCGATCAGGAGGCATCCAGTGACACCAAACACTTACCTCTGGATGGGCTGTGACCGCTCCGGAGAGCGGTCACAGCCACAGCTGCCGGTGATCTTCGCCATCAGCAAGATGGCGGCAGCCCGGGAAAAAAAAACAATAAAGACGAAAGAGTTCGCTAGACGGTCTCCAGACCCTCTAGAGAACTCTGGCTCCACTTGCAGGTTGAATACAGGTACTGCATTCAACCATGCAAGTCAATGGAGCCCAGCTTTCTAATCACAATGTGATTAGTAAAATATTCAAAAAATAATAAAAAAATGGGAAAAAAAACAAACAAGTGCTAACATTTAAAAATAATTATGCAGTGATGTCACTAGATGAACCATCCAGTACCAGCAAAATGTGTAAAAAAAAATATAAAAAAAAGTATTAAAAAAAAATAAAATAAAAAAATAAAGTTTATTATTTTGAGCAAGTGCTAAAATTTCTCAAAAATCTCAACAAAGAGTTAAAATAAAAGCACTTCAAATACCCAAGGGGTGTCTAATATAAAAAAAAAATGGCTGATGGGGTAAATTGGAGTGGCTGAGCTCAAAGATAGGGCATAGGTACAGACTGACCAAAATGGAGAAAAAAAAGCACACTTCCCAAATGTGGCATTTTAAATCTCAAACAACCCGACAAACCCATGCATGTGGGGTATCGCTGCACTCAGGAGATGTTCCTGAACACACATTAGGGTGTTGTTTGACAGTGACATATACCAGAACCTGTATATCTATAACTAAAGTACAATTTGTGTGAAAAAAAATACTATTACAAAGTTTGACAAAGTGTGGTTGTATAACTGTTGCATGGAAAGGGTTAAAATAACAGCATTTGAAATACCCTGGGGGTGTCTAGTTTTCAAAAATATATGGTTTGACGGGGTTAAATTGAGTTAACGGGCTTTAAAGATGTTCCAAAGAGGAGATGGAGGCAGACTGACCAGATTTGTTAAAAAAGGTTTCATAAAACGCTGCTTGTACTTATTGCCCTATAACTTACAAAAAACAGCAAAAAAACATTGGGTATTTCTAAACTCAGGACAAGTAGTAGAATCTATTTAGCTAGTTTTTTTACTTGCTTTTTTAGGTGAGTAAAAGATTTTTCAAATAAAAGTCATAAAATGTTTTTTTTTCAATTTTTCAGCATATTTTTTTTATAGTAAATAAGATAAGATCAAAATGGTATCTGAAGAAAGCCCATCTTGTCCTGAAAAAAACAATATATAACTTATGTGGGTACACTAAATGGGTGAGGAGAAAATTACAGCTGAAGACAAGCACCACAAAAGTATTAAAACAGCCTCGGTCCCACAGGGTACAAAAAGAAAAAAACGAGCCCGGTCCTTAAGGGGTTAACATTAGAACCTCAGGTTATCGGGGGCTTGAACTGTGTATTCTAGAAAGCCCTCCACTCCTACAATGATCTCACTACGTGATGTACGCAACGTAAAATAATAGGTAGCAAAATAATATACATTTCATTTGACTGACTTAGTATGCTTTAATCAAACAACCGTTTCCCTGCGAACATCATGCAGGGCTGAACATGACCACCGCAGGTACAAGAACAACAATATGTGAAAAGAACATGCGCAAAGGAGCAGGGTCTCGTATTGAGAGCCAAGAGTGTTAATGGACCTTGGGTAATGCACAGCCATTGCTTTTAGACGTTTGCCAGCTCTCAGGGTTAGAACCCATTCTATATACCAGTTTAGAGAAAATGAAAGGTGAGCGCAGATACAAACCACAGACCAGGGTAATTTATTCAAAACCCCAGCCAACAAAACGGCCGGATTATTTTATTCACAAAATATCCCAGCTAGAAATGAAAATCCAGAAAAAGTGTTTTTATGAAGATAGCAAATGGGATCGGTTTTGTACCTCTTATTTTATTTATTACACAACATAAATTGAAGAGGCTGAAAACTTGAGTTGGCTCGCCAATACATGCATGTATTTTATGCTAATGAGCGAACATCATTTACACAGGAATAACGATGCAACCTCCCTATTTTGCTTTACAGAATTGTATCCAATGCCAAAAAACCTAAGAGACAATATCAACTGCCTGTATTTGTCAGCAAATGTAAAGAAACACTTTAAATGTTCTCAAATTTACATAATTCTATCCCTTACGTGATGGATGGAATTTGATGGCCCATCCAGTCAGCCGTGTTTAGTGGGAATGAGTATATATAATATATATATATATATATATATATATATATATAAATTGTGGCGGTTACGTCAGCGTACCTGGTAGATATCAGACAGGCTGCTGCTCCCGGAATCACTGGTGATGCTACATCCCGAATGGCTGGAAGACACCTGGGTCACCTGTGGATGTAGACTGTCGGTAATGTGCAGCTTGGTGAAATCAGCAGGGAGCTAGAGGAAGAAAAGAGCGGGAAACGTTAGCGACGGCACATACCCTGGACGCTAGTACTCCATCTACATCAACCGTACAGCTCGCGCTATTACCAGCATTAAATAAATATTTAACATTCACAGTCAATAAAAGCAAAAGTTTTAGAGCAAAAGCAAAATGGAGGCTGTTCTCACATGCATCATCCACTGCATTAAATAATTAACCATTGATGGTGCATCGACACCACAAATATTAAAATGATTAAAAGTATCGTTGTTTGCACTCAACATATTTTGCCATTTCAATGCAAGTAATAGCAGAATTTGGGGCTATGGTTTTGGTTTTTTTCCCATGGGTTTCTTCATAATAATAATTATAATACTAATAAAAAAAAACCTTTGCTGTGTTAATAACCAAAAGAGCTATTCCTTATACAATACAATGGTTCCCTTATACGCAAGTATATTATCCTTCCACCGGGCAGGCAATATCTCAATGGAAAGAAATCTTTATGTGCTTAATTATGCAAAATGCAGTCACTGGCAATTACAAACTTCCCTCTCGGTTTATAGGCATGAGCCGCTCTTGTAATAATAGAGGCAGTGAAAGGCTCCATGAAACGTGTCAGAAGACTATAATCAGGGAGTATTCGCCATGCGGAGCCGCCTCTCCCCTTCCCTTCCCGGCTAGAGCCCTCTCCACCTGCTCGGAATTCACTAGAAAGCTCGAAGACACAAAAACCCAACAGCTGCATTCAGAGAAACGAACGAGAACGGGGAAAACGGCACATTGAGTATGTATTCCGAAGAAATCATGTACAGGGACAGATACTAAAACTCAGTCAATATTCAAGTTCATGCCTGTTATTCAGCACTCATAATTTAACACGTATGCACACACACACACACACGGGGTTCTGCCAGGATATCTTTCTTGATTTATAGTGCACCATCATATTTCAGAAGGCTGGACAATGGATAAACAGGACACAGGGAGTGCGGTACATTTGGGCAGGAGAGGACGTAATGCGCTCAGCGCTTGCAGTGAAACTGAGATGAGAAGGCGGCCAAAGGAGGCAGAGTTTCTTGGTGGCATCATTTTAATGGGACGCTAGAAGTGTGTTGAGACACTGTTGTGTTGTTTATTGCCTTTTACAGAGTAATACATCTCGCCTGGAGCCTGTTCTGCAAAGCAGCGTTACATTACAAATGAATCACAACGTGACTGACACTCGGCCAATTTGCTCGGCTTGTATATTTTCCAAAGCAAGCGGCACTGTTATTATTTCTAGCCGTGATGTTTCAAGCCCTTAACACAAAAGGTAATCTTTAAACAAACTACGTTTCCTCTTGAGTATTTTTTTTTTAAAGAATTTATTGTAAAACAGATTGCAGCTGAACGTTGGAAACCAGTTGCTTCGATCAGATGACTTCATCGGGCTGGCAGAGCTCCCTCTCCGTCCGGTACTATGAGCACAGCGTGTGCCTGAAACGTTACAAGAAGCTTCGCTGTCTGTGTCGCTTACAGCATGGCATCTGGAACGAGACTCCAAGCCTACAACCCCAATATGCTCCATCTGCCCGATCTGGAACATAATACTCATTTATAATATGGCGTAATCTTACCTTGGAACGCATGCATTATACATACATTACAGGCAAAGTGTGACGTATGTGTAATACGGCCCAGACAATGGACATCACCAACATATCTCAACAACATGAATCTAAGTCAAATGCCGTGTTCTTGTACTGAATATCACAACATACTCTAGACAATAAAGATAACAACTGGTATGCAACTGTAATGAAGACAAAGTGGCAAGGAGTTCAATGGGAGTGAGGAAACCCATGAGACCCTGTTAGTAAAGACCATTTCTAGGGGCTCTAGAAGAGAAGCCGATGGCCACAGTTCGCACCAGGGGCAGTTGTGTGTGTAACACAGTGATAACTCCCCACCATAATGCGGCAATGATAACAGACACCTGTAGACAGGAATGTCTCCCCAGAACATGGGTAAAAGATGGGGCATCCGTTGTGAAGCTCGCTTCTCATAGCAGCTTCAATTTCACAAGAGGAACTCCAAAAGATTCACGGGACGCCGGCTAGAAGATGGTCAGGTACATCCGAAAGTATATGCAAAAGACATTTAGTGTGACACACAAAGAGCGATTTCAGATCTCCTAGCGATTCATTCTCACACTCATATAGAGTCGCGAGGGGGTGAAGAGGGTAACCGCCAGCCGAGCTGGCTTTGAAATCACAATGAATACGACTGAATTGTGAGAAAAGTAGAGCGAAAACAGCTTTATTGCCTGGTAAATATTTACTAAAGGTTAAAGGAACAAAGGTTGTCCAAAATTAAGCAGGACTCCGTCCGGGTGGAGAGCAGCTTTGATAATGGCGGACGAAACAAAGGGTTGGTGGGACCTTATCTGTCAATGTTTGTGTGACACATCTGAACAATGGCCTGGTTCCAAATAGCACCATGTGTCCATATACCCTAGAAAGGACATCAGCATATGTGGTAAAACTGCTTTTAATACATGTGCTGCCCTTATTGCCCTCTTCTGTCTCTTCAGCCCCCTCTACAAAGGCCGACACCAAGGAGGAATAATCGTAAGAAGGCCGTTCCCATGATATACGTATAAAGTGGGTTTCTAACATTATTATTAACTTTTATCTATACAGCGCCACCAATTTACGCAGCAGTTCCCATAATACTTCCTGAGATGATGCGGAGCTACTAAACCCAAATGCCTACCGGAGAAGGGAATCCTCGCTGCAATGTAGCCATTTAGCCTCTGTCGCGTTCCTTCTTATTTTTCTGTATCTTCCTACAAAAAGCATTCACTTATCCCACATGTATGTGATGCATCATCCATGTCGCTACTCTAAGCAAGATATATTTCCCATTTCACTATGGGCTTAATGTTCTATAAGAACGGCGTGAGGCAATTAGAAATGAATCAGACACTTAAAAGGACATGTAGGCATGATAGCCATATATCATGAGAAACGGTGCATATTCATTAACGTCTAAGGAAGCAAGACACTAAAGAATGCATCATTTCCAGGGTTCAGTGATTTAAGAGCAGCAGTCAATACACGTAATTACATGTAACAAACTCATCTCCATTGATCTTATTAATAGGCATCATTCAGAGTGATGGGTCAGTAGTCTTGCGAGGTGTGAAAACTAAGGAAAGTGTTTCTTGTAATAAAACATATGTACTGTTTATTGAAAAGACAAGATATTAATGTACTATCACTCATTACATTTTAACATTTCAATCGCATTGAAACAAATACATAGAGTGCCCGATATGGTGCGCAATAATATTAAATAGCAGGTATAATATATTTTATTTATATCGCGCCAACAATTTGCACAGCGCTATATAACAATATATATTCATTCCAGACCTATACATTAGCCAAAGCTATTAGTTAAAACTGTCTAGTTTGTCTTTTGATTTCTTCGTCGCTTGTATTTGATATATGGCTTAAAATGTATATTCTTGGAAGCAGAGATCAGTGGCAGCCTGTGGCAGAGCCAGCAAAAACTGATCAATTTCCTGAGCTCAAGTATTCTTCCTTCACCGCAAATACTGCCAAACAGTAATAAGACAGCGATGCCTTTCTCCATGTTATTTACATCAGGTGACATATATACAGTGTATATACACATCATACTGTACATAGACATTCACATACACACGCATAAACACTAGGACATAGGGTTTTTGTGAATGGTACTGTTGATGGGAAGCTGACATGAAAGGGGGAGGTGAAAACCCTGTATGCGTGTTATGAAAAAATCAATCAACCCTTGACCCCTACACCCTGCACCTTGTTAACATCCATAGTCACCGGCACTCTGACGTGAATGGGAATCCAATAGCATCAATTTGTCTTAATTTGAGTATTTATTGAAAGCTTTAAAGACAATGTCAATGATTCCCCGGAAAGTTGTTCCTATATAGTGTTACGAAGCCCCGGGAAGTTCCACTAGCCGTATTCTTTATCGTGCGACCAGGAATATGATCACACAGCATGAAACATGAAGCAGACAGGGTTGTAACCCGGCAGCCTTCAGACCAGAATGTCTCCTATGGGAATCACCTCCTATCATTTCTTCGGTGGGATGATTGAATTGGGGGCTGCAGATCCCTCTCCCAAAAGCCCCGCGGACCCCACTGCTTGGAATGTTCACCCCTGATTTGCCCAAGCGGTGTTGGAACTGGATAATGCATATATTTAGTTATAATAGAAGCAAACTAATCAAGATGCAATGAATCTTTGGAACATTAATAAGCGGTACGGAGACTTATTTTGATGTTCTGAGCGATTTGAGAACATTTGGTCGAGGTGGATTTATATAGATCTTAAGGTTAACATTGCTGCTGGTAGACAGGGGCCCGAGGGCCAGGTTAGAAGGACTTTTAATGTACCACATCCCCCACCTCGCATCCATTCTATTTTAATTCAGGGATCCGTGAAGAATCACCACTTTTTTACCTGTTTTCCTTCTGTTAACCTTGATTCCAGCGTACCGTATCCTCACTGTGAAAACTTATGAAACTCGTGTATCTTGTCCCAAAATTCTTTATGTCTACAACTAGAAGCAGCTTATACATTTCTTCTCCAAAAGTCAAGTTGCTGCTGCCATGTAAAATTAAGTTGCCATTAATTTGCTTTAATACCCCAGAAAGTAACTTTACATCTCTAGACACGCAGGATTGGTTTACCCGATACGGCAAAGCCTACGAACGCGTGGACACAAAAGGGTTTCGGACCCAAAATGATTTTTTCTTTTCTTCTCCTATCTTGAACGGTTTCAAGGACTCTACTGAGAACTATTGGAAGATGATATTTATTTGAACGTTTGGTAAAATCTACCACATCCTAAATTGCGAACACGGCGGCACTGAAGCCGGGATGCTGTCCGCTTTCACATCAAAGAAGCAATAACTAGATTTCCTTTTTTTTATTTGAAGCTGGATACAGTCGCAGACAGTAATTAAACATTCCGCCCTGCTTTCCCTCTCGCCGGGAGCTTGTGCCAAGCAGGGCTTCCAGCAGAGACAGATCACTGGAAACTGTCATAGGACCATATATCCTGGACCCTCTCCAAAGCCACACGCACATTCTAACACACACTTACATTTTCACCCAGTGTATCGCCACGCTATGTTTTCAAGTTGACAAGTCTGTGTATTATCACAGACAATATTGAAAAAAGAGATTTGCTTCCGTGGCTCCTACACAGAAATATCTGTCAACACTTGACACAAAGTGTTGGTAAAATAACAAAGCTCAGTGATGTATCCATTTCTTTTTTAGAATGAGATTTAAAAAAAGGACATTCCGGTTGCTCCAGATCTCATCGGTGACCTCAAGCGCTTGATCTCCATGATTAACCACCACCAACAGCCTCGGCTCAAAGGTCTAAACAGCGCTCACCTCTTTAAACAAAAATGAACGAAAGCCAAAATAAAGTCTGCTCACAATAGATCAATAGCCAGCGCCTTCTCAACAAAAAATAAATCCCACTGACCAATATGGTTTGGACGTGTTAAATGGCAGGGTTGTGTAATGAATGAGAGGGGTTGTGTAATGAATGAGCGGGGTTTATGTCCAAGTTACCGTGTGTTCAATGTGTCTTACATAGCTGGAGATCCTTCCTGACATAAACATTTCCATTACTGCATCGAGTCTCCATTCATTCTGCGGAAACGCGCGCTCTCAGTCAGTAGCTGCATGTCATATGACAGAATCCCACCACCCAAAGCAAGGAAGTAGATGAGGGCAAGACAAAATGCTATGGTTGGCCATCTTAAATGAACATTTCTCTATGCCTGACACCAGTCACATAGTAATTATTTCAACAATGCCTCTAATTGTGGGTTAATGATTAGCAGAGTCCCGGGTGGCTTAAGGAACATTGTATAGCATGTGTAGGGTATGAACACGCAACGGCAGCCCTCCGATAGTGAATGATACAATAACACAGCCTGCTTCATTTGGGGGCAAACCTTCACAGCCCTGGTGGCATGTATTATAGTGATTTTAAAGCAAGTCTTCCAAGTGTTATACATAATACCTCTATCCGGCTTGCTTCCCTGTGGAAGATTAACTGCTAAAGGACATTTTAAACTATTGTTGCCTGATGTAAGCATGAAAAGAATGCTTGTAAATCCTAAAGCTGCAAAATATCCCTTTGTCTCAACTTACAATACAGACACATAGCGTCTATGAGTAATCCATTCCATGTAATAGAAGCCTCGGCGTCCTCCATGATATGGACGATATTACTTATCGCTATGCTGAGCAGCGGCAGAATTATTCTTTTAGCTAATGCCACGGCTGCAGTGTACATCGTGATGAAAGCTAGGTACATATTGCAGGGGGTGTATACTGAAACGGATGGACATTCATGGCCCCTCAATTTCTCCACCAATTCAGTTTAGATTTACCTTTTTACATAAACCAGAACCCCCTTACATATGGCGGATGGCATCTGCACAAAGGGGCAGCACGGGACCCCAAAATAAGCTTGTATGAGCCGGGAATACTTACAGGACTTAACTGATAAGTTGGTTAGGGGCTGTGATCATCGATTAATAAATATAGGGCAAAGTTTCAGCTGAATATGTGAGACATGCATAAATTAGTGGAGAATACCGTATTTGCTCGATTATAACACGACCCCCCAAAAGCAGAATATTAATTTAGGAAAAAAAGAAAGCCTGAATAAAGGAAGAAAGTTTTACTAGTAAATATTAATTAATGTAAACTATTCTCTCATATTTAATAAAAACTATGATTGAGAAAAAAAATTTTTGTTTTTATTTCCTTTTATTTGCCAACCTGCCACCCCAGTTATGCACATCTGCCCCAGACATGCCTTATACCCTCCTATATGCCACTGTGCCCCAGAAATGCCTTATACCCCCTATATGCCACTCTGCCCCCCTGATATGCCTTATACCCTCCTATATGCCACTCTGCCTGCAGAAATGCCTTATACCCCCTATATGCCACTCTGCCCCATGATATGCCTTTTAACAGGTTCTGTAGACTGAGACTCCGGACAGGGTCTCTCTCCCTGACTTTCAATGATATTGTTAACCTATTGAGCTGCTGAAGCATTAAAGCTGGGGCGTTATCCACAGGAGACCATTCCCCCATTTTTTAATCATTGCCCCCCTGTGATAGTTCTGCATGTAATGATGTTCATGAGCATGTACTACAGATAATGCTTTAGTACACTGCAATGCAATAAAAAGAAAAGGTTAACAAAAACATCAAAGTGGGATTTTGTCCTGAATAATAAGAGAACAAACTCTTGCCATATATTTTATCCTGTGTGGAATCGGCCTTTCATTTGTTTAATTTCCACTGTGTTCAACGCCGCCACTAGCATAACCGGAATTGTAGTTGACAGCAATTGGCGTGCCATGGATTGCCTGTTACTGCCGTTTGGGAACAGGAAAAAAAAAGATTAATTAGGCCCCAACGTCCGCTAATATTGGAAATGTCTGGCTTTGAAAAGCGAATATTGGCGATGCAGAGGTTTACGGTGTATGGAAATGAAGGGGCGCTAACCTCGTGCACCGTTCAGAAGGAGCACTTGAGAAAATGTAATTCAGCCCTATTACCCTGCGATCAAAACAGCTGCCCCCCTCCCCCATCCAACGCAAAAAAGAGACAAATCATTTTATTTGTTTGACACATAATTAGATGAATTTATGTATAGAAAAGACTTCTTTTGATCAAAGGTGGTGTGATTCTCTACACATTAGCGGTAAAACGGCTGACGCGAACAGGATGGGAATTAAACAGCGCTCACAAGTTCCCTTGTTGCGGATGTACAAGCAATCCCCGTTTAATTTGTCCCACTTAATTCTCACTGTAACTTGTCAGCGGTTATAAGAACTTTAATGTGTTGCTAGGCAACGAGGCAGGCAGCGTTCCGGTACCAGCTGAAAGCTGCTATTTCCCCAGCTAAAACAGTCATCATCCAAAACACCGTCAGGGCTGTATATCATTCGCAAAGCGATTAACGACACATGCAATGATACGGCCGTAAAAATCCTCTTAAACAAAGACGTTTGGTCATGCAATAAATTAGAAAAGCAGAATATGAGTTGCGGAAACACACGGGATTGGAGTTCCAATTTCATGTAGGTAAAGACAATGTTTAAAGTCTGATCAACACCAGGAGATATATCTGGTGTCCAAAAATTCAGTTTGCCAAAGCACTTCAGTAGCGAGCTAATCATTCAGACTGAATAACCTGTGCTCAAGCAGGGATGTGCAAAAACTCCTGCCCGCAAGTCATCCTGCTCTTGATATCGCCCAGACAGCAGATAAAAAGCAAAAACGAATTTCTAAATTACCATTTTTTAAGTTTGTAAACTAATGTCAGCGTGAGAATATTTCTTCCATCGATGGCTGAATGCTTGCGGAGTTCTCCCTGCCGAGGCTATGGCTGCCGTCTGATATTAGAGAAATCTATAATAAAAGGTCACGTACACTTTAACCAGCGCTCCAAAGATTCGCTTGCTGTATAAATAAAGATTACGCTCCTCATCCGTGGCACGGTAAAAGGACACAAATGTTACTCTATGGAAATTCTATATAAATGAGGTACTTTTGAAATCAGGACACCTGAGTTGATAAATTTGGAGGCGATTTCCCGCCACTTTACCTAATTTTGTTTCAGGATTCAGAGGGGAAAATATATATTTTTTTAAATTAGGTTTTTTTCTAAAAATTTCACTAGTTTTTACTAGATTTCTCAGCGTATTAATAAAAAACCCTCTCTCTCCTTGAAAAAACAATATATAGTTTACATGGGTACACTATTTACAGGAAAAGAGAATAATCGCTGAACCGACATACTGCAAAAACGGCGTAATTGCTACGGGACTTAAGGTACCAAAACCCCCTGGGACTGAAGGGGTTAATTACGGTCCCCGTTTGATTTACGCGCGCAAAACACAATGTGAACGCCCAATGAAATTCCTGCAAGACTCAAAAAGACTAAAAATTCTAGAAATAAGAATAAAATCAAGTGCCCTGCGTTTTAAACCCCGCAGGTCAAATAATAATCCCAGCAATGCCAAGTTATCCAAAACCCGTACCCCCCACTACTTCACCACTGCCCACAAACATGCACACAGAAGAAATCCCCCCCCCCAGACTACAACCAATAACCATTAATACACAGAGGAAGAAGCATACGGCCTGACACCAATTGTGCATTCTGGATATTCACCGATAAATGAGGCCTATATCTGGTATATTCTTTATACTTGGTGGATTATCACAGGCGGCTGATCAGCGGGGGTGGCCCCTCACACACAGAGAGCCCCTAATGTCAGCGAGTCTACGACCCTCCAGCCAGCGGGACATAAGAGAGCGTTTTAATGTCGATGTGCCCAGGACTGGGGTTTCGCCGGAGTTGTTCCGGGATCTGGTTTGTTTGCGCGCTCCATATAGCATGTTAGAGGTGGATCCATTCGCGACAATGGCAGCAAAAACACATAATGTACAGATCAATATTTTTAACAGAACCGGCCCCCTGGGAGAGCTGCTCCAGGTAGCATCCAAAACCTTAACCTGAAGTAAATTCTTCTCCCTAATAAAACAAAGAGCGGTATTTGGTTTTTAAGGAATTATACATACTTGGCTTTCACCAAGAGAAAGAAATTCCCCTCCAAAAGTTACCGATACCTTTACACACTCCAGAAGAGTTTATTGCTACGAAAAGGGCCATTTCTTTGCAACAAAATGTTTTATACGTGATGCCTCATTTCAAATTTCATTGAAATACAGTTTTTCTTAAAGAATATTTTTATAACAAGAGTCGTTAGTGATGAGGGATAGTTTCAGCTCCCTTGCTTCACTATTCGTTCCAAAAGGCCATGTTTCAAAGCTTAGCTGCCCCGGTATAATGCATAACTTAATGGGTGCCAAGACTTTGGAGAGACCAGTACAATTTAACTATGCATGATACAGGGCAAGCCAAGTCTGCCTGCAGCAGCAGCAGCTCATAATGAAGTCAACGAGTTGAAAGCACATCTCTGTGGCAATCTTTCCCGTAGTAAACCTAATTCCCTTCTCCAGCAGTACGTATCTGGTTCTTATGCTACCAATAAGAAGAATAAAATAAGGTGCATAATATATTTAACATACTCTAAACAGTATTTTTCTGCGTGGCTTTAGAACGACCGCACTTTGCGATGGGGTGCCGGTATCACACCTGCCTCGGCAACACTACCTCCTTAGCAACCAGAATCTCATCTCCAGGCGAGAAGCAGCAGGTGGCATTATCACAACCAGAAAAGAAAGGGCCGCTGTGTTTAGGAACCGGCACGTCTGCGTCGGATCCCAGATCTTCAAGGCCAGGATTCGGCATTATTTTACGAGCCCTTTACTAGCCTTAAGCCGTCTTAAGCTGTCTTCCCAGCAAGCAGGGTTCATAACGTGACTTGGGGTGGGATCAATCTGTCTAGGTAACCATGTAAACCCCTCAAATAAGAGAGAAGCAGGACAGACCACATCACCACATCTTCAACGCGGAGCATCAGCCGCCATAACACTGCTCTACCACCAAAGCAGACAGTGACAAGTATTGGTTTGAAGGCGTATTTCCTTGTGGACTATTTAGATATTTAAAGGTGAAATCCAAACAAACGGATATTGACAAAGCAACGGGGCCTGAAGCGATATAAAACGCACACAATACACACGTGTATACTACGTGTTTATATCATATAGCCACATGGCTCTGCCGTTAGCAAAGTATACTCAGTAAAAGGCCGGCGTCCGTGGAGCGTTTCATCCAGCTCACAAAAAGTGAATGAAGCCAAATCTAAATGTCGGCTCCCTATATTCAACGAGCTACGTTGCCAACCAACCAGTTTAATGCGTTCGGGCCGATCAGGTTTGCGCTTTGACGACTTGCTTATGTCCGTGTTTCTAACAAAACGTGGCTGCAAACGGGGATTATTGTGTGACAAATGTGGAGCTGACTCATGGGATCAATTATAACGCAAGAGAACAATCTAATTAACCCCTTTGCAGCCAGGAGCCATGATCTATTTAATCAGCTGTCCTCCGGCAGTTGATGGCAAACACACAGGTTAAATGCCTGCAGCACTGAAAATAATGTATATGGCAATTAAAAGGTTAAGTGAGGCAGATGCATGTAGAAGGTGCCACTTCTCTGCAAGCTCTGTGATTTTCCTCTCATCGCCATAGAAACCCACAATTAGCAGCATCGAGGAAGAAAAAAAAAATCTCGCTTTTTTTTTTTTTTTTTTTTTTTAAACAGGACTTGAACCCATGACAAAATAAAAACGTATGACATCATTCCATTAGACATTTAAACTGTGGCTCTGAGACAATTTTCTGTATTTCTTATCTTCACAAACAATTACAATCATTTTGTCCCTAAAGAGCTATAACATTTTCTGCATTTAAAAAGTGATGTTTCCAAAATGAATTGAATACGCCAAACGCTGACATGCAACACGTACCGGCAGCTACCATTAGCAGATCACAAGAGCCAAGTATCACAGCAAAGACTAAAAAGCACAAATGGAAATTGTGTCACTTCACTGCCCTTTACTCCACAACTTGTTGGAAGCAGAGATGCATTAAAGGTATTCCAGCAGAACTCATAATATAATGAATGATAGATCTGATATAAATGATATAATGGAATTAATGATGTAATATAATGGTATAATGGTATAATAGATAGATCTGATATGAATGATATAATAGAATGAATGATAGAACCTATATGAATACTCACAGAATGCTTTTCCTGCTGCCCCATAACTCCATGGCTGGATGAGAAAGCAAGAGGTTTCATAATGAGGCAACAGAAGCGGGAGTGATCGTGAGCATCATGTGTGCATTTCTGAAGGACAGCGAGATCACATCCACAGACACGCAGGGGAGGAAAAATATCTCAAGAACACCGGAGAGAAGGTGCTACATCCAGCCGATGGAGAGCAGCGAAAAGGCTCGGAGCGTGGAATGCAGTAAAGCGGTCCTTGCAGCGGCATCTGTCTCCATGTTTTACATGTCAGCATGCACAGCGACTACCGAAACCCCACAACAGCCAGCATTCTATCGGAGCTCGACCACAAACTGAAGAATAGCAGGAAAAGAAAAAAAAGAGACGAGGTGGGGGGAGATTGGAACTGACGGGGGGGGGGGGGATAGGGGTGGGAAAAAAAATCTAAAATGGCTGACCGCCCACAGAGTCTTCTCCAAAAAGGCTTTAATACTGTATTGGATTATTCGGAGTGGGAGGCAGCGCTGAGAAGGCAGCCAATCCGATTCCACATGCAGGTGTTCGGACACAGCTCTCGGAGCGACACGCATGTATGTGTGACAGTGTGTGTGAGTGTGCATGCATGAATGTGTGTGTATGAATGTGGGAATGTGCGTGTGTTTGTGTGGGAAAAGGGGGGGTGGGGGCTCGGGCAGTGTGTGGATAAGAACCTCCTCCATGGACGCTAACGATGCAGACCGAGCAGTGACCAGCACATCCCAGCTACGCTCAACTAACCAAGTTTGCGCAATTAATCACGGCCGTGTGACATTGATGGACGTTTCATTTCTTGATGTCCATCCCTCTCACATTAGATTATCACGTCCCGAAACCTTCCTTACCGCACAAACGCACACAGACACACACACGATAACCCCCTCCTCGCTAATACGCCAATATAATGACATTATTGTGCTTACTTTGGAGGACCATGGCTGCAGGCAGTTGGCATAGCAACGCACAAGGAAAGCCATTTCCTGGGCAGCGAGAAGGCTTCCTTTTCTAAATAAGAAATAAATTCCTCTTAGGAAGGGAACGGCATTGCTGCTTCCTGCCGAAAAACCAAGTGACTGCAGTGTGCCTCCTAACGTGCGGAGACACGGGGTGCGCGGGGCTACGGACGTAACAGTAAGCAGACCAAGCCCTCTAGTCTTCTCTCTCCTCATATTCTGAAATATTCAACTCACATGAAAGGCACATTCCTCCAGGATCGCCCCCTCACGTTCTTAACTCTTTCCAGCGTTAAGGTAAAAAAAAAAAAAAAAGGACAGTCCGTGAAGGAGGGGATTCCGGCCGTTCCAATGAAGTCAAAGTAACGATACGGGGAGCCCTGGGTGACAAACGCTCCAAATAAAAAGGGGCTGCTGCCGCTGCCAGCCCGCCGCTTGCCTTCGCTATGGCACACCCATGCTATGACACTGCATTGCCACAGCACACAAGCCGTGCATGCCCTTCAGCAGCGAAAAGGTTAATCTCTTACCTTGCTTATGTCACCTCTCTGACTCACTCCCACAGACCCACAAAATAAAATCCTCCATCATATCATGGCTGCAGAGAGGGCTTATTTTACCTCAGCAGCGGGTGCCGGACACGCCGAGACATTTGCAAGGTGTTCCGCTCTTACCGCATTTGGATTTTTTGGGGGGGACGACGACGAATGCAGCTAAATCGGGGCCTCCTACTTAATTACAATTAATGCTGCCAAGCATGAAAGCGGAGTGCCACAGCTCTTAATGTGCCTGCCCCGGTGTCCCTGTCATTTCAAAGGCTTTATAGGAGGTGGGGATCCCTCATAAAGCCGCCACTCGAAAGAGGATGCTAAAAAGCAGCTAGGCGTGCACCGGAGGATAAAGTGCCGCGTTCTGAGGGGATTTAGAATTCCCGAGAAAATGCCGCAAAATGACAATTGTTGAATGTATTATCCGGATATGTCTGTTAGAAGCCATCACACCCTGTCACTGCTGCTTTCCTCACCAGTATCCTGGTCTATGACTTCCTTTTCACACAAATAGGATGCAACAGGTGGCATCCATATTATCTGAATGTATTAACAGAAGCCAAGCTTTGGGATACTAATTACTTATTGTTTGATATAGCGCCATCTTATTCCATAGTGCTGTACAACAGGTAGACAAGTAATATATATATCAATACAATTTGACTTACAGAAGCAACAGGTGAGGAGGGCCCTGCTCAAAAGAGTTTACAATCTAGAGAACATACACAAAAATCGTGAATAGTCCTAACGGGTTCAAATGCATATACTGAACGCTAAGGGGTTTTGTTGGTATATAGGGAAGGAAACGGGAGGGTGGCGCGCAACCAACAACTATTTGCTGATGGCAGGAAATCTTTTTCCTTTCCCAATCCCCTCAGGAAGCCGTTCCAATTCCTTGTAATTGTAATTTCAAAGACAAACAGATTTGTGATCGACCTGCCTGTTACATTTAGAGGCCCCAAAACGGGCAAAACAGATACAAGAAGTTCTCAAATACCAGCGGCCATCACGAAAAAGGCACTAGCCAAACCGGTCCAACCTACAATGTGTCAGCCACAAAGCTTTACAGGTATTCCAGTGGAAAACATGGACGCCGTAGCCTTCATCCCTTCTCAATAATAAGGGTTTCTTCTGCTGCACTATGCGCACCCACCCCATATGATCATTTATCATTAATAGGTCAGACTTCCTAATTACTCCTCTTCTCCTAGAAAGAGGGCGCTTGCTCATCTACATGCCATATTTAATATATCTATTCATTTCTTAAGTAAATGCACAAACACCGTCACTCATACGTTATTTATCCCGAACTGCATGTGAAATACGGGATAAGTTGCTTAATCAGTTGTGAAAAGTAGAGGTTGTATAGTGTATGTATATATGCAGATGCATTTCACTCAGATGTTATATATTTTTTTAGGAAAGGCAATAAAATGCAAACTAGGTCAAACATATCCGCAATAAAAGCACATTGCTAGTTGGCGCTAAAAGAACACATGAAGAAGAATGGTGTCAGAAAGGGGATACACAGGATATTTATTTTTCTACAAGGTTTGCAAAATATGGTATCATAACAAAAAAAATGAAATAACGCATTAGAAATATTTCCAAATCTAGGGGCTGCCAAGAGCAGATCTCCATTTTCTGTTTGACTAGAGCTTTTGTCACACTCAATAAGCCTTCTCCCATTGTTATGGAGTACAATAGCTGACTGAGTTATTGTCTGACTATAACTCTCATTACCATCTGAGTATGTGAAAGGCTGGGGGTATGGAAGTTCTGACTGGGGGATGGGAACCAAAGTCCAGGATTATTTGTAGAGCCCCATTTGCCGGCGTGTGACATTTGAAATATCAATTAGTGCTTTAGTATTTTACAGCTAAAGCTTCACGCCCCATGATATATATATATATATATATATATATATATATATATGAGTCTACTATCTTAAAAGATGTCCCTGAAATAGCACAATCTTCACACGGTACCGTCTGTGCTTAAAGCAGCCTACACCTGCTTCTATAACTAAAATGGAAATGATGTAAGTTTTTTCCCCATCATAATGTCAAACACAGCTCAATGAATTTTACATAGGCTGCAATTACTTCCTGACCTTGGCGTGTGATGAAAACAAAGATCAATTTCATCTCTCTCAGACCTGAAAGAGAGGGCAGATAACAATACAAGCAAAATGTAAGGAATAACACGACCAGGTCTGCATGGATCTCAATCTCTAAAAAAATTGTCACTGATATCAAGTAAAATATTCGAATATTTAAGATGTAGCAACATCCAGATTGAAAGCCAGTCGTCAAACAATAAACCCCTGAGGTATGTCACTGAAGTCCATCATGATACTAAAAACACAATGACTGCCCCCCCATGGTTTCCTAACAGGTGTCAATCATCTCAGTGTAGAGAGATGGTTCTTCAAGTAAAAAGGCAGGCTGCGAGAGCAACATTATTTTGTTTATTCAGATAGGCCGAGTCATATAAAACAGGGGGACTTGGAGTATAGTTTTTTGACAATATGCACAGAGTGACCGGTTGTCCGCGACTGATTTAAACCATTCTACCAGCTCAATAGACAGAAAGTAGACTCTCTCAGATAGAAAGTTGGTTTTCATAGGTTTGAAATAACCCAAGTGCAATCTGCAGAGTTCCAAAAATTCCATCGTTAGAATAAACTATATCTGCGGGAGGAACAATCTCACAAGTACTTTCCTAGACTGTTGGTGAAGGTCATCCACTCGTCACAAAGTCACAGCTTGTCTGTCAAAGTGCAGTCTGTTCAATACAGGCTGAAACAGCGGGGAGACAAGCTGGCTCAAGCTAAAATAATTATACTTAGTGCAACTAGACCAAAAAACTAATTTTGGACAACAAATGTAGTTTCCTGCCCTTTTGGTTTGGACAAAATTCAGAGGGTTGTTTACATTCGGAAATAAAATCCGTTGTCACCCTCATTCAAGTTCTCACACAGGCGCATTCACCCTCTCTCTTGCCCAATGTACCCATACTCTCCCTGTCTCCTTGCTTCGCTTCTTTTTTCATCTGCTTCTCCATAAACCTGGCCTCCTGGTGAACTCCTAAAAAAGTGCCGAGTCTCCGGGCACATCCTCTCCAATTGGAGAAACAGGGAAGAGGCTGTACTCGTGGCTCCGCCCTTTGGCGTTGAGAGGACAGAATAGTGCAGATAGATTCGCGGAGAAAGAGCAGCAGAAATGCTTCTCTATCTCTGCAAATCTGTGTTCATTATTCTGGCCTCTTTCGAGCAACTATAGCTTGCAGTTAAAGGGACTGTTTACAGTACCGTTAAGCAAGAACGCATATTAAAGCATTCTTGCAAAAAAAAATAAAGTAATTACCTGCTGCTGCCCTCCTCCTCCATGGTCTGACAACCCTTGTTTCAGCAGCCAATCAATGGCAGGAAAGCTCACCCGCTGATATCAATGGGAACACTTTCCGCACGTATTTACAGCATCTTAAGAACCCAAAAGAAATAAAACTGCAAGCATCCAGTTTAAACAATACACTGAATAATAATACCCTACACTGACCTTCGTCTGCTTGAAAAGCAACGTGTTCCCAAATGTGGACTGGGGATTTTGTTGATCCATGCTAAAAAAATTTGGAACATTTACAAAACACAGGTTATAAAAGATCCATTAATTTAATAACAATTATACACAAATGAAAAGCTTTTTTCTATCTAATATACATCCAAACACAGTCAGTTCTTGTAGAATTCATTGGTATTTGCAGTTTGTATTTTGAGCATTTTCACAAAGTGCCGCGTTCTGAGGGGATTTAGAATTCCCGAGAAAATGCCGCAAAATGACAATTGTTGAATGTATTATCCGGATATGTCTGTTAGAAGCCATCACACCCTGTCACTGCTGCTTTCCTCACCAGTATCCTGGTCTATGACTTCCTTTTCACACAAATAGGATGCAACAGGTGGCATCCATATTATCTGAATGTATTAACAGAAGCCAAGCTTTGGGATACTAATTACTTATTGTTTGATATAGCGCCATCTTATTCCATAGTGCTGTACAACAGGTAGACAAGTAATATATATATCAATACAATTTGACTTACAGAAGCAACAGGTGAGGAGGGCCCTGCTCAAAAGAGTTTACAATCTAGAGAACATACACAAAAATCGTGAATAGTCCTAACGGGTTCAAATGCATATACTGAACGCTAAGGGGTTTTGTTGGTATATAGGGAAGGAAACGGGAGGGTGGCGCGCAACCAACAACTATTTGCTGATGGCAGGAAATCTTTTTCCTTTCCCAATCCCCTCAGGAAGCCGTTCCAATTCCTTGTAATTGTAATTTCAAAGACAAACAGATTTGTAAAAATAAAATCCGTTGTCACCCTCATTCAAGTTCTCACACAGGCGCATTCACCCTCTCTCTTGCCCGATGTACCCATACTCTCCCTGTCTCCTTGCTTCGCTTCTTTTTTCATCTGCTTCTCCATAAACCTGGCCTCCTGGTGAACTCCTAAAAAAGTGCCGAGTCTCCGGGCACATCCTCTCCAATTGGAGAAACAGGGAAGAGGCTGTACTCGTGGCTCCGCCCTTTGGCGTTGAGAGGACAGAATAGTGCAGATAGATTCGCGGAGAAAGAGCAGCAGAAATGCTTCTCTATCTCTGCAAATCTGTGTTCATTATTCTGGCCTCTTTCGAGCAACTATAGCTTGCAGTTAAAGGGACTGTTTACAGTACCGTTAAGCAAGAACGCATATTAAAGCATTCTTGCAAAAAAAAATAAAGTAATTACCTGCTGCTGCCCTCCTCCTCCATGGTCTGACAACCCTTGTTTCAGCAGCCAATCAATGGCAGGAAAGCTCACCCGCTGATATCAATGGGAACACTTTCCGCACGTATTTACAGCATCTTAAGAACCCAAAAGAAATAAAACTGCAAGCATCCAGTTTAAACAATACACTGAATAATAATACCCTACACTGACCTTCGTCTGCTTGAAAAGCAACGTGTTCCCAAATGTGGACTGGGGATTTTGTTGATCCATGCTAAAAAAATTTGGAACATTTACAAAACACAGGTTATAAAAGATCCATTAATTTAATAACAATTATACACAAATGAAAAGCTTTTTTCTATCTAATATACATCCAAACACAGTCAGTTCTTGTAGAATTCATTGGTATTTGCAGTTTGTATTTTGAGCATTTTCACAAAGTGCCACGTGCTGATTTTGTGGATTTTACCTGCACACGAGTTTGCCAAAAACGATGCAGACATCTATCCTCAGAGGATAAAGACATTCATTCTATACATACGAGGCTAGAGCAAACAAGGGAAGAGATCCACAAATGCCTAGAGCAAGAACTGAAATGCATAAGGGAATCAAAGACTAAAACCAAAATAGCACTTGGATGGGAGAAAATTAAACCATCATCACAGACCAAAGAAGAACCCTTCAGGTTCTAAGTTGACAAAGAAATACTTGCTATAAGGAAAACATCATGGAAAGATGTATAAGACTATGAATATACATTAGTAGGGAAATAGTTAAGAGGTATATACGCAGGGGAGGGCTGGGCCGGGGGGCAATTGCCCCCCAGGCCGCCCTGAATCTACATTAAACGGCCGCGCGGCCGCCCATTTAAGCGGCCGATTGGGCCACACCAGGGCCGCCTTTAACGCCCGCAGCATTCGCGGTAGGCCGGCCGAACTGGCCGGCACACTGAAATGCCATTGCAGCCGATGTGGCTGTGATGTGGTGTTGCAGAGCTTGTACTGGTGTCAGGGCAGGCTGTTTGGGGACAAAATTGGCTCACCCTGGGCTGTTTGGGGACAAAGTTGGCTCACTCTGGACTGTAATTTGTTAATGTTATCTTGGTGCTAGTTGGGTTCTATGTGGGCAGTGTGGACACCAGGGCTGGCTTTGGGGGTGTGCATCCTGTGATCTATGCCTGTAATTTAGGGGGTTTTATCTATACCTTTAATGCTTAGTTGTTATGTGATTTCCAGTTGATCTGTACCTGCAAAGCTGGGTTTGTGTGTTATTCTGCTATGCTATGTTTGCATACATTATTTATGTATACCTGCAAATACAGAGTTTGTATTTCTTATTCAGTTGATCTATACATGCACGTGCTGTTTACATGTGTTGTTTATTTGATCTATACCTGAACTACCGGGAGTAAGTAAAACAGAGGTGTGGCTTAGTGAATGAAGGACAAAGGGACTCTGGGGATAATTACAGACAGGGGCCCAAGGAAATGCCTAGGGTCCAATTTTTCCATATTTAAATTTTATTTTGTTACAAAGATTAGCTGTTTTTTAATGTATTAAACATATTTTTTTTTACTCCCAGTCCCATCACATTACATCAATATGCGTTAGAAAATCAGGAAAAGATGGGCTGATTCCGTGGCGCAACGGGCCACTTGACTAGACTTGCCCCCCAGGCCTTAGGCTGCCAGCCCTCCCCTGTATATACGCAACCGAATCTGAGTTTACATTCACTATGCGTCATAACGAACTGCCCCGAAGAACTGGTAATGTGAAGAGATGGCTTGGAAGGTGGTTGGTTTATCTAGCCATTATGCGGGGCCAGCTCGCTGTTATTCTCGTTCCATTATGCACAGTGAAGGCAACAAGATGATGTTCGACTTACATGCAAACTGCTGGTCGCAAGCAGAGACATACTCACATTGGGTGCACCCAGCTACCCCTCCGTGGTTGGCACCCAAAATACAATAAATGGTGCTGCATGCTTTTAAGAAACGCATTTCGTCATATCCTGGCGTCCCATGTGTTTAAGGCACGCAGAGCCTTTGAAGGTAGTCTGTGGAGGCTGTGCCGAGCCTCCATGGCGTAAATAGGCTGGTTGAGGACAGCATTGTACAGCAGGACAATGGCTTCATCGTTCAAGGGGGCAATCTGCCTCCCTGTTTTGTATCAGGGGGACTATCGCCATCCCCTGGACATACCGGCCTAGGCAAGAATATGCCTCTGGTCACATGTACAAGGAACATAGTTTGTACCCCTAATAAATCCTTACACGCAGGAGCCTTCACCGCATTTCAGTGGATGTTTTATACTTCAGGACACAAAAAGATGACGCAACATGAGAAAGTCACTGACGAAAACAAAAATGTAGATTTGACATCAGGAATTTTTTTATGCTTTTTGCATTCTGCACTCTTCTGTATTGCTGGTTTGTGTGCAGTCACCAATGGAAAACACTCGCATAAGGAGAATTCTCTTGGGAGATGTTAATTGAAAGTGGTTAACAATCACACACGATACATGGCCCAGCCGACACCTGCTGACATAATCACGGGCAACAAATATGAATGCTTTTCACTAGGGAGCAAAACTCTTTGCAATGTCCCCTGTAAAATGACTAGTGAATAACAACCAGGGTGGATTTGATTTAAATCAAGTCAATTTAAACCACCAGTCAGTAAGACTCGATTGAAGTCATGATTTTTAAAAGTAAAGACTCATTCTTGATGGTAGTTTATAATCTTTAATATTTGCAACCAGATGAAGATTAGTAAAGCAGCTATATCAGAACTAAATATTTGTTTAATAGGTTAATCACTCATATTTGGAAAACGACTTGAATTGTTTATTATATAGCATACATATTTTTGTATTTGCTTAAACGTCAATGTTTATTAAGTAAAGTGGTTAAACAAAATATAACTTAGCACTATTTCATGCTGAACAGCCTTTGAACTATATTGTATCGGAAAAAGAAAACTATCTTTAGATAGATTTTCTTCCAAAAGCATTTCATTGAAATAAATTAGATTTTTTATTTTTTTTTAATCATCTATTTTAATCCGACCTGATAACCATTGTTTTTTGTTTTTTTTTAGCTCAACGCTGCAGGTAACAGGAATCGATTATTCGAGGGATGCACTAATATCAATGACAATGCACACATTTTACAAGTAGCGTGTTGTTGAATATGATCCTCATACTTATGGTACTCTCTTAAAAGAGACGTGCTGATGAAACATCCTCTCTACAGTTCATATAATGCACTATTATTTTGGGCTAATCCTAGCTGCACCCGAATGACACTATTGACAGACAAACTACAATGAGGATACTATACTCCCACATAAATGACAATCTACTAAGAACTTAATTGCATGACTATAGTTTTTCATTCCTCAATAGATACTTTATTTTTTTTTTAAATGGGAAAATAAATAAGTTACTCATGCCATTAAAAGTATTAGAATGGTCATATACAGTATAAAATTGTTGTCACTATCCAACCTTAATCAGTCCTTGGTCTCTTCTTAGATTCAGGATAGCCATATGCCTGGCCCCTGGTATGTTTACATTCCCCTGCTGTATTAACCGCTACTACTTTTGCTGGGAGGCTGTTTCACTTATCTACACTGTCTAAGTAAAGCAACACTTGCTTAAATTACATCTAAGCCTCTGTGATGAGCCCAATCCGTCCCTGAAAGGTGCACAACACACATTGTACACAAACCCAACCAGTCCCAGAGAGGTGCACAATACACATTGTACACAAACCCAACCAGTCCCAGAGAGGTGCACAATACACATTGTACACAAACCCAACCAGTCCCAGAGAGGTGCACAATACACATTGTACACAAACCCAACCAGTCCCAGAGAGGTGAACAACACACACTGTGCACAAACCCAACCAGTCCCAGAGAGGTGCACAACACACACTGTACACAAACCCAACCAGTCCCAGAGAGGTGCACAATACACATTGTACACAAACCCAACCAGTCCCAGAGAGGTGCACAATACACATTGTGCACAAACCCAACCAGTCCCAGAGAGGTGAACAACACACATTGTGCACAAACCCAACCAGTCCCAGAGAGGTGCACAATACACATTGTACACAAACCCAACCAGTCCCAGAGAGGTGAACAACACACATTGTGCACAAACCCAACCAGTCCCAGAGAGGTGCACAATACACATTGTACACAAACCCAACCAGTCCCAGAGAGGTGCACAACACACATTTTACACAAACCCAACCAGTCCCAGAGAGGTGCACAACACACATTTTACACAAACCCAACCAGTCCCAGAGAGGTGCACAACACACATTGGAAAGGTGTCTATGTTACTTTTACAAGATGTGTTTGTCTTTGATGGTTCAACTGGTTCTTGGAGAGCAACAATAACACTAATACTTTGTTGTATAACAACCCCTTGAACATGACTTGCTTTCGTATTCGCACAAATTGCAAATTTAACAAATTAATCGTACCTGTCTCCGAAAACAAGGCCAGATCCCCCATGAAACAGACAAAAACAAAGCAAAAAGTTATGAATTTCCATCCGAAGTTTGTGGGCTCTTTCACTCTGATTCCGTGTCTCGCACCTTCTTGTTCTTCTCTTTTCTCTCTTCATCCCCATCTCTGCGGACATAACCTCCCAAAATAGTGGAGCTTCCAGTGACATTGTCGATCTCCATTGGAGGGTCAGGGTAGAGGACGTCCGTCATATTGCCCTAAAGTAACCCTGTATAAACTCCCACCAAAAAAGCGGAGCTTCCTGAGATGTCCTCTCCCGATTGGAGGATTGGGGGGAGGAAGTCACCAGAAGCTCTGCCATTTTGGGCTATGATAATTTTGTGTGAACTTCTTCCAAAATGGTGGAGCCGTGAGACACGGAAGCGGTCGGCACAGAAAGTAGGGAGACATTCAAAGAGAATGAGCATGTGAGTATGAGAAAGCGAGTGTCAGAGAGAGTGTGAGAGAGTAAATGTGGGAGTCAGGAATAATTTTATCTCATTTTTGTCAGAAACTTACTGGCAGGAAATGGACCAAAAGGAACCAAAACATTCGTCTGGATGGTTTTTGGTTCATTTGCATGAAAAAAAAAACATGAACGGATGTTACAACTATTGGGATAACTAAAAAAACTAACACCTCTGCAAAGACTATGACATTTAGGAACTAATGACTGCTGATTTTAAAATGAAAAGGATAAACGTATTACTGATAGATCTTGAAAAAATGAATATATTAAGGTTTTGTATACATCTTATTTGGGAGAAAACAAATATTGAGGTTCCCCAACACACACACACTGTTTTAATACAATAATTAAGGGTGGGTTTATTAGATGCTAGACCTATTTAGCTGCTTTCAATCATTTCTTCATTTTAATATTAAAAAAAGAAAAAGCCGTAGGTATCAATTATGACATCAAAAGAACCTTTCTTTGCAAAGACAAGTAAAAAGAACAGTGAATCCCTGTAGACTCCTGTGTTCTGCAGTAGGGATGATGCAACCTATAAAAATAGATTTCAAGCGGCAGCGGCTGAAACCTGTGCCGCACACTATTCACAGGCCTTGCTAACTCATTACCGGCAGACTAAATATTATATGCCAATATATACTGTCTGTTTGGCTGGGGCAATAAGAGGATTACATCATAACACCATCCAAGATGTGATGTCTGCGTTATAAAGCACTGCGCTCTCTGTTTATATTCAAGATTCATATATATATATATATATATATATATATATATATATATATATATATATATATATATATATATATATCGTATTGGCTCGGATATAGGCCGCCCCCATATATAGGCCACACCCTAAAAGTTTGGTGCTTTTTTAAAGAAAAAGTTTTTTTCTTTAAAAAAAGCACCAAAAAAACATGCTGCCACTCTGTCTCCCCCCCCATGATATGCTGCCACTGTCCTCCCTCCCCGAGATATGCTACCACTGTCCCCCCCCCGAGATATGCTGCCACTGTCCCCCCCCCCCCGAGATATGCTACCACTGTCCTCCTCCCCCCCGAGATATGCTGCCACTGTCCTCCCTCCCTGAGATATGCTGCCACTGTCCCCCCCCCCCCCCCGGAATATGCTGCCACTGTCCTCCTCTGCCCCCCCCCCCGACTTACCAGAGCAGACTCCCGGGTGTCTTGCGGGGCCAGCGGGGGACATCTATGCAATACGCGTATACAACTTCATGTGCCGGAGTCTGCTCCGGTAAGTCGGGGGGGGGGGGGGGGGGGGTCAGAGGTAAAACGCATCGTGCGGACGGTCCGCACGATGCGCTCAGACAACCTCCCGTGCCGGCACCCCCCCCCGTGGGAAGTGCTGGCAGGGGAGGGTGTCTGAGCGTATCGGGGAGTAGGATGCAGGTCCCCTGCACCGCTGTGGGGGATCTGTATCCTAACCCCGCTGCCTGTCGGGCGATAGACCCCGAATATAGTCTTTAAAGTGGGGGGAAAAAGTGCGGCCTATATTCGAGCCAATACGGTATATATATATATATATATATATATATATATATATATATATTGTAAAAAGCGTCTGCCTTGCAATGCAATGTTGCAGGGGTGAGAATAGATTGACAACACTGTTCTATTTTTAGTGGGGCGCTCCGTATCTTTTATTACCTGGGAGGGAACCAAGACTTTTAAATCAGATTTCCTGAAATAAGTTTTTTTTATTTATTCTGATGCCCTCTAAATAACACAACTTATTCAAAAGGCCAATTTAAAAGTTCACTTTAAAATATGCTGCAAAACATCTTATTGCATAATCGGACATGCAAAGCAGTAGTGCTGGGTACACTAGGGGTTTGGCTGCTCTCAACCAACTACAAGCGCCCATCTTGGATGGGTGGGGTAGGAAATTAGAGGTGGACATCTGCTCTACCATCAGATACCCCCACACCAGAATGAGTTAGAAAATATTAAGGGGGCTACGATATGACATCATACTCTTTCTTAAGGTAATGGTCAGATGAGTGGTATGAGAATTCTTACAGTGGCCTTCACTTATCCCAGAATCACTGAGTATGTGTGTCTGCATACAAACTATCAGAATACTCTCAGCTGATGGATATGTGATATTACTTGATTTTGGGGAATTTTTCAAAGGTCTGTAATAGTGTTGTCATGGCAACCTGTCCCATCCATTCTACTCCACCCATCCAGGCGGCACAGAGCGGCAATTCACTGCAGCCAAATGATCTGTCAAGTAACTGCGTTAAAGCCAAGCCGCTCGGATAAGGGATGAAGAGATCCAACGATGATTGGAACAGTCTTTAATTCCGTCTTTTTTACATTCATTAATGCAGAATGAAAAATATTTCAAACGGAGGTTAAATATAATAGCATTTTTCAATATGACAAATTGTTTTTAGTATCTGCAAACTCAATACATTTTCTAAAAACAAGAATCGCCTTCTGTTATTTAGGAATAAGGAAGGAAGCTGTACCATGTAAATTACCAATGACAAATTCGTTTCCCCTCCTGCAGACTCTTATCAGTCCTTAGATTCATGTTACATTCAGGATAGCCATATGCATGTATAAAATCCCTCACTGTATTAACCTTTACCACTTCTGTTGGACAGCTCTTCCACTTACCTACCACCCTCGCATGTCATATTTATCATTTGATATCCCACCTACATGCATTCGCCCGCCCCCCGCTCCCAAGTGTTCAGTTGCTCAGAACTACGCATGCACAGATGCTCACAGCCAACCAGCTGGCTCGCAAAATAGATCCAGGAGGTTTAATGAGATCCCCCTGTGTGTATGCACAGACACTACTCCAAATGACAACCAATGGAAGGGCTAGTGATTGGCAACTTACCACCATTCAAAACCGGTGAGAAGGCAAGCAGAGAAGGGGCCGTTCAGCATTTTCTTTTAATAGACATAAATGCTAAATAAAGTACTTTAATATGCATTCACCTTTGCGTAGGCTATATGGACATTAGACTAACCCTTCAAGGAGATGAAGATGGCCATTTGTTTTGCTTACCCTGTAAATCGAGGTAAGCATCTTAGGTTGGAAAGTAAAATCTTCTGTACTGTTCTGTGTATCTACAGACTGAGAATCTTGAAAATAAGGCTAAATTCGAAGCAACATTATGGGTAAAGTTTGTGAAGGATCACAAAGTTTTTATGTTTTGGACAGACATCATGGTAGTCCACATCAGGGATGTCTTTCTCACAGGACAAGAGGCACCTGCCCTGGGCCAAAGCAGCCAGAGGGGCCACAGCACCCAGAGGGGCCACACACTGAGATATGCAGGGATAATAGTAGCCGTGTCTTTGCCCCCCAGGATAATAAGTTCTTATGGGCAAACCAGATAAGCCAGAGCTTACATTTAGTCGGCTTTCTTGCAGATACCTTTGCTCTCATATAAATAATTGAAATTAAATTTTTTTTTTTTTTTACTAACATGGTAACATTTCTGCTACTATGATGATACATGACATTTTACAGACTAAAGTACGAACAGCAAACGAGGCATTATTTATATTTCTTAATCAGAGACAGCAGAAGGGGGACTATCTTAGGGCTGCAACTAACGATTATTTTAATAATCGATTAGTTGGCCGATTATTTTTTCGATTAATCGGATAAAAAAATGCAATTTTTTTAAAATTTAAAATAATGTAATAAAAAACGTACAATTTACACTTTCATCTCTTTATTGCAATGGCCTCTCTCTATTCACCTTCTTATTTTACTGACATAATAATAAAAGCTACAAGAACCCAAACACAGTGTTTCTCAAACTAGGTTTTAATACAAAGTTATTAGTAAATATTAATTCATATGTTAACTATTTTTCATATTTAATAAAAACTATGAGAAAAAAGCCTTGTTTATATTTTCTTTTATTTACCAAACTGCCCCCAGTTATGCACATCTGACCCCCAGCTTGCCACTCTGCCCCATATATGCCTTATACCTCTTATATGCCAGAGATTACACTGTGCCCCCGATATGCCTAATATCGATATGCCTTATACCCCCTATATGCCTTATAACTTCCAATATGCCACTGTGCACCCTGATATGCCACTCCGCTCCCCATAAATGCCCTGCACCACCCTGAAATTCATTATACTCCCTGATTCACCACTCTGCCTCCCCCAGATATGCCACTCTGAAATTCATTATACCCCCCATACACCACTCTACCTCCCCCTATACACCACTCTAACGCCCCCAGATATGCCATTCTGCCTCCCTGAAATTCATTACACCCCCATACACCACTCTGCTATCCTGAAATTCATTATACCCCCCATACACCACTATAACTCACCCATACACCACTCTGCCTCCTCCCCCCTCCCATACACCACTCTGCCTCCTCCCCCCTCCCATACACCACTCTGCCTCCTCCCCCCCCTCCCATACACCACTCTGCCTCCTCCCCCCTCCCATACACCACTCTGCCTCCTCCCATACACCACTCTGCCTCCTCCCCCTCCCATACACCACTCTGCGTCCTCCCCCCCTCCCATACACCACTCTGCCTCCTCCCCCCTCCCATACACCACTCTGCCTCCTCCCCCCTCCCATACACCACTCTGCCTCCTCCCCCCTCCCATACACCACTCTGCCTCCTCCCCCCTCCCATGCTCCACTCTGCCTCCTCCTCCCTCCCATACTCCACTCTGCCTCCTGTCAGCAACAGAGGTTCACAAGATACCAGGGAGCCGGGTAGAGAGGCAGAGTGGCGTATGGGAGGGGGAGGAGCCAGAGTGGTGTATGGGAGGGTGGCTCCCATACACCCCTCTGACTCCTGCCCCCTCCCATACACCGCTCTGCCTCTCTCTCGACTCCCTGGTGTTTTGTGAACCTCCGTTGCTGACAGGCACTTGCACTGCAGCTTCATAGAAGCCTCAGCGTAAGTGAAGGGCAGTGACGGAGGCTGTCTGTGCGATGCAGACCCCTACCAGCTGACAGAGAGGATGATCCTCTGCAGGAGACCTCGATTCTCTGTCAGCCAGTGGGGGTCTGCACGATGCGCACAGACAGCCTCCGTTACTGCCCTTCACTTACGCTGAGGCTTCTATGAAGCTGCAGTGCAAGTGCCTGTCAGCAACGGAGGTTCACAAAATACCAGGGAGTCAGGAGAGAGAGGCAGAGAGGTGTATGGGAGGGGGAGGAGTCAGAGGGGTGTATTGAAGTGGAGGGGCGAGGCGGAAGTTGTCTGTGCGCCCACCGGCCGACAGCGAGGGGAATCCAGGTCCCCTGTAACGTTGCGGGGGATCTGGATTCTAGTGTTATAATCCGATCTCTGTTTGAGGTCAGATTATATAAGGAGAGGAGTTTTTCAGAGCATTTGCTCTGAAAAAAACTCTTTTTATAATCGATAAAAATCGATTCGACTAATCGATAATGAAAATCGTTGACAACGATTTTCATTATCGATTATTATCGATTTTATCGATTAGTTGTTTCAGCCCTAGACTATCTGAAACAAACGAATATAAAAAAATAATAAAAAGCAGCCTGATGCACACAGTACATATTTCATATCGCTTGTTCAGAAACAATCTATTCTCCGGTGAAGACTAGCCAGAGAAATCCATAAATGCCTAAAGGCAAGGTTTCCGAAGAATCAATTGGTTTTTAATGAGAGATGTGCATTTACCAAGGTAAAGTGCAAATAATGGGCGGCGTAACCATCAAGACATTGACCCGTCTCCCGTCACAGCACAAACACAACACTGAAAAACACTCACTATAGACTAGGTTTAAAGAGACGGCACAGACACATGACATTTAATGGTTACAATACCTGAGGTTTAGTGCATTCCTGTGAGCCAGAATGAAATGAATGCCAGAGAGGAGGAAAGGAAAAGATGGAGATTACCAGGCATGATATTAAATATCTCACCAACATGGCCACAATGCTGACATGCCTATGGAAACGAGACGCTCTGTACCTGCTCATTCTCACGTAAATGCCGGAAAAACTACGGATCCATCAAACAGAGCCGCAGCTTGCCGTGTTTCAGCGTGGTAAGTATACACAACCTTTATCACCACAACTCCCAGCATGTCCAGGCAGACGGCCCTTCTGGGGTTATGTCAGCAGTTATATCATTTTCACCAATGGCATAAAACATTTTACAATGCAACAAGCAGAAAAAACTCTTTGTGATATCAAGGGTAACAACGATAAAACTTACCTTGCCACAGCATCTGATAAATATATTTATATTTTTAAATGGCAGGAGAGGCTTTCGTTATACAGATAAACTGAACGGGGCTGTAGAATTTGGTTCTCTTGTTAGATAGATGTTAAAAGAACAAGCACAACAAGCACAATTTCACCCCAAAGAAAATAAAGAGGAGACAAACCATAAACCTCATATTTAGTAGTACTGAATGGACAAATTAGTGCTTGCATATGTAATATATATTTTTACACAAACGCACATGTACACATACGTACACCGATAAGTTATCTGTAAACATAAAACCAAAACAGACATAATTCCAAAAGACAGATGAATGAGACTGAAGTTATTAAGAATAGGCTGTTTTATGATATAATCACCAATATTTTACTGCCTTGGTCACAAATAACCACTACCCACAGAAGCATGTATAAAATGTGTCTACATACAGAGAGAATAAAACTTTCAGCCACGCACTGTGCATGAAACTACTCAGCTGATGTAAAACATGCAACCATATACACAAACAACTAAAGCACATCCGTCACGTACACAGCTCTCCGCCACATCAAATCTATTAAAACTCTATTCTCCCACTTTACTAGCGAGACAAGAAACTAATAAGCTGTCGGCACTAACCAGAGGTGAAGTCTGGAGGTAAACGTATAATGTTTATGTGTATGAGGAAGAAGCAGATAATGTACAAATATTAAAACAACTTGGGCGCTCGCTTACTAAACACCTGAATAAACAAATCGATTCCACTGAAAAAAAGGATTAAAAAGGCGAACGCACTTTCCACGACATGTTCATGAACTCAAACTCATTTGAATGGGAGACAGACCGGGTGGCTCAACAGGTAGTTAAACATAAAGCGCTTCACTACGGCAGCATAACCCCACTTAAGACGAAGCTACGCAAATGACGTCATTAGTGGTTATCCAATCTACAAGACTCGGCCAGACTAGGCATTTGTTGACAGAGCCCGTGTTTAGGGGTGATAGGGTACAGGGGTTCACATTACTTTACTCATGACATTTTATGATCCTGATACATCCATTTTCATCCATGATTTGGCCATTTCCATCTTAGGCCCACCCGCAATACTTTTTTATAAGCGCTATGGAAGAACGAGTGCACCAACAGCCAATAGGCCTACAGAAGTCTGGAATGTAAATGTGACCCAGAAGAGCAACTAAATAGATAAGCTTTTTTTTCTTAAACATTTCTTGTACTTTAACAATGTCCTTGGACACTTTATATCTTACAGGTTACAAGCTGGTGGGATCAGGCAGAAACTCACTACATCAGCAGGTAGCAACTCTATATCGATAGACGGGGGAGACTGAAAAGACGAAGATCCTGCGCTCTACTTCCTAAACACGATTGGAGGAAGAGGCGCATGTTGACGCTGTCAGCACATGTCCCGGCCAATCAGCATTTTTTGAAAATTTTGATTTCTATCAGAAGCAAGAGATTTTCTTAAAACTGAATGCCTGTTTCAGAAAAGCCAAGTACCCACCCATTTGGAAAAATGAAACACTTTAACACACCGAGGAATTTGGGACAGAGACATTTGGAGGGGTATTAGAACTATTTGCCGCTAGGCTCACTAGTCAGTGTTGGTAAACTGATATAAATGACCTTTTGCAACCCCACAATGCTGCTAAAATTGAGCATTTAGTATCTGCTTATTTTCAGTTGTTCTTTACTTAGACGTTATATAAAAAATGAAATAATCTAGGCTGGGGTTTAGTAAGCACTAAGGCAAAAAGCAAGCCACATCTCTTATCATCAGATACAAGTACGCAGGATTTATAGAGTGAGATGGAGCGGAATGGATTTATGCTAAAAGGAGTGAAGAACACAAATAGAATAAGTGATGCGCGTGTGTGTGCGAACGTGTGTGTGTGTGTGCACGAGTGTGTGCGAACGTGTGTGTGTGCGCGAGTGTGTGCGAACGTGTGTGTGCGCGCGTGTGTGTAGCATGTAAAATAAAACTGACACCCCCTATGACGTTGCTTGGGGGTTAGGTATACAAGGTACTTTGACTGATTGATGACTATTGCTAAAATGTAAAAAGAACTTGCTACATTTCGGTAATGACTTTAAACACTTTGAGTGTGCAGTGCTAATTAACATGGGATTTTTAGGTAATTAGTTTGAGCACACACCTACGATTTAAAGAGATTACTGTTCAGGTAAAGCTGTATTATCTGATGAAGCAAATTATGTATAGCAACAACAAGGCTACTTCACGTACCAAATTGCATTATTATTAAACAATGATTCTGTGCCTTAATCAGATTAACCCCTTAAGGACAATGGGCGGTCCCTAAACTCATTGAAAACAATGTCATTAAGGGGTTAAACTTTTCTCAGCATTTTATCCCAAAAACCACTCATACACACACTAATTGTGTCATTGCTACTTTAAAAAAAAAAAGAAAAAAAAAAAAAAAAAAGACAAGAACAATGAAGACCAGAGGTAGGCAACAACATTTCTCACGGTGGACATTCACTGGGGTCTGTGGTGGACAATTCAATGTTGTCCTATGGAGCTTCACGAACACTGGTGTCCTCGTACATAAACTTTGCCTATCCCTGATGAAGACAACGAAGAGGCTGTTTGATGTGCATACAAATAATATATATTTTACCTTTTTCAGGAAAAGCAATCTACTATAGAGCACCAAACGCAAAATGAGCGATTGTTCCTTTTGGTTTAATCCTGTTGAGTATAAGAACTATAAAGAGTTTCTGGAAATGCAGCAACACAATAATTCTGTTTTATGGAATGGCAGGTTCCCATCCTGCTGCAGCGTCTTGTTGCGAGATATCACTTCCCATCAGTACCATGCCTCTGCAGGCTTTGGGAATCCAACCCCCCTCCAACCCCATTGCAATGTAAACAAGGGGCAGAATTTGGTGTAAGCTGTAGGCTAAGCTTGGCAGATCATAATGCAGGATGTACAGCTTACGCCCTGGCTACACAAGGAAGCGACTTGCCGAGGACTAATGATAGTTTGAATCTATAAAAGGGAACTAGCGCCATCACAGCTTTTCGCATATGCGTATAGATGTAGAAGTGCGTGATTTCTGTTTGTCGGTCACTTTGAACTATTGCATGAAATCACTTCTCCTGGAGATCTGTGAATTTTCCCCACCCCATCCTTACAAAGGCTGCATGAAGCAATAAACACCAATCAACAATTTCAGAAAAGCTAAAACATATTGGTGGTGAATACCGAGTACAACAAGTTTAGATGGATGTGCAAGTTATGCTGCAGTTCAAAAGTTTGGGGTCACTGAGCTGTCTTCATGGTAAAACATAATTTCAATTGGGTTTTCAGATGATCAATTAGCCTTTTAAAAATAAACTTGAATTGGCTAGCACAACGTGCCGTTTAAATGCAGGAGTGATGGCTCAGGATGATGGTCCTCTGTATGGCTATTAAGATATTCAATTATAAATTTCTAAGTGACCCAAACTCTTGAACGGTAGTGCATATATTTAGCTTATTTGGGGAATATATTTATAAAATGTACAATTTTGGGGAAAGTGACAAAAGAACTATAAAGGCTAAAGTAAGGAGTCTGAGGGCTGGGCAAGCCCTAAGTAAAAGAAGCCCACTGCCAGTTTTGACAAAGTGCCAGGAGGTACAAATGTTTGTAATGCTACTGCGGGTGACCTCAAAAGTTGCATTTTGTGTGATTTGGTATATACATATATTTCAGACAGGCAGCATTTGTGTGACTTTTTCTTAATGGGTATAATCTGCCACTCAGACTTTATGCCACCTATCCCTCATCAATCTCATATTGGGTCTTTATGGCCTTGTCAAACTTGGTCCAAGGATTATACTGACTAAGCACGAATACTGAAAGAACCCATAACCTATTTAAACCCACTCATTTGTAGAAGGATATTAATGGACTAGGAATGTGCATGCAAACAAATTCCCAATGAACACCACCAGGTCTCCTAATGCAGAAGTCAGATTAGTGAAATGAGAGCCAAGAATATGTCCCTTGAGTACCTTAAGATTCCTTTCACTGTGTTCTACCATAAAGTATTGGACTGTGACTTCTACCCAACCACTTGTTGGACTGCATCGCTACAGACAATCACAGCATTTGTCATAGTGTAATAGTATAGGTCTTGTTGCCCTATAGCGTTTTTAGACATATCCAATGCATACAGAAGCCACTTTACTATGAAAATTCTGCTCACCGTATGGTAGCCTCTTGGCAAAGGTGGTTTGCCAACCGGATAGGGGTCCACGGTATCAATAATTGTTTGTCTCTCTCCTTTCTGGTTGATTTTCCGGAACCTTCTGCGAGACTGCCGGTGAGAAGCTTGGCGTTGAAAATACTCTTCATTTTCATCCATATAGTCCACCTAAAAAAGGAACGGGGTGGCAGAAGACAGAAGAGGTCAACTATCATCCTCACGATGTACATGACTGAAACAAATACTAAACATTCTTTGATGTACGTTTGTGGGCAATAAATAACTCCTACGCGATAGGATATAGTAGAAAAAAACAAAAACACGTAATATCAGTGCAACGCTTTACAGCTGATCTCTGCATGTATAAGTCAAATTGTTAGCAAATGCATAGATGCAATGTTTTACCCGAAATATTTTCTGTTAAACGTGTACATCCTCACTAGTATTTCCTTCTGCTTGCTGGTGATTCTTTTTCAGGAGTGTGCATGCATTTACACATTGACAGCAATGAGCTGATATTGTATTGTAAAATGGGGCTCCTTATGCATTGGGCAGTACACATAATGAGTAATTTGTTACATATTGGTAAAAAGTGGAGATCAGACAATTGCCACATTCTCTTGGTGATTGCACCACTTCTGGACATTAACCATTACAGCAGTGGCATTTAGACGCTTAATATAGAGAGATCCTAAACAGGAAGACATTTGCGGTTTTCTGGAAGACTATTCCACATGTGCAGGACAAGGCAGCTCTACCAGATTCCTCGCTCTCATTTGGAACCATGACTAAGTTGCTGGAAGTGGACTGGGGGTTGTAGGAGGAAGCGGGGCCAAATTCCAGAGAAACGGTTATGTACTACGCAGGATATGCGAAGGACACTCTTGTGGGAGCTTGGGATCTAGCCACATTTTCTTTTGATACCCAACTGGATGTTAGTTTAAATACATTTTGTTTGCAATTGAATTACTTTTTATGGGTAACCCCATTGTATTCAAAAACTGTCCATCTTCCTTTAGACACATTGTAAAAAATAAATAGATAAATAAATAGGCTTCCTGCAATGCAGCATTAGCCTTAAGCAAGATCCGCATTACTTGTTGCATTGGAATGTATACCAGTGGCACCAGGACGTTAATTGTTGAATATGATGAAGAAATAGTCTTCTCGCCTGATTTATGTACCTTACTCAACACGCAACACCAGGCAATGCAAGTGTTTTGTGCCAAGGAAGGAAGCCAGGATTTTGTGAACAAACTCAAGGAACATAACATATATACATACATACATATACATATATTTTTTTACAAAATCCCTTTTCAAAGGGCTTCTCATACAAAGAATTAGACGTGGCACTTTTTTTAAGACTTGTTTAAAACAAAATGAGTTTATGTTAATCCTGATAAGAACACAATATAAACTTACCACGATCATTTCGGAGGGCTCCAACACAATGCATTCACAGCCACGCCTGAAGCTTCCTGCAGACCGCTTTCCAAAGCTGCGGAAACACCAAACAAATACAGCCTTTACTGAAAGTAAAATCAGGACTTTAAGAAACCTCACCTAGAACTTAATCTCTTCTCGGACAATTAAAAGCATATGTTTCGGTAATAAATAGCCCAGCAGAACAAGTGAAGAAAGTGTTTCCAAAAAAACAAACTCATCCTAGCAATTAGGGTTTCTGGTTCACATGCTCCGAGACCGGCGTTCTGTAAGCATCCCGGTGCTTAAAGAAATTATTCCCAGAGAATATTTTGTGGGCAGATGTTTGTTCTTTAAACTCTGGGACTCACTGGAAAAATACCAGATTTCAGCGGAAATAAAAACAAAGATGTTTTTCATAATTGGAATGTCTCAAAAAAAATCAATGCAATTTTCTACTTGATATGGTATTCATAGCAAGTCAAAAGAAGGGGTTAAAAATGGATACGCCGATGTATGTGTTTTATGACAAGATATGCATGTCTGGACTGGATCAACTCCAAAACCCATGAAAAAAGGTCCCAACCAGCTTAGGACACCCAGATGCTGTGATTGCTTCGCAGCTCTACAAATTAATACAAAGAAACTAAAAAAAAATGTAAAAAAAATCTATAAGGTGTACATTAAAACATTCCAGGTGAAATAAAAACAGGACCCAGCTTTATCTGATGTTTCACCAGGAAGAACACGTTGAGATCTCTCTGGTTTGGAGAAGATTAAATATTAGTAGCAATACCAGGACAACGTGACTCAATTCACCGCCAATTTTAAGTTATGCGCCGTCTGAAGCGATGCCAACTGTGTGGGCCATTAGAAAGCATCTCAAAATTCTTACAAACCTACTCATACCAGAAAATCTTTGTAAATTCATTCATATTGTCATGATTGAACATATATTCCAATGAATGCTTACAGTAGAAAGTCAGCCAATTCAGCATAGCAAATTAATAATATTAATAGTATTCGTGGTGATCGGGGACAACCCATGGGTTGCCAGATCAGTAAGCCCACTTTTGGCCACTTTGCACCAGAATCACTTTTTCTACATAGAGAATTCAATTCATATTCAGAGGGTAGAAATATGATCTATGTTTGATAAGAAAATAGCAATAATTGAGGGAAGGTGTGTGTGTGTATAGATATATATTCTTCACTGGTGAGGGTGTGTGAGTGTATTCTATAAAGGTACAATCTAACAGGACCTATTCATAGAGTATTCCTATGGTTTAGTGAAAGATATCTTTCAGCACTAGTGTCTTTTGGGTGTAAGGCCGATGAAGGAGCGTGCGCGTGATACACGGCTGCGGGCTCAGGCTGTCAGATGCCCCCATCACACCCACTCAGGTGTATGAGTCCCGAGAATAGCACTCCGTTTTCACGCTGATTGATGGTGTTTGTAGATGATGCCGCGTAACAGACAGAGCTAAATTTAGTGTCGCTAGAATAAATGGCTCCGCTAATCAACAGAGTGTGATTAAAAGTACACAATGGCATACATAAGATTTACTGAGGTCTTCCCATTATGTTGGGCAGAGGACAGCCTCAGATTAGCAAGGAAAGCTGATTACTGGATCAAAAACATATTTAGCATGATAAATTAGGTCAGCGCTGTCCATGGGGTGAAACATATGAAAGGTAAAAGCAAGCAGCACTTAACATTGAATTCTAATAGCTTTCTGCTGGCGCTTCCAAAACGCTGTATAAATAATGAAATGGGGTTCAAAACTATCCAAATCACGTAATGATAAAAAGTAACAATAATCCTAAATCAACAAATAGGGACAGCCGTTTAAAATGAAATCTAATAGATACGTAACCTTTAAACAGCCTTATCTGGGCTAACAACAGTGCTAAGTGGTGATGTGCAATAAATCGAGTATAATGCAAGATGTTACGGTTTAGCTGATGCCGTCTGCGGAGGCTGTTACCCGGAGATCCAGACATTAGCGGAACCTAGTAAGAGTTACTAACAAACGAATCCCACATTGGGAAATGTCATAACAGCGGACATCGTGCCTCTAGCTACAGTGACAAGTTTGGGCTCTGAAAGGGTTAAAAAAAAAGTTCAGCCCAAGTCACAAACACTGCAGTTGTATGTGGAGCTACTGCCCAGACGGTACTGTTAACCGTTACTTTGCCATGTCCCTATAATACCTATGTGTTTCTGCCACTGATAAATTATCAGGGCGCACGGTGCCGTTAAGCAGTGTAAATGAGTCGCAGGGTTGTATTTTTACTGCCGGCGTATGCTCGGCCAGCTACTAAATTCTCCATGTGCCCCCCCCGCCCCCGTTTGGTGCCAGTATCTATATGGTCGTGTCACCTTGGTACATTGCAATACTAAATATAACTGTTGCTATTGATCTGTGATCATGTACAAGGGTTTCGCTTCTGTGGCAGGCCTTTGCCAATTCATAATAAATAAAACAAAAATAACATATTTGACCCACAATGAAACATGCATTTTTTTTCCCCAGAAGCTGGAGATATCAATAAGATGCTGCACCTTCAGCCCCACAAGCTGATCACATCCGGCAATCTGTGTTTTGTCTGATGGTAAAATAGCTCCAAAAAGGGACAAACTAAGTTAAAGTCTGCCATTAGCAGTAGTACCAGATTCCAAAAATACTTGCAAATTATGAATCCGAGATAAAATATTTGATACGAGTCAAAGTGTTTATAGTGCTCATTTGTAAAACAATGGGGATCTTCCTTTTAATGTAATGACAACAGGCAAAACTCCATCCATATGTTAAAAATAGAGTGAAGGCTCCGGAAAGATATAATAATATTGCAATATGCATGAGAATACCTTTTTTTCAGCGCAGCGCACAAACATGATAGGAAGTCTCCTTGACCCGATTCTGACAAACTAATGATTTGCCCTTCATAAATACTCGCTTTCAACTTCTGAGATGTCTGCGCAACCCTTCCAACTAAAGCTTCTCCAGGGTCCGACATTACACTCAAAACTTTTATGAAGCGAAGCGGCTCTTTCTACCCTAGAGGTCTCTTCGCAAGACTTGGTTGCTACATCAGCAGCCTCTTCACGCGCTTCAGAGGAAGGAGACTTGTTAGTGCCAAGCCGGATATGGACACTCCTAGACGAGCAGGATGTGGAGCGGAGACAGACGGTCCAAACAGTGAACACTACATCTCCACAAACAACAGAGTACAACCCCTACCCAAAACCAATGCCCCCCAAATGCCAAACCAGCTAACGCAGAAACATGTACAGTAATGAGGATGCAGGTTACCTGTGAAGTCCTTCCTTACAGAGTTTCCGACAAAAATGCCATTTTCCAAAATGGTTTAAAGGACGAGTTTACACAACCGGCCCTCTCACAGACGGAAGACTCAGACCCAAGCCAAACAAAGGCCTTAAAAACAACAGTCCCCATCGCTTCGCATTATTCTCCAACCAGAGGATTATGGCTTTAATTATCAAAGCCAAACTAAAATGGGAGGGGAAGAGACAAAGGAACAAGGAAAGATTACTTGCTTCATTTCCAAATACAGGATTAGCGAAGCAATTGTCATCTGCTCCTTTTTGGCTCTTTCCTGCACACCTTCCATCAATGAAAAGCTACTGTTCACTCGGTACATGGAGACCAAAATACAAACGTAGGCATCAGCAGCCTATATATATCCAGAAAGCCTTGTTAAAGAGAGTCTACTGTCCCAAACGGCCTCACCGAACATGAATGCATATTAAAGTACTTCGTAAGTACTGAGACAGGCGTCCACCACATGGAAAATGTAAGGGTATTATACGGACTAAATGAATTCAACTCAACCTCGCGAAAATATACTTGCAGTAGCCCCAAAGCTGCAAAGGAATAGCGAATACAGAAGCCGAAGACTGGAAGCGTTCACAAGTTAAAGATAAAAAGAGAAACCATAATACCCAGCAGGGAAAGGGTAGGGGCTCAGCTTAAACTGGAAAGGTCAAAGGGCAAGTATTTGACCTGTCAGCAAAAAGAATGGCCCAAATTAAACTGTCTCTTTTCAACATTAGATGCCAAGGGCATTCATCCATCTATCCCCGAGTGACGCGAGAGTCTATAAGTGGCTCCTCACTATAAGGACTCTCCTATAGAATGAAAAACATTTGTCCATTAGTAATCGATGTGTTAATGGACAGGAGAGAACTCGGATAGTTTAACTGATAGTATCAGCGAGTTGCTTTTGTTATATAAAAGAGGCCAAATAATAAGGCTTGCAAAAATTACATCAAAATCAACTGTCCTCGGACTACTAAATGTGTCATTGACTTTGGTCCGACTTTAACAATCATATTATATTTGATTCAAAATATTCAGCATTAAATGCCCAGAGTCAGATTAAGCTGCCCAACGATCTTAGGCAGCATACCAAATTTAGATGCACTGTGAGTAGACATGGCCCTATACCGGGATGACCAGCTTTCACCTTAAAGCAGACATGTCACGTTTGAGTTATTGGCACAACTGAACCAAGCGCTGAAAACCATCCATCACTTGACAAACTTTAGCACGCCTTCCGTGTTCCACTGCACTGTTTAACTACCTTTGACCTTAGATGTTGCTTGCAATATCCCGATTACCATACAAGCGAACATTTTTGGGAAAAGAAGAGATTGCAATGACGAGATTGGTAGCTCTCAGATGGGAGCCATCTTTGTTCTCTACTCTAGATGGCTTGATATGATTGCCTAGTAACTGCTCCATTTAGATTCCAGATTCCAGATTACATCGCACCGCTCATGATATATACAAATGCGGAAGCAACGTTTGTTCTGTGGGGAACCATACTTTGTCTGTTTTTGGCGGTGGGTGAACATTTTCCCCCAGCTCCTGCCAGTAAGTTTTAGTAATTCTCATAGTATTTACCTGAAAATTACAAACAAGTTAATAAAGGGTTACAAAGTTATACTTTCGCACGATTATGGGAATTAATTTGTATTATCTGAAACACAGCCTACATAAACTGTTTACAGCAACAAAGTGAAATGTTTACTATTGGACTGTAAACAGAAGATCTCATTGAGGATTTTATGCGCAGCCTAGTAATACATTTAAGAGGATTGCTATCTCCATAAAATAATATTTACAGCGCTGCAGATATTTGAGGTCTATCTGCCACTTGCAGAATGGCCCGCAAATAGAAACGGATCATGAAAATCAGCTGACGGGACTCGCAGACAAATTATTTACACAAAGCCTCTTAAGATTTTACTTAACAAAGCGGACAGTGTTTTTGAAGCTGCCCACACTACTCGGCCCCACCAAGATTGTCTCATGGTGCCCTTGGGCAACTGCTGCAGCGGAGCCAGCAACGTCAAAGGATTCCGATGGGAGATAAAGCAACGCCTTTACTTACGCAAAACGAAAGCACGCAGGTATAGTCAGCATTCTGTTCCCATGATCCCAACACCCACAACGTTCTGATGTCTCTAGCAGACTGGAAAGAAACACTACTGGCCAGCAAACAAAACCAGGGATCCGGACCAAAGCATGGACTCCAAAAAGCGGTTACATTTATTGAATATGCTCGTTAGAAATGGCCATGCAGGATCTTCATTATATAGGTGTCTTAATTCTAGTGTGCATCTATCAGCCTTTGTCCACACCTCTTTGCAAGCAGCATCTACCTATATGGGCTTCCTGTAGAACTTTAAACAAGGTGAATCCTATACTTATAGTGAAGATGCACGATGGGCATCTGTACATCTTTTTCCAAAGGGGCACAAAGCTACAACCAAAATTCAATTACTCCGCTTCACTGTCGTCCTTTAAGGTCTAGTCCTCCATTTTTTGTTTAGCAGTCCATTTTGCATGAAAACAACGCATTTTAATCAATGCAAACCTTAAATAATCGATACAGAATAATAAAGCCTACAAAACACCCCATTTCACAATAACACGTTCTATTGATGTGGATTGGAGTTCGTTTCAGGCTGAACTGTTCAATCAAGGTTACTTAAAAACGAGCCGCAATCACGACGACAGGGTTCAAATTTGCTAAACTGATTGCTTTAATGTATAAATCTTTTCGGCGTGATGCCTTCCATGCCCTTGCAGTACCTTAACGCATCACCTCCAAGCCTCTGTCCTTTATCCAAACAGCAGTCGGGATCATTTTCCGTCCATTGGATCACGCTGAGCATATGGTGCGCCGCATCAAAAGGGCATTTTCGGACCTTTGGTGGTACGATTTCCCAATACCAAGTATGTGGAGTCCTCAGACACTCTTGGTGCCAAAGGGGAGATGTTGAGGCCCAAATCCCACTATATCCTTCAGCAGCACTTAGTTAGTAAGTTCAAAGTAAACCAATTAATGCTTAGAGCCCCATTAACTTATTTATTTCTCCAAACGCCGGGTAAACAAACAGAACATCAATCCAGGCACCACGCGGATCCCAAAGCCACCCATTCCGAAACTAATTCTATTCTAATCGGTAAGTCAATATCCAGCAGTGGCAAATTCAAATGGGTTTGGTGGGTCCAGCTCAGGATCTAGAAACATGAGATGGGGGATCCTAGCCACGTTTCATTTGGGGAATTAAGTTCGCGTGTCACTTTTTCACTTGAGAAAATCAATGCTTATTCTTTGCGCAGCTGCCTTGAATATCTCAGATCATTAACAATGAATAGCAAGAGCTTTATCTCTTTTACTCGTTCAGATATTAATGGCTTCGAGAAGAGGTTAAGAATGAAAGCATTGACGGCGTGTGGTTTGATTGGGGAAGGGAGACGTCTCAGATCCCTCTGCTTTTCCCCAATCGCTGTTTAAACGAGGTAATGGGTTTTTACATAAGAACAATACAGCGGAGACTTCATTCACCAATACAATCAAATACCTAAAACTAAATAACTATCCATTAATTACAATCCTATTTGTTGGCCTACAAAAAGATGGTTAAAGGTGTACTATTCCCATGTGGTCAGAGGTAGCCAAGTAATCCCACTTTTATGTTCTGAATTGTAAATGAGATTTAGTTACAAGTCGGAAAGTGGATATTCAAGAAAAAGCAGATAACCAGATGGAGGCTTTCTGCCGAGGATAAGGATCAGCCATCGCAAAGATCATGTTACCGACTTCTGAAATCGGTCTCAAAAACCTAAAAAATTAAAGGTGAAGTCCCATCGAAAAATACAGTGATGCGGGTGCCAATATACTTTTATCTGCAGAGCTGCTGGTATTTTGGCAGACATTCCCATCTCAAACACCAAACCGAGCTCATATTTTAAGTGTGTCTGACTAATGAAAGGAAAGGATTTCATTGTATCGATTTTAAGGACGGGTGATTGAGACTGAGCCATTCTACTGTTTACCACAAGGCAGAATGATTGCGCTTACATTACACAGCTTGGACACATACAATGACTTTATATATAAACTAGGGATAAACTGGTGTGAATTCCCCTTAAAATTGGCCAGGAAATTATTAACAATCTAACCTACATAAAATATATATATACTGTGTGCATCTCTCGTAAGGGAAAGAATTGGCAGACTTCAGACTCAATAGGATTTATGCCGTGAAAACATAGAGATAAAAACCCAATAACATGACTACTGTTAAAGGTATGGCTTTGTTCCGTATTAGCTGTAGAAAGAGATTATACCTTTACTGGCTAACTGATATGTAACAGATTGCAAGCTTTGGAGACTAGCTAGGTCTCTTCTGGTGGTGCAGGGAGAGTTTAGTGTTTGAACTCTTTAATTTCACTACATTTTATACAGGGCCAACCCCAGTGGGCATTTGCTGCAGCAAGAGCTTGGCCCTTTAAAAAATAAATATGATTTCTCCATGCCCAATATGCCTTACACAGGGACGGCTCAATGTTTGCCCTTCATAATGAATAGTCAAGTGAGGGAGCTCAACCCGCATCTCTCCTGCCAACTCTACCTTTAGTGAATAAAACCCAATGTCAGGGTCTTTGGGAAGTAGTTAGGTTAACAAGCATTGATTTCCAGCATGTCTGATTTTACTAGCAGGAGAGCCTGTGATTAGGAGACAGTGGCAGTCTGGCTCAGAGTCTGGCCTTCAAGTACTCTCAGGCAGCCCTTCCCCCTCTCACTTCCAGTCTCAATCCACATGCCAGGCAGAAGAAACATGCATTTCTAACAAGATCATGCCTAGCCCAAGGCAGAGGACCTCATCCACTACACTTAATGCATGGCTTTTAAATTATTAGTAAAGTAATTATTTAAATTAGTTATATATTATATATATATATTATATATTATATATATATTAACCATCTTAAAATAGGTCTGTTTTAGTGCTAGAATTTTATAGTATATATATATATATATATATATATATAGTGTGTGTGTGTGTGTGTGTAAATAATGGAATATAGCAATATGATTTCCTGGGCGAGTAAGCCCAGCCGGCAGTGTACTCACCTGTGGCTGCGATCTGCCAATGTAGTGGGAATAAAAATCAGTTCTTCTGTTTAATTAAAGTAATAAAACCCCTGCGTTCCTTGGGGATAGAAAGTCTTGAGCAGAAGATCATTCCAGCAGCATCAGATCAGCAGCCCCCACACAGTCCGCTATTACTCGGGCGCCCCATTCAAAGTCCTCTCATACGTGCAAACACTGCAGCCCGGAGCATAAGGGGTTAAAAGGCAAATGAATGCAAATCCCTCAAAGAGCAGCGATCCCCCGGCGCTGAGCGAGCAGGTAACCGGTAAGATTTAAAGCCACACGGCCGGCTGCTGATCACTGAGCTGCTGAAGCGTCCCCGCATCCCCACGGCGAGGAGGGCGTTGCTGGGTTCCCATAGAGAAGACCGGCGGGTGTAGCACAGAAGCGGCGCTACTGTATCCGCCGTCACTAATGCCCCCTTGCTCAGGGCCTCCGATCGCACATTCCTCCTCTGCACGTCAGCCAGCTCCGGAATGTCGCTTCTCAGGCCTGGAATGTAAACGGGACCGGCGCTGGAGGAATCTCTTTATCCCAGGAATGCTGGGAAGTGCTGCTGGACACCCTCTGCAAGGTGGTTACAGAGGCTTACAAAAGGCGACACCGACTCATCCCAGCAAAAGACCCCATCACCCTACAATCAGACAACACAGTGCAGCAGGCAGTCTCTGCAGCAGCACCCAGCGACCTGCAGTGTGGGGCCACTGGCTGGGCAAAACATATAAATACCTTCAGTCTGGCCCTGACCTAACCTGTCCATTAAGGCAAGATGAATAATTTCATCCCAGAGCTGCTGGTATGACGCAGTGAAGATGGCCACGCATAATGCACGCAACATGGAATTGCCCTAGAGGCCTTGGGTATGGCAATGGATGCCAGGCCTTTAGAGATATCATTGACCTGTGGATGTAGGCTATGAAGCCCATCCTTGGCTGCTCATTTACCGATGCCATTTTCCAGCTCTCTTGACATACGAGCGTTAGAGTGTGTATGTGTGCATTTATGTGTTTCATAAAGGAAGGGCGGAAATACAGAGAATTTCAAACGATCAATTCTGTCCAGCATTTGCATGCAGAATGTGCGTATGAACCATAGAAATAAAGAGCACGGTATGTCTGCGGGTGTATATGTAATAGTATGTGAGTCTATGTAGAGGGCTGTACATGTATGTTTAAACAGTGGCCCAATCTGCTGCTTTACATCAATGCAATCATATGGCAAGTGGATGTGTTGACATTATGAAGTGCTTATATTAATGGTTGCTGATAACAACAATCTCCAAAGACATTCTCCAAACACCAGCTGTTTAACACTTACATTTATTAATGGTTTGCTTTAATTAGTTTCTTAAAGTGACAGTACATACAATGCTACTGCCCTCTGGTGTACGATAAAGATGTCGTCATTTGAGTTTAACATATCCTGTAATTTAGAATATTCCGATACATGGCAATTCTGTAAAAGTTATAATGCAGAGGGAAAGATACAAGATTTAGCCCACAAGGCTAGTACGAATCCTATCCATATGGCGGTTTGTGTTAATATAAATCCTGTACACATCCTTTCTTTGTAATTCGGTCTTCTGTTGTCCTTAACATAAGACTATTTTGAGAAATACCCTGGAACTGCACCATTATAATCTGTATAACACAACGGTCCCCAACGAGTTTTGAGATATTTAAAATGTCCCTTTTCCTTGAAGGCACAAGAGTTATAACCACATAAGGGGACAAATACACACATCATTGCCAAAATGTATATTTTATAGGACTGGCTTCATAATAAAGGTTTTCCAAATCTTATCGGGAAATGATCACTGTTGTATATATAGTTGGAAGTGACTGTTCATCTATGTGCATTGTAGGGTTTTGCAATTAGACACCAAAACTACTGCTGCCATGTTCCAGAACGTCTTGGGATTGGCATTCTTAAGCATGCTGTCCCAGAGTTCGCAAACCTTTCCATTGAAGGGTCATCTTCCTTCCTGTCCGGCTACGGAAAAAGAAAAAACATCCAACCAGACTTTTCCAACGTGCCTCTCATTTGATTGCCACAATGTATAAAATTAAGCATTCAGCACATTTTCAGGACACTTTATAACTCCTCGAATGACTTCTGCGCTGTAACTTGCATGCCTATAAATGCAGATCATAAACAGCCACTTACTGAACAACTCTGCAACTTTACAAACTGTTAAAGTTTAGCAATGAGAGGCATTAACAAAAAAGGAAGAATAACGGGTTAATAGGAACATGTTTTTTTCTATATTAGTAGTGCAACCAGCAAAATATTCTGGTCTAGGCCTCATCTCCCTAACTGTCTCATTTACACTGTGAAGGACAGTGCCGAGCCGACAGGGTTCTCCATAGACTGAGCTGTATGCCTGTAAGACACGGAGGGCCATGATCTGACATCATATCTCGGAACGCTGTAGTAAGGATGGTGGCTGCAGGTTAAATTGGCTCAGGCTTAGGGCAATGCCAGATGTAGTACGTTTCTGATTGCAAAGACAAACAGCGTGTCGTCAATACAGATGAAAGAGCAGGAAAAAAATGAGATCCTCAGATCAATCACTAGCCATTGGTGCCAGAATTAAAGCCACTGCTAGGCAGAGCTCTTAATATGGTTCACTGGACTATAGTGGACTGTGCTATCACTCCACTCCCAGCCACTGATCTCTGTGGTTCAAAGTGAGTCTTGGCCGCTCTCACAAGTCTCCTCAGTGTCTGGGAGCTGCATTTTGTTCTTGGCATTGACCGTGTGCTGTGATACAGCTTCTACTTGCTGATTGATCCAAGTGTGCTGTATAGGATAGCACTTTGATATTGTTACATGTCCTTTTGGCTTCACCAACAATCATTCAACAGTGACAACAACTTGACAAACAATTGACAGCAACTTCACAGGGGAGGCCGATGGTAAGGTCGTTGTGGGCTCGTTACCTCAATTTTTTTAATTTGTGCAAACTGGGAGCGTTCAAATCAGAGGGCTCCCACTCCCTCACACTAAATTACCATCGGCTGGACCAGTCTCCTGTTCCCTCAAAATAAATTGTCATTAGCCATGTGGCACCTATTTCCTGAACCAACTGCGTGCACTTCAACAACACCTTAACTGCAAGAGCAACTAAGAATGATGTTTTTCACTCTTGTCCCTTGTACCGTATGAAAGGTCTTCGGTTTCGGCCAATTTCCTGTCGCAGCGGGCCAAAGGCTTCTTGAGTGGATGTGAGACGCACACGGCTACTGCATACCACATTCGTGAGCTCAACTGCTGCCTGACAGCTGCTCATTATCAATTCCCATTTATGTGGCAGTGCTTCAAGAGCAAAGAAGGGTATTTATGGTTGGTTTCTATCTCTACTTCCAAGGTCAAATGCCCTAAAATGTTCCAAATGCTACTGAAGCCATGAATGACATGTCAATACTTAACCCTCTGAGTGCAAGTAAATGCAATCAGCTTATACTCTGGCGAGGCACCTGCAAGAAAAAAAAAAGAGGCCTGACCATCTGTGTCAGCACTTGGCCAAACTGCGGTCAGGGAAAGAGAAGAACCTTTATCATGCCTCTGAGGTAACAGCAACATAGACGTTGATGGCAGATAAGAAATGATCTTTCCAGATAAAGACATTCCGACCTTATTCAGTCCTTGGTCTTGTCTTAAATTCAGGATATCTCACGCATGTTTAAATTCCCTCACTGTAGTCTTACATGTTGCGCTTTTTTTCAGCGCCTAAGAGTTTAGCAGTTCGTTCACTACAGCCTTTATTATCAGTGACTTATGACAACCTCTATTTTCCTGTTAAATATTTTGTGTTTTTTCTCTTTTGTGGTGGATAAAATTAGTTTTATAAAAAAAGGCACAAAATAAATAACAAAATCACCATCTTGATTTTACAGTATGTTTACGCCAATTAATCATCTAATATCTATAGACACTGCATAAATATTCACAGCCAAACATCCTGTTATGTTCTAACATGTTAGAGGAACAACAGCTAGTCAGCTAATAATACGCCACTGTTTTGAAGGACACAGCAAACATGTGTTGTCCGTTTGGAAGGTTAAGGGGACAGTACCATCAAGGAATGAAAAGACATTACTGATTTGGCCACTACGTTTAGCCTAATAAAGTGTATTTAGGGAATTAGTAACTAGGAACATGCATTGTTAGGGGCAAAAGGAAGGAGGCTCCAGTGAATTGAGATGTTAGAAAGAAGCAACGAGAACCACCGTACTTCCACCTCCATATTAAAAATCAGGAGGTGAGATACCACATAGCGTGAAGGTACCTTATTAAATTACCCACACATCACCCAGTGAACAGGAGACTTTAATGGGGAATTGCTCCTCCTAGCCATGTCATGAGTTAACCCATCTTTTCTTTTAAATGTATCAGTCATATATTTAGAAGTGGAATGTCACAAGTACAGCAAAATATGAACTTAAATCTCTTTCTTACTTTAAGTTAAGACCACCTGTGTATTGCCCTTATTGCAAAAATGTACTTTGATCATATGTTGCTTTGCATGATTTTATTGCACTTATTACACATATCAAATGTCTCTAGTTTTTGTTAAGTGTTACCTTTGGATGAGGTTACTTTACTATAACCTGAGGAGCCAAAGCAGAGAGATTGCTTCAGTCTCTTTACCCACTGAATTATACATTATACCGGGCCAGCTCAGCACTTCTTGGTGGAGAAACCTGCTGCTGGTGGCCCTTCATAATGAATAGTGAAGTGAGAGCGTTAAACCACAGCTCTCCTGCAAAGTCTCCTGACAATTCTCCCTTTAGTGAATTATTTTTAAACTTTCATAATGATTTTCAGTTCTCTGCAGCACATTAAATTGTGAGCGTAGGGAGGTCTGTGAAAGCTCACATGCCTTCTAAATCTCAGAGCTTCTCACGTTTACTTTTCAAATCTGCATAGTACTCACCACAACCAAATGTTCAATTTCCCTTCCCATCGCCACACAACACATCACACATTTCAGTCGAGATACTCTACTGAGGACTCCTCTGTTTACTGACCTTTTCTCATGTGTGATCTTAAAGTCTTCTTCTAGCACTCACTCAAATTCTCTTCTGCACTGCACTAGTGTTCTTCAGATCTTTAGAAAGCTTGGCTTCAGACAGTTTAGTGCTCCTGGGAACTAGTGATGTCCCGCTGTGCCTCTATTCATCTCTTTCCACGTGCAGTTTGAGAGATTTATAACTCAAATGTCTGCCATTAAAGTCCACCTCTAAATTACGGACTTCTGACCTGCTGCCACCCCATTTATTTTACAGTCTGCAGCGTATGTGCCACACACATCCCTGATTATATTGGGATTACCCGACTGAAGCAATAATGTTGCTTCAATGAGGTATAGAAAGTATAGATATTATTTCAGCCCCACTGGAGCAAAGTGCAGTCTGCTTAGTGATGTGCGTTCCCATTGTAAATGGGGAACTCCTACCGTTTGGATTTGCTAGCATCAGCATGTTTTTTTTACATTTCTAGCTTTTGCATACGATTATGGTTTTAGGTTACGTATTAAAAATCAACTATTAACATGTCAGCTTTTAAAAGCATTCTTTACATCATTTTTTTTTACAACTGCCTACAATGTTGGCACACTAAAACTTGGAATAGCAACGTGCCATTGGAACACATGAATGATGGCTGCTGATAAAGGGCCTCTGCATGCTTATGAAGATATTTCATTAAGAATCATCTGTTTCCAGCTACAATAGTCATTTACAACATTAACATCTGCGCTGTATTTCTGATCCATTTTACGTAATGGACAAAATTTTGAAATGTAAAGTGTGTGTGTGATAGATATATATATTAGATATAATCTATATATCTACATCTATATCTATATATATAGCATCCAAGCACACAACACAGGCAACTTGCTACACCTGACACAGAAATGACTGAGCTAATATTGCAGCGAAAGAGACAATTCACTTCATCTAGTCTGTGTTCGGAAACATTTTCTCTGTAAAGTGATTAAGAAGCTTTCCATAAAATATTTATCTTGTGGCAATGAATTTATTCAAGGTACCTCCTGACTGCTAATACTATATGTGGAGCATACGCTTCATCAATCAAACTGCAGGCTTTCCTAGCTTCACAAGGAACAGAACCAGGTAGATTGTAACCGCGCGCGTAGATGCAAGATTAAATGAATAATACCGTACTAACAAAGACTATAAAACCGTCATATGGAGTATTTTATAAACTGCACGTGATGATCTGCTGTAACTCCAATTTTAGATAAAGAAAACCCTCAAAAAATTCACATCAGTGGACTGGCAGGTGAGATCACACCATTTCCTAGGGGCTTGGAACCCTGTATAGGTTGTGACGCTGCTCCTTTCACCCTGTTTTACAGTTTAACCCGTTAACCATATTAATCATCATCCCCACCCACCGTTTTAGTCAAGTTGTTGTAAACCCTCAACTGTAAACACACCCTGGACCAGTGATGTATTTTGTTGGGGGCTACGTTGGACTGACTCAAGGCATGGCCCCAGCCACCCTCCACTCGCTACCTCTTCAGCCACTGTCCTCATTGATGAGCGCCATAACCATGCCAGTTGAAAAACCAAAAGAGCTACACCCCTGGGTTTGCCTGGCTGCCACCAGCGACCTGCCAGTATACACTGCAGCCCTGGCCTTGTTGAAACATTCCAAGGACTATTAGGGATTATGTGCATATGTTGTGTGATAAGAAAGGTGAGTCAGTTTACTGGACCCATCATGACAATACATTTTATAGAAAGACAACAGATTCTGTAGCATTATTACAGTAGAGGATAGTGAAAATGAATCACATTAGAACTGACAACACACAAAGTTAACAATGACATGTACACACAAAGACAGTGTTACATGATAAGAAAAATACCCTGCTCGTTCAAGCTTACAATCTACTGTATCTAATGATAACCATTTAAAGATAATACAATAGATAATAGAAGACAATGACCTACCTGCTCCTTGGAAGAAACATGGACTCTTTAATGAATACAGAACCAGACAAAAGAATATACCAGCAGGTACCAATATCATCGGGGCTGGAAAAAAAAAGACAGAACAAAATACATGATAATTGCAAGAATGTGTTAACAATTTAGATAAAACTGCAATGTGACAAATTTAACTGGGCACAAAAAACAAAGACCATATTTCATTTGGAGGCAACAAACTGCTAGAAATCAGCACAAGGTGTTCAAGATATACTACATGGCTGTGCAAACAGTTTGTTGATAGCACCCTCACATTAAGTTTGAGGGACCAGTCCCTGACATCTAAGTTTGTTTCTCCACCTAGTGGACACTAAGTGATGTTACCCTAACAAGACATTTGAACTTATGGTCTCTCATCATGTAAGCTTTTTCAGTCATCTTTAAATGAAGTGTAACATAAGATATATAGAGCACTAACACATCATTCAGTATTTAAGTCATATAAAATGTGGATGCACATAAGAACCATCTAGTAAGCCAAGTTATCTGCCTGTTGTAGAACCTCAAACTTGTCTTGGGCATTGGTCCTCAACCTCATTCCCATCTCATGTGTGCTTAACATCCCTTCACTATAATAAGCTCTACCATTTCTACTGGAAGCCTGGGTTTATTTGGTGTACCAGCAGACGCTAACCACTCTTCACTGGAACTATGGTCCCTGGTAAATCAGTTCTGATTTACTGCAGTGCAGAGCTGGCATTAGGCCAGTAGAACTTTGCCAGAAGCCAGCTTAATAGAAGGTATAATACACCTTCAGGGAGAGTCAGAAAGCAATAGAGCACAGTCCTTCTGCGGCAGCCTTATACATTATTAAATATCCTGCTGGATGACTTTCACAAAGGCTTTTGGACTGTCAAGGAGAACGAAGAGGTCCGCCTGACAGTTAGTATGCTGACACTTCCCCTTTCCTGCACGCTGAATCACATGCCCCAATTTTAGCATTACTATAAATTCTACAAGAGTCTTGTTTAATCTTTTTTTCTTTTTATTGTTATTACTACTGTTTTTTGGCTCCAGTGGATAATGGGCTGACAGATCTGCACTGAACTTAGTCATCTCGTGTTGCAGGCTGCAAAACCAGCTCCTTCTTAAGAACGAAAGTGGGGGGAAAAGTTTATATATATATAAGATGCAAACATAATTACGTGAAAAGAACATTCAACTATTTCTTCAAATTAGCCAATTAGACAATGGCCCTCTTCAAATGCCATACACTACGCGTCCCTTAAGATATTAGTAACAAGAACAAAAGAAGTGTTTACACATAAAGATGAGATACGGCAACTTATTAGTATCATCAGTTATTGTTTTATATAGCGCCATCATATTCCACAACCCTGAATAGGGTGCGGGAGCTAATTTAGATACACATACAACAATATAACAAGTACACATATATTATGTCCATTTTATGATGCGATTGTGTACCGTTTTATTCACAGACCTGATTTCTAGCACATATAAAGAAAACAAGATGTGCTTTAGAAGTTGTATCGGTAGAAAAAAATGCTGGCACTTCTCCTGAGATTCGACAGCTTAACACATAACCCCTTGGGGCCGGTTTTCAAGGTCTCTTAACGGTGCAGTTTTCCGGCTTTACCTTGCATGAGCACAGGTGGGTTAAACAAAGTCTGTCATCAGACCGGGGCTAATGAAAAAGGCCACTTGAGATCCTAAGAAACAGAAAACCTGCCCTGTTGGGGATATTTAAAGACCAATGCAATAAATTACACAGCCGTTTATGATGCGTGATTGCACTGCAGTGTGATCACAGGAGAGGTACGATTAACCCCTTGAATAACTCTTAACACGCTAAAGCCCAACTAGAAAAGAGCAAGTTGTCAATTCTAAGAGACAAGAAGCGGCTATAACAAATGACTTTAGTAATCTAGAAAATGTATTTACACCAAGCACTAGTTCTAGCCTTCGGTTCCCAAATCCGAGAAAAAGAATAACCCAGCAGGATGAAAATAGCTTTTCTCCTTCTACGCTCCAGACAAGGTAGCCAATTAGAGTCCCTTATGATTTTCCTTTAACCTTTAATAAATGACATTATATAGTAACTAAAATTCTTTACTTCTACAATCTGAATTCATATTTAGAGAAAAAGTGAAAACCAGGATTACTGCACGTTATGCTACTGCAGTCCATTTCTGGCCCTTCACACTCACTCCAGGGCTGGCCACAAAGATGGACGTGAATATCTGCAACATATTATATGGTCTAGTGCTATACAAGAACACAAGAGCACTTGTGAATGCGTAAGATACATATTCTATAAATAGAATTTAACAGCAGATAAGAAGCATTTGGCTCATCTAGTTTGCCCATTTTTTGTATCAGTGTACTTTTATGTCTATCCCATGCATGTTTAACCTCCCTCACTGTATTAGCCTCTACCCCTTCTGATGACGGGCTGTTCCATTTATCTACCACCCACTGAAAGTAAAACTTCCTTACATTACATCAAAGTCTCCTAAACCCTCTAGGTTCAGATTCTGAACATTTCATTCTCCTTCTATACACCTATCCTGCTAAAAGGTCAGGCTCCGATCCAATGTCTTATGACATTCATTAAGCATGGAATAATGATATATTGTCCATGGATATGAATTTAAGTTCCCTTTGTTCTCTATTATGTGTATCTGGTATTCTACCATTACACGCTAAGCAAGCCTTTTAATGGGAAGCTATTTACAGATGCCAAGCATTCATACAGCAGGTTCATCCAAACCTGTACGTTCCTTTTTTACTAACGTCTGTATGACAGGCATGATACTTCACTTAAATCACAGAATGCTCCTCTCTTTTATACACCCACCATAATTCCTGCTCTCACTCATATCTACTGAAGCCCGTTCATACAGCCTTAAATATCTCATCACAAAATCCTGTCCTAAACCGAATGAACACACTTAGAAGTACCAGAAGCTGCAGCGTTATCAGAATCCTGCACGATAAAGATAAGGGCAACTTATCGACAGCCACTGGGCATAGTTTAGAAAATGTGATCAGAATAAAAAAAATAAATCTATATATATATTTTATTATTTGGCTCTGAAAATTCTATATTTACACCTTCACAATAAAGCGACAAAAGTCACGACTATTTCATAATCTTGCTTCTTGTTACAAGTAACAATGAAAAGGTGCAGATAATAATTGAACAAAGCTCTGAAAAGCAGTCTATTGTTGTTAATAATAATGGAACAGGATGCTGGGGCGCACTTCCTGGACTATACCTCTATAACCTGTAAGGGGGGGGGGGGGCAAACATCTGGTCCTAACCATTAGCCAAACAAACCCTTAGGCATCTATAACCCGGGCATGCTACTATCACACCTTTATCAGAAGTATGACGCAAGGCAACTTAAAATCAAATTGAATGGCAGCTCTAACATACGGCCTATTACTAAGTGACAGAAGCACTTTTCATATTAACACTCAAGTGCATTCAAATCTTTAACATATCATATGGAGTTTAACGTAATCAAAAATATGACGGCTCCCCCTTATATAAAGAAGTGCACCGCCCATCACTAGAGGGTAGATGTAGTCCCAGATAAGCAGCTCCTTCAGAAGAACTGTATATTACAGAAGGTATGCTAAGAATGTGCTGCCTGCGCTTACTAAAGGACACAGAAAAAACATTGACAAGCAATTTCAACGCCAACATGAAAGCCTGACGGCTTATTATATGCAAGAAAAAATCAAAATGTCAATTAAAGGGAGAAAAACCAGAAACACTTACTAGTACAAGACTTCATTAGCTTCATGTCGTTCGTATCGGACAGTTTCACACATCAATCTGTAACAGACAGATCATCAAGTTAGTTGGTAAAACAGCTCCTTTTTCCTGTGCTGTTGGTTTTAGGGCTGTAGAACACTGTGATAATACACTCCAAACATTAGACAGTAGAAAAGATGGACATAAGGGAAGGAAAGAGGGACGGGGAGATTAAGGACCACTTGAGAGGTACGCATGATACATACTGATAATCCCAGATGGCAAAGGCTATTTAAATTGTGTTCATAAATTTTACACAGTGGTTTATTTCTGTATATATATAATTTTATATATCCTCAATGGTTTATCCATTAAAGGAAGAGTTCACAGTCTAGATTGTACATCCTTGATGTTTATACAGTTTGTACAAGTGAGTGAGAACCCCAAGGGTGCCTCAGTTGACTGCACGGCATAGGGTGTAGCGGGGTCAATGTACTACTACTCATTCTTTCACTTTTTGTAACGGTTAGTTTAGTTATGGAAGATATTCAGCCCTGGACATGTAAAGGATTGGTTTATCTTGTGGGGTGGCTGTGAAGTCGTATGATCTAATCAGGTGTGGTTGGTGTGCTTCCTACAGCATGCCATTGGTGTATAGCATATGACCTGGTGATATTTTAGTTTATAGTGTTTGGTGGGGTATTGGATGTATCCATGGACTTACTCTTGTTCATACTATGTTGTCACCCTTGTCAATTGTGAAAATAGTGTTACTCTACGGATCTCTTTGTTCTACCCACAAGTCTCTACACCTCTTTGGCTCATATTGGCTATGCACATACCCGAGCTATACAAACATAAGAACTACTAACATCAAGTTAGAGATTACACAACCTCCATAAAATTACTCGGTGTTAAAACGATTATAGGATGTTAGCAAAGAAAGCGGAATCAAATTAATATAAACTTACGAGCTGAAAACTGTGCCAGGTAACAAAATAAAATGGAACCTGCCAAATGACTCATGCAACCCACACACTGCCTTTAATTACACTCGCTGATTATATGTAATTTGGTGTCCTAGCCAACCCAATTGCTTTCTGTTCTTTTCAGTTTAATTACAGAAAAAAAAACGCATCAAAAGAAAAGCTGAAAAAAGCTTCATATCTTGCGTTCTTTTGAGCCTTATCATTAACATGCAAGGGGAAAAAACTCCCTGTGCAAATGCCACCTTAAATAATTGGGGTCACATGGATGAACCTCAAAGGTGAGGGGATTCACATAAAAAAAAATTTAAAAAAAAATTAAGATGACATGGAAACACGATGGTGTTACATTGTACTCTTGTTCAGTCGAGGTGCTTGATGGGAAAAATTAGATTATCTGGAGAGAAACACAAAAGTAGCAAAACGCATCAAGAAAACTCTTGGGTACGCACAAAAAGCACCATTTAATTAGGCTTGTCTTCCTGTACATAAAATTGATGATGCTATGGTACCAAATGTCACAACCTGTGAGACCTGGGCTACCATACAATAGAGACCCAAAATAGACACTCTAGAGTCTGGAAGACTACTGGAGTGAGGTGCCACCATAACAGATAGATCAAGGTTTGTACCAGATGGCATCTGGAGGCAACATAGTCCCACGATTCATGGGCCACAGACCTTTCTGGAAGTCCATGTGGGGCACTACTGGCGGGAAGGGCAAATATCCTGCATACCAAGAGCAGGACAGAAAAAAATCCATGGTGTATTGCAGCACACAAGGTAACTATTTTAAGGTTTTGTTAAGATTACCCTACCAATGGGAGGCATAATTATTCTTGTGTCAGTGCTGTCTGATGGATGCCCAGGCAAAGAGGGACATTTAGGATATAGAGCGCTCTGAACTGTCAACGATCCAGGTGAAATCTGAAAAGATTCGGCTGCGAACAAAAGGTTAGCCCCTGAGAAAAAATGTTCTTTGCATGAAAAAAAGATGTTTTTGACAAGAGTTCGCTGCTTTGTCACATCTACGACACTTCGGTTCCATTCACCAATAGATGGTATGCTTTTTTGGGTGGGCCTACAACATTTTCCTAAAGAGGGGGCTTTAAAAAGCAGAGAGTTGCAGAAATAGTAATAGAAGAAAAAAAAGTGCAGGAACGAGATGGCAATAAGCAGTTTAAAATCCGAACCTTGGAGGGACAGATAACTACTGGTGCACGTATGATGCTGAATTACAAGGCAACCCGCATGTCTATATAATAAGTAGCAAATGAATACTTTAAGGAAGCGCGTCCCAAAAGAACCCTGAGGCACACAGTCTTGCCAGACTTTTATGATTTCTTTAGAGGTCTATTTGTTAAATTATACTCAACCTGCTGTTGCTTGTTTTAGTGTGACAAAGTGGCTAGTCTAGCAGTGCCAGGGTGCCGATGGCATGGAGAGGGGAATTCGCTGCTGCCAGCCGAGTGATGTCAGCCAACAGATGCTGTTTTTTTTATTAAAATGCGGTCTCTTTTTTACTCGCATAGCAATCGAAACGCATGCTTACACACATGGCAATGGAAGCATGAGTACCTTGACCGACGCTGCATTTCCCTTTGTAGATGGGTACAGTAATGATCCTGAACTTGCCCTTCAGTGCCCATAGGGAAGGCACCCATCAACAAAGCTCATATGAATACTATGGTGTCCCAAAGAGAAGAGTGTGATGACCGTGATGCTTTAATAAGCAATGATTTAGAAATGATTTCGGAGTGGAGCTACAAACTAAAGAAACATTAAAAAAGTAGAAGGTACCATACCTTAACTGGTGCTCTCTAAGATTAGACAGAGCTTCCATTCCATGAAGATACGAATACACAATCTCCAGATCCTGTCAAAAGAAAGAAATATTGTCACACGTGGCACAGTCTACAATCACACGATGATCATTTACAATAATATTATCATGACATGTCACTTATATCCCCCACTGGGACTTTCACTAAACTGCAACATGTCATTGGCAACAGGTTCAATGTAGGACTTCATACCTGGGGGTAGGTAAAAGGGCATATGGGGGCATCCTGTAAGGGGCCACTATGTACATTTTAAAGGGGCTCCTCCATTATCATATGCATTAGTGTCCCTTAACATCGACAAGAAGCAGTCAAAGAGCCTTAAGGTTTCATTTCAATTTTAATCAAAGCACACTAGAAACATTTTGTATTATGTGGCGATACGTGGCTTGGCTGTGGTCGGTGGGTAAATATCCCAGCACTCTGCAGTCACACATGCTTACAAGGATAGATTATAATACAATAATCCTTAGCTATTAAGCCAAGAAGAAGGGAAATTATACACACAGGCCCGACTGTCAAAAAGCTTAAATACAAACATTTCCCTAGAGAAACAGGCAGTCTTCAACTTCAACAGAACAGCAAGGGGAGACATCACAATCGTCACTAAGACACAGGTCAAAAATGGCAATACCCCTCCTGAGACTTGTAAAGACTAATAGAAAATGAAGAATTGCGGCTTTAGAAATATTGCACATCAGCATGACTCAATACATTGTCATACACAGCATCAACGTTACAATTAAAATAGGACAAGCAGTCTGGGGTATTCTTAAACGTAACGATAGATCATTAGATCATCAGGCATTTGCGGGGAGGGTTTTCACATCTATATATTTTTAACTTGCTAGAGAAAAATAGTCTGCTGCATGTCACAGGCATCTCAAAAGGACCAGCCGGTAAGGTCACTTAGATTCTTCTTAAAAAGTGCTAGAAATTATCACAATAAATCAACACACAAGCACAGAATTTGACAGCAATGTTTGGCCATTTGGTTTTCTACAAAAAAAAAAAAAAGATCCCAACACTTTGCCCGGTTAATCATTTTGTCCTATGCTCAGGATTGCTTTTTTTACCATCTCCTATACCAGGACAAACCTCAGGCGCCAGGGCGACAATAAATCAGTTCCTGGCACCTATGGGTTAACTGTACAAAAGTACAACGTGCACCTTAGCATCCAGCGGGGGTCCCCAAAGGCAGCGCCGCTGAGTATATATCTATATCTATATATATATATATATATATATATATATATATATATATATATATATCTATCTATATATATTTTTATTATTATTTAATTTTTTTTACGTAATTTCCCAGCGTTCAGACACAAGCAGAGGGAACAGACAGCAAAGAGCTGTCCTGAGCCAACAAAAAGTGAGTGTGTTAGTATCTGTGCGTACGCAAGCATGTTACTGTGAGAGTTAGCACGTGTGTATGTGTAAGTATGTTAATGGCTTGTGCATATGTTAGTATGTTAATTAGTATCATTGGGGGAGGGGTGTAACCTGGCTCCTACATTTTTTAGCTGGCTTCCAGATCCCAAGCAAATTGATTGATTTCTGTCCTATACTTACATTCCATCACTGTATTACCACTATGAAACCTACACGGAGCATCGCTGGCTCAAGACTAATTGCTCAAGACTCTTGCAATGTGGATCCCCTTGTTTCTGGGGCATTTGGCTCACCAACCAAAGCCTTTAAGGGATCTACTACGTGTGTGTGCAATCAATAAAACAGCAAATTCTAGATACTCTGGTTACAGGAGCTTACAATCTAAAGGAGATGAAAAGGTATACCGGTGATCCTGGGTGCAATAAAATCCCAAGTATTGTTCCCAATAAATGTATAACAGATGTATTTTCCTGATGAATTCTGGAATTTATATAAAATGAAGTGTCTGTCTGCAGCCCGGGTGACTTCACCGGAATAGAGACATTAAAAACCTGAAGAGGCTTGTGAGATATGACAGCCGAGCGGAGGGGAGATCCAAATGAAACGCATAGTTAGCATTCAAATACAGCCTCAGGTCCTGAAATGCGTCTCCTCATGGCAACCGCTATTAAAAGTATCGCACCTGCACTTTTCCCCACACGCATAATTCAAAGATCAAAACGATTATCCTGCCAGAAATAAAAGATAAAAACTCTCTACTCAGAGATATTTTTATTGGCAAGGCTGGTTTTATTTTTATTAAAGCAGCATCTCCTTGCTGAAAGAGTAAAGACAAATCGCAGCCCGATATCGCCCTGGATGACTTCGCTATCCTAGAAAATCATTTCGAGGTTGCTATGGGCAACCCTGGCAGGATTACGCAATCCAGAATCCAGCAGTGAGCTCTAACGCGATTACACTCACTCAGCCATGCAGTCTGCGCGCTCTAAAGGGACACCGTCCGGCAGACACAGGAACACACGAAAGAGTGAAGAGAAAACCGCTGTCATCTAACCGCATAACCGTTACGGGAAGAAGAAGACACCGCCAGCTAGACCCCAAGAGTTTGCTATGGGGACCACTGTGCATCATGACCGCCAAGTGATATATAATCCCCTATGTCTGTCTGGATGCTTCAGAAGGCAAATAAACTAAAGTAATTGCTTGATAAAACTAACTGAAATGTGGCAATCATTCTCAGGGTAGCAAGACAACATATACATTTGTTACCGCCATCCAACTGTGTATTGGTAACATGATTGACGAGCGTCAATGGCAAAATGTCACACGGAAGAACTCAATCTTGTCTTGGAGTCAGTCAGTTATTTCCATTGTTCATAAAGTGTGCTGTTTGTCCATGACAGTATTTGCAACGTTCACCAGATATTACCCCATCGTGATGAGCAGTTTCAACACAATCTCTGCAGCAAAAACCTTGGAGAAGAACCACGGGATTTCGAGAGACCGGGGAAGACAGAACCTGGTTCTCCAGACCTTTAGGGTTTTTCCATGAACCCCCCTGCTGCTATCACTGGGTGGTCTTCGATACAGAAAGCAAACGGGAAGGCCCCCCACCGGGATAGAAACTCTGGGTTTATTGACTAATCCAATGCTTCCAGCAGAGTCCTGCAGTCACCAGTCTCATTACTGGGAAAATGAGAAATCGTGAAGTAGGAGAACACAGCTTCTACACCAAAAATAGTCATATCTGCACAATTTATAAAGCCGATAACTACGGCGCTGCATAAAGCAAAACTGGGGGGCATGCTGGGGCCCTATTAGTGACTGCATCAGTATACAGGTCACATCAGGCCAAAAAACCCGGTGTCCTTCCAAATTGACAAAAGGATATCCGAGAGCAAACTGGGAACCCACACCTAAGGATAGGATGAGTGATGTCCCACATGGGGGTATTTTGTAAAAAGATTCCATACAAATGTGTAATTTATACTCTAAAAATTTCTACTGTAATAACTCGTTTTCAGAAAGGTTCTACATGTCACCGTATATTTCACTGAGCAAAAACCTTACAAAAATCCACAGGGTGGAGATCACCGACGTTAGAAAAATCTATCAAAGTTATATGTATATTAACATGATTTATGAAGGGTCCCATGTTCAGTATTAATCTACCTGTATGAACGGTACCTGCAGCATTTATTTTTCAATGCAAAAGGGTAAGATTTGCCTGTAATGGGACACTCCAGATAAACGTTGCATGTGTTGTGGAAAGAATTATCAGACCACGGAGGAATATGGCAGCAACAGCTACTGCCTCAAATGCTGAATATCCCCCCTAGTTTTTAAGTACTCATGACGCAATATGCGTTCATCTCTACCGAGGCTGTCACGGACAGCAAACTGCTTTGAAAAGAGATTTCAAAAAAAATTAGCCAAAAGACTAATGAAAGATAAAACAAAACACTGCAAGCAATAGTAGAAAGTAGTACTTGCACCACATGACCACAAGATGGCAGTCTGCTACTTTTCACGTCAAAGAAAATTGGAATTCCTTTGTTGCTCTCCTTTTTCAAGCCAGTAATTGCATGCTAGGGTTATTCATATTTATTACATTAAATCCAACCGATATCAGACACCAAAAAAGGGGAAAGAAAATACAAGGGGGGCATTTTTTTTATCTCCCAATTTGAAGGGCATGTAATTAACCCACCTTGAGGGACAACTAATAAGACTATCTAAAAACATTATTCCAGTGCCAGGGATATTTTTTACTAAGTAAAATATTCCTTTTATTACGGGGCACTTTCTAATTGAAGAAATAGGGGCCTGCAGTGTCTACAAAAGAAAACTAAAATCAAAATGCTAACAGTTTCTGCCTCGTTGCTGTAATGCATAAAGATTCCATAGCTTTTAGAGGGACTCTTCCGGTGTCAGAGACATTCAATGCAAAACATGAAGCCTAAGAATCGTGCTCTCCACAATAGCTACTGAAAAAAGTTAGGAAACTTTATGATAGATAGCACTGACCATTTACTTCATAATAATAATAAAAATAAAAACACCCCCAAAGGGAAACGCCTTTGTATTACACATTTACCATTTTACTGGCTAATGTGTAACCAAAAATAAAACTTTATTAAAGATATTATATATTTTCCACAAGTAACAATAAAATAACTATGTATCAACTAAGGAACACACAATTTCACAATTCTTTATGAGATGAGATATGATATGCTAATGTCACACTTACTACTTCGCCTTCATGCTCAAAGGGGCCTTTACACCATTGGCCCCCCTAAGCAGGCGCTTAATCGGTTAATGGTATGCCATGGATCTGCAAATACTCACACAATGTATAATACTTTTTTTTGAAACAGTTATTTGCTTGCATTCTGGCCAGCAGAAGATACAAAATGATGCTCATCTTCTAACCCCCATACACGCATTGAATGCAATGGAAGAAGTGCATGGCATGTGTCTAGTAGAGACAGGGGTAGGACTGGGAGGACCTAAATGAGACTGGATGCTTATGAGTTTTCTTTGTCCTCAGCCCACCATCTATACCCATTATTATTTTTTTTAAATGTATTTAATTTATTTTTAGAACTCTTCCCAATTTACAATGCATTTTTTAAGGCAAAATCAGTCCTCTTTGAAGAGCAAAACACCAAGTTTGTCCTTTCATAATGTATAGCGAACCCTGTTAAATGAACTGTTTAGTAACTGCATCCCTCTTTCCCATAAATTGGTTTTGCAGAGATACCCGAAGCAGCCAATTTGCTTAATATAGCCTGGCGGCACTTAGACACAAATACTCCATGGCCACCCTGCTGTTAATACAAAACCGAACGTCTGCTGTTTTAAACGGGCAAATAGATTTCATGGACGTTACCGAGCAGCGCGTTTCTGGCACCGGCTCACGTGCAGATGCCATGTAACGTTTCTCGTTTGAAGAAATCTGCCAAATTATTTTTCCTCCTTCTGCGTATCGGGGAAAATGCTTTAAAAATCATGCAGTAATAATAATAATAACAGACCAGTTCTAGTAATGCGACTTTCAGCACTTTAATCAATATAGAAATTCAAATTCATCCTTTTAAGTTAAAATAAAATTCCTTCTAGTTTGGGATCCTTGTTAACAGTCTGCCAATTGGGAAAATACATGTTTCATCCCGGTAGACTTCTTCCGCTCCTTAAAGTTACAGAGCCACTTTGATGTAGGAGTATTTATTTACTTAATAAGCCATTTTAAACATATGAGGAGGGTAATCACTGGACCTGGGCAAATGGAACAAAAACATTAGGCTTTAGAATGAAAATGTATCTAGGGAAATTAAAGATCCTTCATCCTAACTAATTGTTTGGTCAATTCTACGCCGCAGGATGAGCAAAGAAACCCGTAGGTTTGCATCATTCTCCGGTAAAAACAAACGAGCGATCTAGAGAAACATACAAAGTGTCTCTTGTCCTCCAAGGACAGCGACGATTGTCTCACCAAGGAAACAGGTCCCCGGACGATGTATGACTTCCTCTCCAAGGTAATCCTACATGGCTAAAGCAAAACACAGAAAGCAAGCAAGCAAAAAAAAAAAGTATTAACCCTTTCCATACCACCAGAGGTGTGAGTGGAGTGACTGGTACTGACCTTTTCCATGCCAAATAAGCGATTGTATCCATTTTACAACCTCACATAAAAACTCTGTATTTAACGTGTGGTAGGGTTTTTTTTATTACCCCTTTGGTTAATGGCGTCTTTTTACATGAGATGCTGCGTTTGTATTGCTGCTTACATGAGATGCCGTGTTTTAATTGTTGTATACATGTTAGGTGCGCTTAGCGCTTTCTGCCTCTTATACAAAAACTTGATCTACTGACTAGCAGTAAGTATTCTTGCATCTTGGTTCTATTGGACACAGCTATGGGATCCGAGCGTAGGTTTTATCTCGTGACATTTTAAAAGAAATAGCTGATCATGCTATGTTAAACCGTTTCTTAGAAATGTATATACATCGAGGAACTTGACTGCAGATCGGAACTATTTGGCCCATCTAGTATTCCCGTACACTGACATTAACCCCTTGACTGCTAACGACAGCATGGTGCCGTCGCTAGCAGTCCCAGTCAGGTGCCAACGACGGCACCATGCCGTCGCTAGCACTACCCTACCTTGATGGAGGTCTGTGGACCCCCATCACCACCTACCCCGGCGATCTGCCCCTAATATTGAAGGGCATCACTGGGACCACCCGATCCGGATGGTGACGTCGCGTGTAATGATGTGATGATGTCACCGCGCAACTTTATTAATAACTGACAATTGTCAGTTTAAGCAGTATGGGGGCATGCTGCTTAGATGCCTGTATCTCAGGCATCTAAGCAGCTACAGACCCCCAACTGTAACTGTAACTGTAATCGCCTCACCTTTCCAATGGTATAATGCTTGTGAAAAAAGAATAAAAAATATTAAGTTAAAAAAATAAAAATGTACAAAAAAAGTAAAAAAAATGATTTGGGGGTCTCTAAAGGCAGATAAATAAAGATCAAAATTGCCTAGAGACCCCCAAATTAAATTATCTAAACAAACTAGTTTAACTTTAAAAAAAAATAATAAAGTTTAAGTATTCTAGCTAAATGATCACTGTGGTAGCCACATTCACATTCCCTTTTTAAAAATGGCCGATACAAAATTTAGCCAATGGTAGGAGGAAGGCAGTTTTTGAAATCCTGATGAACTGCAAATATTATTAAAATCAGCCATTTAGCCCGTGCGGTACGTGAGTAACCATCTCATCCCTGGAGCGCCTTGCATTTTTACTGCAAAACTTATTTTTGCTGTAAAAGTGATTTTTTTTTCTCCCTTTACCATCATTTCTTTGGGATTGTAAGGGGAAAGAATGGTGTGTGCTTCTGTCAGTGAATGTATGGGAAGTATGGTGTGTGCTTCTGCGAGTGAATGGAGATATGAAAGGAGTGTGAATGGAGATATGAAAGGCGTGTGAATGGTCAGTAATTAGGGTTGAAGCCTTGACGTGGCATTACTGCTCACGTAAGAAGTTCAATTATGGCACAAAAAGTACACATTTGCAAAAACTACACCCCTGGGCGCATCAAATGAGGGGCTGCATGTGTTTCTAGTACAAACCTGGAGTGCGCTAGACACAAATGAACATGTCGCTATGGTTAGAAAAAACATTTTCTAGCCAAAGCGACATATTCCATCATTATTTGTGCACTCAGCTTTTGTCCTAGAAATACATGTAACCCCTCATTTGAAGCTCCAAGGGGTGTAGTTTCTTGATATGTGTACTTTATGTACCCTAATTTAACTTCCCAGATGTCTAGACCACTTTAACTTCAGATATGGCAGATTGGAGAATCGTGTTAAAAAAATTGTCTTAAAACATTTAGGGGTGATGCCTGCATTTAGACCGCTCTAGACAGCTGGAAAGTTAAATTATGGTACATAAAGTATATATTTTCAGAAACTACACCCCTTGGCGCATCAAATGAGGGGCTGCATGTATTCGTAGCACAAGACTGGAGTGCGCAAGACATAAATGAACTTGTCGCTTTTAATTTAATTTTTTTTTTATTTTTAGAAGTGTGATATTCACTTATTTGTTGTGCACGTCAGATTTGTGATACAAATACAAATAAGACCTCATTTGCTGAAGCTGGGGGTGTAGTTTCTAAAAATGTATAGTTTTGTTGGCATATTTTAACATCCCAGGCCGCTGTTTAATTGACGGCAGCCATGCAGTAAATGTAAAGATGCCTTTTGTGATAGTCTAATAAATTTAACTTTTAGCAATAAAATATTAGAAAAACACAGTCTACTGTTCTCAATTTCTGTTTATTGTAGACCGGTTACCTACTACAAATATTTAGCAGCACAGCTTTTGATATTAGAGTTTAGAAAAATAACACTACAAACTAGTTTTTAATGAGTCGGAAGTGAAAAATTACACTTTTTTCCCCATTTTGGGCTTTATTTTGTCAACCTAATGAGACATACACATATAAAAATGGTATATTTGGAATCTGCTGGGTGTGCTGAAAAAAAAACAATATATGGTTTGTATAGTTTATTGCCAAGAAATGTACTTCTAAACGCGTTTAAACGAGAGATGCACCAAAATGCCGAAAACCAGCTTAGCACCAGGGTGGGAAATGGCTTAGCAGCCAAGGGGTTAAGTGATCTTTAATAACGTGAAAAAGGATCTAAGTGTCCTCTTTAAAAACACAGCAATAAGGCTTATATATAAAAGAGAACTGTTTTGAGGAAGGAGGTGTGTTGGTGCCATTTCTTAGGTTAAAAGTCACATGTTTGTAGCATGCAAGCAACATTTCATTAATCGTGACCATGTGAAAGCAGTAGGAGAAATAAAGAAGCCGTTCTTCCCCACTTCTTCATTGATTCTTAGAACAGCAGCATGCTTTGCGGGTACCACGAACACGCAGGGGTTTCACTTCCGTACACGGAGAACGTGTAGTGTAACCACATTCTGCGGGTTTTGTCACCTCCACAAAAGGCTGTGCAAGCAAAATACTTGGGCACACAATGCCAGCAGGCCACTGCCCTCTAAAAATACATTGCATTATAATAAAGTAATCATAGAAGCGAGGACACCTATAGATCATTTCAATCATTCCTAATACATGCCTCCTCCTATGTTTGTGTAAGTTATATTGTTATGTCATATATGAATTGTTATGTCCAGTTCACCCATTGTACAGCATTGCGCAATATGACAGTGCTATATAAAACAAATAATAATAAAAAGCCAGATCAATAGTCATAATATTCATAAATAGGATCCCAATATATAAATATAAAAACAGAAAACGCTCTCCCTCATGCAGCAGAGACCAAGCGGAACACCAAGACTGCGCTGAATTTAACTTTTAACATCTTTAAGGCACCGGACAATTCAAAAGAATATCATATGTTTATTTTAAAAAAATAAAGATCTTAAAATCTTGCTAAAATCTTATACATTTCACATGGCCTCAAAATAATCCAGTAGTGGCAAATATGTTTTTCTATGATTTCTTTGCACACCTTGGGGTTTATTGACTGAACTGTTTGTTCATTGATTTACTTGGAGCCATTCCCAACTGATCACAGGCCTCAACGCCTGCTCAACTTCAGTATTTGGTAGAGACCCCAAGAGTGAGACCCCCAGATGAGAAATCCCTGAAGTTCTTGACAGAGTGAACTCTCTGAGCTGAAAGTCTTGAGATTTTTAAAGCCAACATTTGGTGAACAAAGAAGAAAGCATTGGAAAATGTCACACATATGAAGAGTCAGAAAGAAGATTCTACGGAGGATTTAAGGGATTATATGATTTTTCTTTCAACTAGCCAGACGATTGGGCCCATCAAAACCCCACCATTCAAGCTCACTGGCAGGGGTCTCAACTCAGCAAGACACTCTAGCTCTATAGAGAAAGAATAAAAAGAAAAAAATGCTGCCTGCTTTCAGCACTAGGTGGCAGAGACATCGCCTGTTGGCCAGCGGCGTGCGAATGCAGCTGCATACAGAGCCTGCGCGTCGTGCATTTGTGGGAACAAAGAGCAACCACTTCATCTACATATTACTGCTCTCCGCCAGCCGCTTGTAACGGGTCTCCTATGTATAAAGCTCGATTACGCGGAGGTCAAGGTGTGATACAGTGTAGCGTTTTAAGCGGCAGCTCTGATAACACATTTTAGCAATTAGCTGCTTTGAGCTTTTGTACAGTTTAACCATTTCCGGATAACGATTGTTGTATATAGTGAACAACATCTAAGATGAGTATTCCTTATAGACTGGGCACCTGCTTGAAGCACTGAGATCAGAAGCGTTAAGATTCTGCATACTAGTAGCTAACCTACGTACAAAGAGCTCTGGGGTATTTCTCCAGCAGCATCAATTATTCTTAAGTGTTAGAATGTAAATAAACCAACACCACCAGGACTAGATGCGTGCAGCCCCTTGACCAATGGGAAGCCAACCTATGGTCCTAATTATAATGATAAAAATGGATGCAGCAATATATATTAAAAGCTTCTTGCAAATACCAGTACTTCAGACATCAGAATGAGTGAATTATAATATTAGCCAACACAGAGTGTGTGTGTGCGTGTGCGCACGTATGTACACAGAAACACGCACGCACACACGAGTGCTTCTACCATTTCCAAAACAAAATCTACACTCCACGGACTCCAGCACATTTTACTGCATGAAAATTGGAGCGTATAACCTTATTCTATTTGGGGTTAGAATAGGAGACGTCTGTCTCATTTAAAGGTGCAATTCAGCCATCCTATGTACTCTAGTGCAGGGGTTGACAAATTCTAGGGTTCTAGAAGTCAACCAAAAAATCATATTAACCATATATATTAACCATATAATCATATTAACCTTATACCTGCTCACCTCCGCAGCTACATACATTGAATGAGAATCATCTCCTGTTCTGCAATGCGCATGCACAGGAACTCTCCGCCAGCAGTGTAAATGGTTGAGGATAGAAGGGGCAGTACAATGCTGCTCTGGAGCTGCAGAATCTTCAGCGGGGGGGGGGAGATTAGGTAAAAAATGCATATTAAAGTACTTTCTAAATAAAAAAAATAAAAAAAGCATATTACAGTATGCTCCCCGCTTTCAGCAGAGGCAGCTGGGGGTGGAGTTTGATGAGGCAGAATAAATCCAATAACTATGCAGCAGAATACAACGAAGTCCGTGCCAAAGCAACTCTTACAGGCATCTAACACGAAGAAAGGGTCAGAGCGCTCCTTTAAGCACAGAAGAAAGATCTCACCGCACTAAACGCAAAACCACATTCCACTTCCCACTGCAAAGTTTTCCACGGCAAATAATTCAGTTGGGGAAAGTTCGGGTCACTGGTTTCAGTGGAAATATTGGAAATTGTACTTGTCAGTAAATGACTTATAGAAAAGAAAGTCAGAAGTCAAGTAAACTTAACATGCTCAAAAATTTCCATCGCTGGAAAGATGACCTCATAGCCGTCTCTGAGTTTGAGTCTCACCTGTGGATAAGGACAGTTTACCAAGTCAAACGTAGAAAGGAAAATCATATAAAAGGTGAACCCCATAAGATATATATATATATATATATATATATATATATATATATATATATATATATATATATATATATATATATATGTGGGTGTGATTTTATTACATACATATATACACACACATGTATATAGACCGAATTTCAAGGAAAGAAGCCGCTGGCAACCTGTCGAAGTAAACTTAACTGAACCACCAGCTATATTAGTACCCTGTGTTCAATTGAAACAATAAACAGCGTCATGATGACATCACATGATATGCGATACTAAGCACCAGCTGCCATCTTGCTTGTCTTACATTGTGCACACATAACACACAGAGAAAAGAAGGTCAAAGCGTAACGCTGCACACAATAAATTGGGTTTATCAATATATAGTGGATAGATGGATATATAAATATAGATAGATCGATCGATTGATTGATCCGAAGCATAGATTAAAAGGTGTCAAAGTTTCAAAAAATGTTTCCAAGCAAAAAAATGAAGATCTTCAAATCAGTGGAATTTCAGTGGCATACCATGAACCATAAAAATATAATATGAATAACAGAAACTCATTCTTATTCATCAATTCTCCTGGAAGGATTCCGATGAATCGTAATACAGCAAAGCATAATCAAATCTAAGTGCACATCCTGAATTAACTTAATTGGTAAATTCCATCCCTCGAGGCGCTGCTAAAAAGCACCAGCTTCACACAGTCCGGGTGTTCGGGGCCATAATCCCATCAGATTAGACAGATGGCCGGTAAACTCGGAGAAGTCTTCTACAGAAGCGAATAGGACATCTATATTCCCACCTGCAAAAGGTGAGAAAAGACGACGTACCTTCATTTTCCTCCGATCCCTGCTCTTTATAGCCAAATTAATTTAATCTCATTTTCGTTCATCTCTCCCCTCTCGTTTTCTCAGATATATCTCCTATCATTTTATCTCAAACATCCTCGGGTCATTGCTGCTGAAGGGAAATCCAGGTGGGCCGGGGGCATGCGCCCAGCTTTTAGATTTCAAAAGCTTCAAGCGAAACGAGTGATAAGAAGCGAGGAGGAAAAGTGCTGCGGTTACTTTTAGTTAAAATGTTCATGCTATAGGTAAAAGTAACCGAAAGACTTTTCCTCCTCCTGAGATGAGCATGGAAGATAAAACCTCTACCCTAGCAGGTCAAAAATATGTTTCTTAAGCAACTGTAGTTTGGGGTAGCCGTATTATTATCATCCATAGCCAAGCCACCAGGTACCACCGCATCTGCTCCAACACTGATGACAGAGACATGCATCTAAAAACACTGTCTGACCTGGGGGCCGTGGCTGGAGAAGATCGGGATGTCACCTGCAGCAATTTCGTGGATCTGACCTACGGCTAATGTCTTTTGTTCGGCTAGCTGAGGCTCTGAGGCTTACCCGCTGCGAACCGTCCCCTTACTTTTTGTTTGTTTTTTTTTATTTGTTTTTCCCCCTCTCCTCTTTCCGGGTCTTTCTTTTGTCATGTACTATTCAGTTTTAAACTGTGTTTTTCACTTGCTTGGTCAGAAATGCTTTTGACTTGATAAAGGGAGGACTCCCGAAAGCTCGTCTATTATTTTAAATACTGTTAGTCCAATAAAAAGGGTATTACAAGATTCTGCAACTTTCTTAAGCAACAAATAGCAACATACATATTTTTAGTCGTGTGGCCTAATATGAGGTTTTTGTTTTGTTTTATATGCATTTTTTTATGTAGGAACTAAAAACATTGTGAAACATGCCCATCACAATCTTCTAATTTTAGCACAATACATGGCGCTGAAGTTGTGGTTTCTTAATAAAGGGCATGACTCGGATGAAACTAAAGGAGAAGGAACTCTCATCTGGCGCTACAAAATATATATATACACCGTATTGGCTCGGATATAGGCCGCCCCCGTATATAGGCCGCCCCCGTATATAGGCCGCCCCCGTATATAGGCCGCCCCCGTATATAGGCCGCCCCCTAAAAGTTTGGTGCTTTTTTAAAGAAAACGTTTTTTTCTTTAAAAAAGCACCAAAAAAACATGCTGCCACTCTGTCTCCCCCCCGAGATATGCTGCCACTCCCCCCCCCCGAGATATGCTGCCACCCCCCCGAGATATGCTGCCACTCCCCCCCCGAGATATGCTGCCACTCTGCCCCCCGAGATATGCTGCCACTCTCCCCCCCCCCGAGATATGCTGCCACTCTCCCCCCCGAGATATGCTGCCACTCTCCCCCCGAGATATGCTGCCACTGTCCTCCTCCTCCTCCTCCTCCCCCCCCGAGATATGCTGCCACTGTCCTCCTCCTCCCCGCCCCCCGAGATATGCTGCCACTCTGCACCCCCCCCCCCGACTTACCAGAGCAGACTCCCGGGTGTCTTGCGGGCCGGCGGGGGACATCTACGCAATACGCATATACAACTTCCGGTGCTGGCAACGGTCACCGGCTGCGGCGATGCGGGTAAACAACCTCCACAGCCGGTGACCGTCCGCACGATGCGCTTAGACAACCTCCCGTGCCGGCACCCGCCCCCGTGGAAAGTGCCGGCAGGGGAGGCTGTCTGAGCGTATCGGAGAGTAGGATGCAGGTCCCCTGCACCGCTGCGGGGGATCTGTATCCTAACCCCGCTGCATGTCCCGGGCGTCGGGCGCTAGACCCCGAATATAGGCCACACCCCCACTTTAAAGACTTAAAGTGGGGGGGGGAAATGCGGCCTATGTATATTTTTAGAAAAAGGAAAGCTCACGCGATTCTCTAACCAAGCAGATTGTGCATGTATTATTTAGTCATATATATATATACACATACACACACACATATACATATACACACACGCACACACATATATATACACACAGCAGTAACCTCTAGGTAAGTATCAATACACATCAGTTCTGAGAAAGCCCGTCCGATGCCCATCATCATGTACGGAGTGAGCGGTTTAGGGTGGGTTATTGCTGTTATTTAGACTATGCTCGGTCTAATTGCTTTATTGACTTAAAATGCATTATTCACAGCCATTCGAGCGCGACAGCAACAGAACCACAGAGAAACGGAGCGCAAAAGCCTTTGGGGGATTAAACGACAGCCGATTACACAAATATTTTACCTAAGCGCAACTCATCCGCTGTAAGGCAATTTAAAACGAAGCCATTTGAGTGGAGCGCAGGCATAAAACGAAACAGGAGTGATGGCCTTTTTTTTTTCTTCTCCTCCTTCTTGATCTATATGATGAATCTTTATGATACTCTATTGAATTATACAGGTGGCATAATGCTAGTGCAAACTTACAAGCTGTGGTTTCTATTTCAACATTTAGATTTAACGGAAAGGAAGAAAAAGTTGACTTGCTGGAAGGAACTTTGAGCTATATTAAGACTTTCTCGAAAATGCCTTCAAAAAAATCTTGGCATAGGATTGTGTTTTTGTGCTTGTGTTAAACCCGGGAGCATGTACATACCAATCTTATCTGAGAAAACCGCTAAGCAGCAGCAGCGTATTCCCGGGACACACATTCCGAGTGCCTCGGGACCACCGGCCAGCACATTCACAGACACCTACTTTACAGGAAAGCTCTGATCCGGCTTACTATTAAACCAACATTCAAGTACATAGAATTAGGATTCCCACTAGTCTTTATACAGTTTTATGCATCACTAAAGTCTGTCCTCCATCTTGGAAGACATTACGTTGGTGTCACTGTCCCACCTTAATAAAATTAATTTAGGTGTCTGCGGTAACTAAGATGACAAAAAAGTAAATCAATGAAAACCTGATAGCGCTGGGGTAATTATTATTATTATTATTATTATTATAATGAGACACCAAACACAGCAATGGGGGGAAAACGTGTATCTTAGAAAATCTCTTATTTATTAATTCTCATATTCTTTACATGTCTGGCAATACCTAGCAACCCTCAAAGAAGAGATGTCCCCATGTCACAGTGTTTGTATAGAAACATTTAAGTGCCATTATTAGAGCATTCACAAAAGAAAGAGTTCGGAGCCTTGAGTCCAGCTTTCCATTTTCTTCCAGCATTCAACAGGTGAAAGGATTTCCAAGAATAGGTAGAGGCTTCTTTTATCGAATGTAACTCTTGGTCTTAGTCTGTAATTTCTAAAGCAGGGAGTAAATTGTTTTTGCCATATAAATAAAATTATTATTATTATTATTATTATTATTATTATTATATCGGTTAAGCAGAAGCACACTTAACTGGACAATCTATGTGGAGCTTCTGCACTGGCCAATGAGGGGAAATATTTCATCTGATGGCTAAGTGACCATCTTTGGTTAACCCCTTAAGGACAATGGGCGGTCCCCAAACCCATTGAAAACGTACATGTACGGGCTGTCATTAAGGAGTTAATAAACCATTACAACACATAATGCCAACCACAACATACATATCGCTGCTAAACATTTCCATACACACATCATTCATTCATCGTGATTTTACTCAGTTATGGGGCTTATTCACAAAAGTGGGAGGTGGAAAGACAGTTTGCAAGGGAGTCACTGGGAGTTACTTTGAACACAAAGCGTTAGACGAGCCACCTTGGCAAGTTCTTCAGCAAGAAGGGCTGAGCTGGCCCTACAAAATGCAGTGCGTTGATGTTCAATTAGTCTCGTTGATTTCAATACGCTTTATGCAGGGTCACCTGCAAACTTCCTTGCCAACACCTTTCTTTAGCGAATAAAAGAGGAGATCTGAATCTGTCTAATAGATTTCGGTCCTAAAGTTATCCCCCATCTCCTGCTTAAACCAACAAACGACAATCAGCAACGAGAGAGAGAGATAACGAGAAGAAAGCCAAGCAGGAAAGAAAGTTCCTCTACTGCATATACACGTTTGCTTTTTTAATACGTGTATTCTGATTAAGTGTAAACAGAGCTTCATGGCTTTACTTAACACTTAACACGTTGGATTTAGGTTAAGCGGCAGATGCTCTTTAAAGTTGAGCATTTTAAAGGAATGTTATTGCTTTTCACTAAAATGTAATAATTGAACTCGCTTGTACTTTAAAGATAAAACCCTGGAATTTAACGACTCGCGTCATTGTCTATTTTTAAACCTCATTATTAACATCAGCGCTCTGTGCTTTATGGGACGCTGCTATCCCCAAGTTTTATTTTGTCTAATTCGAGATATATTTGTGTTTATTATAAAAAAAAAAAGATGCTCATCATAAATCATATGCTTCCATGCTTAATTCCTTTTTAAATGCCATGTTCGTCATAATCACTGCTAAGACATATATGCACGCATATAGCGGTCTACGTTATAGAATATACACAGCGCAGGGAAATTATAAATATTATTAGAAAGGAAAGGAGGGAAATGGCATGTCCCGGTGGTGGCCCCAGCTGATAAAACGACCTAATGAATTAACAGAACACGAAATGCTCGCAGATCAATAGGAATCGCAAGGCGCTTTCAATGATAATGTGTGCAGGGCTCCTGCTCTTTACGGGAGGCAGGAGCGGGGTGACACCCATAAGAGTGCTGGGCCACATGGGGATAGGGCTAGCATTAGCCAGGCAACGAGGAGACAAAGTCTTGGCAGGGTGTGTGACCGAACACCGCTCCCCAAATCTAAAACAGAGCCCTGGGAAGCAGCATCTCAGTATTAGACTTTGGGTGAAACCCAGTCGTTTCCCAGATCCACAGCCGTACCGGCGCACCAGGCTCACGCCGAAGCCCCCGGCCCTCCAGCATACTAGTGAATCAGCAGGTATGCACAAAGCACCTTAATATCAGTACAATATGCATTGCGCGAGAGCCCAAAAAAGTCCCTCTGCCCGGTACGGATTAACCACTGTGTACTTTCTTTTTGCTGCTTGATCAGTTGTATGCCAGCATAATGAGCTAATTTCTCAGAAAGCATGACGTCATATTTTCTTAAGGAATTTTAATTTAGGGTATGTTCATTGATTTTAAGCTGAACAGATTTCATAATGACACAATCGAATGACAACTGAAATAATTATCTGTGTTGATTTACAGCCGAGGAGTCCAGAATCCTAGGGGAATGGACTTGTTTTTTTTGTAAATTAATGATATGAAGGTTTGAGCTTAATGGGCAAGCTCTGGACCGCACCAATCCCCCAAGCCATAGGCCACCAGTAGGACGATATCCCATTTAAAAAAAAAATAATCCTAAAAACTAGACTTTTTTTTAAAGATTTTTTGTGAAGCTTCCCCAGAGTCCTTTGAAATCTACAGCCATCCCTGCAGACTGGTAATTCTTCAATAAATGTTTTTTGGTGTAACTTAACTATTTCCTCATCCAAATTCATTTCTCTACCAAGCACAAGTGCGAAAAGGGTCCGCACACAATACTTGTGTTTTTTATAGTAGGGTAAAGATCCTTATGGTAAATGAAAACAAAAGCTGCAAATCTGTTGCATCAATTAAGACAATACAAATGAGTCAGCCTCTCAATCTCTCACAATGTCGCAGCTGCCATATTATTGTCCTTCCCTTTGTCCTCACGTCGTCTCCCATTCACCATATCAAAGAAAGCAGCCTTTTCAGCTTGCTAATGTAAAAAGGCACGGGACAGGCCCATCCTGTGAAAAGCTGGTTGAACAAGGTACTTTTTGTGCAAAATAACTTGCTGAATAAAATAAAAGCCAATCGTCGCGCACATCCATAACATACCGGAACTTGGTGACAGAAAAGCACCATATTTCAACCATTCCAAAGTCTAAGTAGTTTTCAAGATTAATAGTTGTCACTTTGGAATTCACGCTATGAAATTTCTTGATATACATAAACACGGTTTAAAATCCACCCACTAAAACCTGTTAATATGCGCTAGAATTTATTAGCATTTTTTTAAAAAAAAATAGTGATATTCAGCAAGTAGAACATCATTGTGAACACTAACTTGTACAAAAATAACAAAAGTTGATTAAAAGTCTTACCGTTAATGGTTAATCCTCTAGATTGGCTATTAAAAGGTACATGTTTGACTCCTGTGATTTCAGTAGTACAAAAGTACCTTGACTCAGGACTGGGGAAGGATCTGGGTCGCTCAATAATCTCAATCTCTAAAGCTCTTAATGTAGCAGATTATGATTTAACATATATTTAGATCAATAAGGATAACAGAATAAGAAATATTCAAAACCTCCAATAAACACAAGAAACAAAGTGTTACCAGTCCCATAAATACAAAATAAGAAAACGTAGGCATCTCGCCGACGTACTGTAACCGATAGCTATTCATAGAGTGGCTTAATTACTACATGTTAAATCTTTCCATACGTGTAATTGAGGAGAAGTAGTGTAGTGGATAGGGACACCCAATCGTTAAGGCTTTTTGCCTTGTTCTCTTCTTAACCTGTTGTAAACCAACAAGGTAAAAATTACATTGGGCTATGCAAATTGACCTCTAACAAGCCATAAACAGGGACACTCGCAGTACATATTAAATCACGCAGAGTGCAGGAGAACAGTTTATTCAGTGCCCGCTGTACAGCACAATAAAAACTATATGCTAAATTATGAACCCCCATAATACCCCCTACTCTTTATTGTATACGCTACACACACTTTAAATATATGTATTTGTATATATGCAACGTGGTACAGTCAAAAAATCTAATCTACACATGGTTAGGTTATGAGGTCATTGGTTAAACGACCATTACAGTTGAATTAATGACTGTGGAAGCACTGCAGCAGAATGCTCTCCTGATATAGAGGCAAAGGGTGATCATTGTTGACCTTATTTGCATGTGCCTACCCAGAATCCCTTGTGGTTGTGGCAGCACCATGAGATTTCTGAAGGGGAAAAAAATCCTTTTGGCTTGTCTGGTGTCTGTAGATGAGTGTTTAATAATACTTCTACTACACCCTTAATTTTAAGTGGAAGGGTTTTCTATCACCTTTACCCACCATAACTTTTGTTAATGGTATTTATCGTGCTCCCCAAGCCTCAAGTATTAAGCCAGTATCACAACCTCATGCTTACGAGTCTCATTAAGGGGGAAACAGCTGTCCATGAGTGGTGATCTGGCTACTGCACCTCTTCCCGAGTTTTGTCTAAAGGCTGTCTTGTACAGCGGGCAATTACTTTCAAAGGTTCCATGTATAAAGTGGATATAGAGGCAAAAAGTGATCATTGTTGACCTTATTTGCATGTGCCTACCCAAAATTGCTTCTGGTTGTGGCAGCACCATGAGATTTCTGAGGGAAAAAACAAGCCTTTTGGCTTGTCTGGTGTCTGTAGATGAGTGTTTAATAATGCTTCTACTACCCCTTAATTTTATGTGGAAGGGTTTTCCATCACCTTTACCCACCATAACCTTTGTTATTGGATGTCCATATTCCTCACTAGTTCTGGCTGCTTCAAGCAGCCAATCACTGGCAGGAAAGAACTCATTAAAATCAATGGAGGTACTTTCTGTTCATGCATGTGGGGGTCTATATAAGACACCCTAGATCTCTTGCACAAGCTGGCACTGGAGTTGGCCAATGGCTGTGATTATGCACACATGCCTACCGCTGTAGAGGAGATATGGTTGCCAAAGAGTATCTCCTGCTACTCCAGATAAAAATGTTCAATTCATAACACAACAAAGGAGGGTGCAAAGGAAAATCGATCAGGTGCTTAAAAGTTCCAGTGCAAAGGGGAGGCTTTATTCTTGTCAGACAAAGCATGACCTTCAGCCTGCTTTGCTAATTTAGGTACTTCCTCAAAGTCTTTGCCTGCTGAATGGTAGAGGACCTCTTCAATGTTCCCATGATGTGTGGGAGCTGGATTTTCTCAGCCTACCAATAACGTGGCCTGAACAATAGGGAGGCTTTTCACATGCACCAGAAGGATGCAGCTGTTTCCATTTTGGAGTAGGATGTGGTTGTGGTGGTGTGCCAGTTCATTGTGTCCATACTAAATTCACATCACATCGGATACCTCTGTACAGCGCTCATCTTAACCATCACACGTTTCTACTAGAGAAAAGAATGTAGATAGCAATTATCAATTTTGCTCGTTTAGATTCCCTCAAAATATTTCTTATTTAATCGGGATCTAACAATTTCTCAACTCTATCTTCATATCCTATCTGGCTCTGATAAGTAAGTTTGGTTACCAGGTTCATTGGGACTAATTCAGGCCACCTGAAACTACGAAATCCCTGAATTGAAGCATAGTACATGGTATCCATCATAGGAATTGTGTCAAACATCACTCACTTTAGCCAATATACATCTCCCAATGGACCAAGGGACCAAGCAAGTGCCTCTAATGGCTTTTAACCCACTCACAAAGCCAAATAATTGTGATGGCAAGACATTAATTTAAACTTAATTTATATTTTCACAAAGAAATGCAATGATTCTGAATTGGATTTACTCAGGCTTTGAGGCTCTCCGGTATATCGTAAGCATGGATAACTGATCATTACGAGGAACAGCAGCCACCTTCGCCAATAAAAACATTAGCAATTTGTAAAGCATGTCCAAGGAAGCTTACAGATGATAAACCTTAATAGGCAACTAGTTCAGACACAAGTATGCCAAGAGGTGATGGGGAAGGTATTTAACGATTTTCTATCTGACCTATGATTAAAAAGGACAAGCTGCTGGTTAGTTAAAATACCTTTAATAGGCAAGTGCCTATTAACCTTCTGCACCCGTGTCATTGGGGCAAAAAAAAGAAAAATGGTGACTGCCAGCACGGAGAATCATGGGCTATATATTTGTTTTACAGTCTACCTACAAATAAAAATGAAAAACAATTATAGATGGGCAGCTTACATCTGAATTTGCAGTCGCTCTCATTTTAGCAAACCACTGGCAACGGCAGCATCAGCATTTCATTAGAACGGAATACGTTCATGCTTCACTTCAGACTCTAGGTGCCATTTTTTTAGGGCAAGCTACACCATAAATGTTTCATTTCTGATTAAAATATTCATACACAGAGTGGCCAAGAGTAAAATGGGAATTCAACCCATTACTTCTTAAACTGGAAATATTTTCTTTGCACAGCCGAGCAACGGCGCAAACTAATCCGTCGGCCCCATCCAGAAAACGGAATAGTAGAAAAGTAAAGTAAAACCACATGGAAAAAAATCAGACGTGTAATGCAAAGACGGTTGTAGCCTCCTGCCGGGGTTTCTGACTATACATTTTATAAATCTACATGTAAGAAGATGCTTTGCTTTGGGAGTTTACTGTAACAGATGGAAACACAGCATTGTTCTCATGTAAACTTTTGTTCTTGCTATTTATGTGATCAGTGATTCGCTTAATTGTTATAGAAAGTTCAGCAGTTTTATGGTAGCGCTTCCCAGAGTTTTTCCTCCCCACAATGTTTGATATATCCAAAAGGCGCGCACACACACACACACTGCATCTTAATACAAATGTCTATTGCAAAGCAAGAAGCACAATACATTTTATTGACTCAAAGTGAAATTTTTCTCGGTGGTATGCTGCTTTCTTGTACCAGTGAGCTAAAATGTATATAAAACATTCTGAAAGAATTAAAAATAAACGACTTCGTAGGAGTGGGTTTAGATGATAACTGTTTAATAGAACTGAAAAAATATATATATTGGAAAAAAAAACTAGCACAGAAATATAAAATTCCATTTTAAAGGACAAGAGCGTAAAAATTATACTCTTGAAAGCTCGTCCTTAAATGGAATGTTAGTCCAATAAAAAAACAAAACATTATATATATATATTACACACACACACAGTATATGTGCCTCTCCTGTATTTATCAATAGCTTCAGTATTTTGATTCAAATTAAACACAATCCTGAAATCATTCTGTTAACTAGTTGACCTCTTTTAACCCTTTCTGCAGTGCACCAATGGGAACACATTCCATTGATATTTAAAAGGTTAAAATACAGCCTGCTGTCTGACAGAACAAATAAATCTTCCAATTCACTGATATCTGCCCCCCCTCCCTCAAACACATTCACAATGCCTGTGTGGGAGTGTTGGGTCAAGAAAGGTTGGCCATGAACATTATTGCCAAAGACAACATCTTGTGCTGGCACATAACTAGAGACATTTAAATCACAGAGCATCAGATCCAATCTTCCTGTCAAACGCTGGGGGAGGATGCTACGGATGGCTAATTAATTACAACTTTTGCTAATAAACTCAGGATATAAATGTACACAGAGTGAAGCTGAGTGCTACAAAATTGTTGAGTGAAAACGTCTTCTAGTAAAATAAACGACTGATATAACAGACCATGAAAATGGAACGACAGCCTGGACACGCAAATTAACACAACCATGAAAGCTGACAAGGAAGTGTGACAACACAATTATCGAAGCAAGCATTACGCGTATTGAGACGTTACATCACATATTCCTGCTATTCTGTGGCCCTAAGGTGTAAAAGGACATCTTTGCATTCTGGCTGTAAAGCAAATCCTATGAAGTGATAAACACCATACTGGCTATCAAGGAGCAGAAGTTTTAATGGCGCTCAACTGATTCAATATTTGATGGTTGAGATATTCCATAAAATGTCTAAAATAGCCCATACAATCCGTCATAAATCCAGAATGCCTGATACTTAAATCATCCTTATACCATGTTAAGCGATTTACTGATCAATACACTCCATTACACACTGATTAGCCATAACATTATGACCACCTGTCTAATATTGTATAGGTCCTCTTTTTGCCGCCAAAACAGCCCTGACCACTGCAGGCCGTGAACACCCCACAAGAGCTGCCGTTTTGGAGATGCTCGGACTCTAGCCATCACAATTTGGCCCTTGTCAAAGTGGCTCAGATCCTTACGCTTACCCATTTTTCAAGCTTCTAACACGTCAACTGTGAGGACAAAAAGTTCACTTGCTGCCTAATATATCCCACCAACTGACAGGTACTACGATAACAAGATCATACGTGTTATTCACTGCAGAATTAAGTGCAGAATTTTGTTACCAAAATGCCTGATTACTGGGAAATAGAACAATTACAGTGATCATCATAATTAAATGTTTAGCCTTATGTGCCAAAGCCAGAGTTTCCTATTCCATTTAGGATGCAGTCAACAGCACACGTAAGACTGACTGCTTCTAACTAAAAGAAGGGTGTCAATCTGTGTCATTGCATAGAGAAGTCCAGAACTGGCCCACATCCAAGGAACAGAGACGCAATCCTCAGTAAGGAGAGCAGTCAGCTTCTGCTGTCAATACTGGGTAAAACCAAGCACTCTGTTTTGGTATTTTATCAACAGTACTTTTATCTTTGAGAGCTAAATACCTATGCTGAACAAAGAAAGTCAGCCATTAGGTCACCGGGTATCACCTAACTACAGCTTCAGTGATGCCAAGCTGGCCACAGACATGGTCAACTCTGCCGAGGAGATTATAATACAATATATAATATATTTGCTTTTTTAATAAATCTTTTGTAATGATTGACAGCATTTGCCGTTCGGCGTATTACGATTCATGAAATGACGGCAGAGTTTGTGAGATCAGTGAAAAGCATATATAAGCACTGGGACCCCCTTTAATCTGCAGCAGGTTCCCACATAACTCAAACAACAACAACGCTCATAGTAAGTAGAATAAGAGCATATTACCATGATCTTAAGGAATAGTCTACTCCCTAAGATTTTATTTTTAAGGCATGTTGACGTCCGTTTTGCATACCATGATGCATTTTATTGGAGTGCGGGTTCTTTATTTAGTAATTGAGACTTCTCTTGGGTGTCTCTACTAAAAAAGAAGAAATAATTAGTATGTACAATTCTTGCACATGTTCATTAGCATCTCCACTGTAGAAACAAATCACATCCATGATAGCAAAACATCAGTGTTCAGACAGCACACACATGATTGGCTGTTGCTACTCTCAGTGACTAGGATGAGTTCTACCGAGCATGTGCAATAAGCATACCACAGTATGCTTCCTGCCTTCAGCAGAGGCACCTGGGGGACCCTTATTGTTTTTAGTCCAACAGCTAAGAATGATTTTACATCACAATAGGGCAGGAGCATCACTTTAATATGAGAGGACAACACAGATCTATCGGACAATCAGATTTGTTTTACAAATATGCATCTTAAAATTACAAATAAAACATGTTTTGCAAAAAGGATTGAATACATTGCAAGTGACCACTTTTTAGACAGATGGTTCCAATTACAGGCAAGTCCTGCCACTGCCAACTGCCTTTGCTTAGTTCTGCTTTCCATTAGGCTGTAGACATGCAGACACTGGGTCTCAAGAAAGGTAGACAAAACTTTATGATGTAACATGTGAGCATATCTGCAGCCCCTGGGTGGTATGCTACGGCCATTCACAAGTGTCCCTCGTGTCCCTCTTGCCCCTAGGCATGAAGTTATGGACCTGAGGTATTTGCTCCAGGAGTGTGCACCAGGAATAACGTGTCAGACATCTAATAATGCCTTCAAAAGGAGAACGTTAGCTTGGCACAGTGCTAGGAGAACGCCAAAAGGGTGTTGGGACTTGGCGGTCCAAGTGTATATTATATAATAAAACAAATGACCTCAAAATCATTTGTTAGAAATACTACAATAAACTATCATGCAGTAATAATAAATATAATTATACAAAAGAGAATGAATGTTTATTTAACCTGTTTTCAGATGCCCCTGCACAGTATTCAGCACAAGACATTCAAATAGAAATCTGGTTCATGGAAGAGTGCTGCTAAATAATACAAGTAGCAAGCCGAACAGGACCACCTCGGAGATAACATTTGCGCTGGCTTCTGGAAACTGCGAAGTTTGACGACAAAACAGACAACATGAACACTACCGGATATACCGTGTCTTAGGAACGATTTAAGGCTGCTTCTCCCAAATTATCGGGTAAAAAGATTACATTTTGCACTGGTGGATGTACCGTTAGTTACAATAAATGCACATTTTGAATTAGAAGGAACCATCTTCTTCTGTTCGGCGCTACTTCTGCCCAGCGTTTCAGTTTGGGTGCAATTCTCTAGAGGAGAGACTCAATTATGATACAATCAAAAAACACACAAAAGGAAAACGTACAAAAGAACTGTAACTCCGTCCCCTAACATCTTCATTTTGCACATTTACACAAAATATCACACCGTCTTTACGCCTTTCTTCAAAACTGATGTTAGGGTTTAAACACACAAAGCTTACAACGCTTTTACCTAGAGTGATAGAAGAGGGACGTGCGTGGGACTAATTATTATACGGAGTAATAGAGCTCAGGGGATCCATTGACCATTTTTATTGACCAGTTGAGTATAGATATAGAGAAACTTAATGTACAGGGTTTTGATTTGTTTTCCATTATTCAGGCTTACATAAGGTGCTGTTAAAGGTGCTGTTCCACTAACTGAATTTGAGACCTCTGTAACCAAACAGCATTAGAAACACCATTCCTAGTACTGATAAACACACAACCACTTACTAGAAATAAAAATGTAATTGTCATGCGACATAAAAGCTGCATAACAGAACAAAAGACTTCTTAAAAAGTGTCTGTGATAAAGGAAACCATACAGACTTTTTTTTGATTACTGAAGTGGAACTGAACCTTTAACAAGTGTAAGACTTTGCCCTTTTTGTGGCACCGTACAGCCAACACAGGGACTAATCTCAACTGAACACCGGGCCATTCAGAGAATGGGGTCCTTGTTAAAGAAAAGCCAGCATTTCCTGCATCCATCCTACTAATTTGTTGCTGAAAAGATTATTGTAAACCATGTCCAGAATCCCTGTCTATGTTTTTGCAATTTCTTTTAAACCCCCCACCCCCCACCATAGTATTAAGACTGAAATAGTGTGTTAATAATGGCTGCCTCCTTGTGGAGGGGGAAACAATTTTTGCCATCAATTTTCACGTGTTCATTATTCAAAGAACAGCATACCTGTGTTCAAAATCATTTTTTGAAATTTCATTGAAATACTTTGAAATACCTCGAAAAGGGGGAAAATGCTCACAGAACACAATACATAATCTAGCCAGGGCACCGGAACGAATATTATACCACTTAAAATACAATAAATCCGTGTCTCTAACTGAGAATCCTTATTGATGTGAAAACCACATTTCATAACAGGCCTTACGTGCTCGCAGGTACAAAAGGCCTAGTTTCAGAAAGTACCTGTTATTGACATTAAAACCCCCAAGACCTTCCTGCTTTGATCTGTAGCCAGCATTTTGCTCAATAAAGAGTTTGCATTCATTAATTAAAGGTATGTTCTATTTCCCTCCTACACAACTATGTGAGAGGAAAAAAATGTTTCATTTAACCCTATATAGCAATATAGATGGCTTTCCATGCCTCGCTTCCACATCGTTTTTCTTCTCTATAAGCTATTTTAATTATTTATAAAAGTTATAAGATTCAGTAACTTCATAAAATAACTAACGCAAAAGGACTACAATGAGACAAGGGCCTTCGCACCATTTTATTGGTTGACTGACCTGCTCCGGATTAAAAGTGATAATATTAAGTGGCTATAAGTCATTAAAGACATTTATATAGGGATGCTTTTTTCGTGGGAGAGACACCGACAGGGGAACGAACAACGAAGGAATTTAAGCGATAAGCTATAGGCCAAGTTTTGACAACTTTGCTCACAAGTTTACAATCTGACGAACCAAAACAGCGAGAGAATACGTTAACATATTCAGAAAAACTTCTGGGTCATTTTCAAGATTAAGAATTGCCTTTAAATTGTTGTATTTGCTCTTTATTAGAAATGATTTTTGTACATCATACATTCCACACGTCTTTGTGGGAAGATTTAGGTTAAGGGGGAGCTCTGTATAAATGAGAGCATTGTCTCAGAGCAGGAAAGCTTTTAGTTCTGGCTTTGATTTCTGTTTTCTAGTTTATGAAATGCCAGAAACTGAAAAAAAGGCAATCTTGGCATGCAATAATATTCAGGGCCCCGATACCGAAAGGAGGAATATGATTAGGAGGCCGACGGTCTCCATGGAGACACCAGGGAAAATACAAATGGCTGGCATCAGGATTGCTAAATGCAAAAGTGAGCCGGCAGCTCCCATCCATCGCCAGGGGTTTTTAAAGAGCAGTTTGCTAAATACAATCTAACCTCAACAATCACGCACTGAAAAGATCAGCTTGACCACAGATAAACATGGCAACATTAACCAGCGTGTGGGCTCGACAGTAGAAATAAATGCTCCTTATTCTTAGAGAACGTCTTACGGTAACACAGCAGCACAATCTCTATACTAAAAGGCCAGAGGCTTTTCCAAATTGTTTAAAAGTAGCCGTTCCACCTCAATAATCCTCATAACTCATTAAGACTCAAACCCTGCCCAGAAATGACTGTAATCATGACAATGTATGACCCATTTATGCTTCCTAGGGGAATGTTTAATTACATCTCCACAAAGAGAGAGAACTGGTACGTTGAAAGGGTATGGTGCGCTAGTAGCAGAAACCGGCTTTGGTTTTGCGTTTAATTTATATATTATATTAATGAAATCCTAAACTGTTTATTTCAATATAAATAACAACACCAAAATCGCGGTGGTCTTATGCATGTGAAGACAATCCATAGCGAAATGGTGCAATCACTGTAGCGACACCGGAGAATTCATACTGGTTGTGCTGGGAACGTGGGGAGCAGAGATTAAACGTGCCACCCTGTTCACCAGTCAAGAAAACGAAAAACAAAAAGGAACTGTAAGCAGGAAAAATTTAATCCAATTAATTTATTCAGCCTATTAAACCGTTTGATTGGTTTACCCAAAAACATAATAGGAAGAAAATACAATAGAAGATTTAGAGTTATGATCCTATTGTTCGGCTTGCTTTCATCATCATTGTAAGAGTATGTAGCATTCCCACAGAAGATCAGCTTACAAATTCTAAGCCAAAATCTTATTTTCATGGCTACTAACTATTGGCAAACAAACACATGAGCACTCTGTGTAGGAAATAAAATGCGTAATTGGATGTTGAAAGGAAAAAAAATGGCCACCGTCGGAAAATTCCTGGCGATTCCATGTACCCCTATATAATCATTCTAGAACAGGGAAGCCAGAGCAGACCAGTTGCCGCTGGACCACAGTTCCGAATGACCTCCTTTATTAAGTAGTTCATTGGCCCATCCTAAGGCTTTAGTTTGTAATGTAATACTCTCTGATTTAGCCATTATATATCTGCCCTGTGTACATGCGAATACCTAGACATACCAATACACAGCTCAAAACACTGTACCACATGCCATGAACGCATTGTGTATTTTTTGTTTTGTTTGCGTGCTTTGTGAGCTTGTTTATTAACCAAAGTAATCCCCGCTGAGCATGTTATTGTTACAGTCACATGCTAAAGTTATCCTGAGCATGTGGCACAGGCCAGCAATAGCTTAGCAAAGATCAAAGAATACAAGAACTACCGCATGATATGTCAGGCAAATAGCCCGGCTGCCAAGGCATCGAGAAGTATAAGACAAGGAGACATTTCATATAAAAATGCCAAGATATGAAAAGGCATTCTGTTATTTATTTTAGGAGACCCACCTAGTTGTTTTTTTCTTGTTTTGAGTCCTGGGAATAATATTAGAACAATGGAATAATAATGGAAGCAGATCTAAAAGCAATGACATCATGCAGACGCTCCCCCCCCCCCACTCCTGGAATGATGATGGCAAGAACATAAAGTAAGTAAGTCAACAGCTCAGTCCTGGAGCCCTGGAACCTCAAGCTTTTGAGGTGGAAGAATGGATACAACCGCTCTGGTCCATCAGAAGAGTTTTTCGTCAATGTTGATACTTTTTATTAAGTCAACATAAAAGTAGAGTCACATAAGCTTTAGGGGTCTCAGAGGATGGAAGCTGAACAAGAGACATCTGAGGTCTTAAAATGTTCTGTAACAGGAACCAGGTAATGCCAGAAAATACAACTTTACTGGAAGCATTTCTTCTGAAACAACCACTACTGCAATAAGACTGAACTATATAAAAGATAGAAGAAATGATAAACCATTAAAAAGCCGTAGGTTTATTCAGTAAGCTGCATTAAAGTCATCACATAGGTCTGAGGCTATTAAAAAAAGAAACATACTTGGTATCAATAGATCGCTTTGATCAGTGAAGATATTCAGTACTAATAACACACCCATATTTGTGGGACTATTTACATAAGTGCATTTTATTAACCACCTAAAAGTATTTACTGAAGAGTCTTAAAGCAGAACATGAAGATGGTGATAACAGTGTTTCTTTATTTTAGCGTTAACCCGCTGATTCTAGATCAGGCTATAAAATAGTAGAGTTCAGCGTGTGGCCTCCCACCTGCTTCTCCTTGACTCCAGCATACTTACACCCGGTAAAGGAAGCGGACAGTGCCATTATGCCATAGCATTATTTATATTATAGCCTTCCTGCTGGTGACACGGGGTTGTCCCTTGGAAACGTTTCCTTGAACCAAAATGCGAGACAAAGCAAAATATATATTTACAGCGCATACAGGTTTCAGGGTTCTTTGGATACTTGTTTTATAATAACTACGGGTAAAAGGGAATAGCAAATATTTGAGGAAATATTCAAATCTGAGATCCTTTGAAGAATATAATCAATTTCCTGTCCTGACATCTCTTTACCCCTCCGCTCACCATTACAAAAGGAGAGCCAATCAGCTTTCACCAAAGAGCTGCAGAAACTAAAGTAGAAAAACAATATAATGAGGAGGAATAATCAAGACAAGTCCCAAGAAAAACAATTTAGGATGGCTTCTCCCAAGGCATAGCCAAAAGGTGCCAGAGGAGGTTTAGGAGTAAGTGTCTCATTGGACACATATACACAGTTTTACAGTTCTACAACTTTTAAATATGTGCGACAGCTCAAGCCATAACAGTGTGATCAGTCACATAGCTGATCCCAGTAACAACAAGTATACGGCTCCAACGCAACAGATACTACATTTAGCAAACTATCACCGACAGCAGAAGACTGACGGGTGTAAAACTACCAGAGCCAGGGAAATGTATTTCATGTTTAGCAGACGCCTTCATTTCTGGGGTGGTAAGAAGGTCACACATAAGCACCTGCCATGAAATGTAAGAACAGTTATACGGACCCCGGAGGAGGTAACACACTGGTGCGAAACCCTACTACATAAAAGGAGGACTCGAAGAACGTAGAATCAGAAGATGGTTGACTATTGAAAACCTCAGGCACCGGACCCAGCTGATTACTGATATTTCCCAATGTCTGCTGTATATTCACTCACTTACAATGGTCTCAATGCTAAAGAGGTGTACAAAACATTTCAAAGCAAAAGTGTTGTGTGCCATTCCAGTAGCCAAAGGGTTAAAAGAACACCGCCGGCAGGGATGATGACAAAGTCAATAGGAAACGGCCAATAGGTCACCTGTGAATTCCAACAAATGTTTAAAATTCATTCCTCACAAAAGGAAGCTAGGGAAAAGATGCAAGTTACGAACTTTGAAAATGTTTTTAATTATTCTTCCTGTTTATTGGGCTTCTGAATTCCAGCATTAACCCCTTCGTGACAAAGGCTGATTTTACTTTTTGTACCCTTCGTGACAATGGCCGTTTTAACATTTCTGCGCTGCTCGTGTTTAGCTGTAATTTTCTTCTTTCCCGTTTACTGAACCCACACACATTAGATATTGTTTTTTTCAGGACAAGAAGGGCTTTCTTTAGATGACATTGTTTTGATTGTATCATATTATTTACTATTAAAAAAAGTATAAAATATAGTGAAAAATTTAGAAAAAAATGACTGTTTCTAACTTTTAGTTGAAAAATCTTTTACTCATCTATAAAAGGTAATAAAAAAACCTGCTAAATAGATTCTACTATTTGTCCTGAGTTTAGAAATACCCAATGTTTTTATGTTTTTTTGCTTTTTTCTGCACGTTATGGAGCAATAAGTACAGGTACCGTTTTGCTATTTCAAAGCCATTTTTTCCAAATCTGGTAATTCTTCCCCCCATGTGCCATTTCGGGTATCTTTGAAGCCGGCCAATGCAATTTACCCCATCAAGTCATATATTTTAACCCTTTCCAAGCACTTATTCTACCATCAGCCTTTGTCAAACTTTATGGTAGTAATTTTTTTGCATTTGTTTTTACACACACATTTTACTTTAGGTATAAATAAACAGGTTCTGGTATATGTCACTATCAAAAAACACCCCAATATGTGTTTAGCAACATCTCCTGAGTACAGCGATACCTCACATGAATGATTTTGCCTGGCTGTTTGGGGGCAAAAGGGCCACATTTGGGGCATGCACATTTTTCAATGTTGCACTTTGGCGTATTGGGGGATCCACTGCCCATGCCCTATTTGGTACATCTTTGAGCCGGGCCATTTCAGTGTGCCCAATAAAGCTATATATTTTTGAAAACTAGACACCCCAGGGTATTTCAAATGCTAGTATTTTAACTCTTTCCATGCACCATATCTACCACCAGTCTTTGTCAAACTTTGTGATAGTCATTTTTTTCCATTTGTTTTGTCACACACATTTTACTTCAGGTATGAATTAAAAAGTTCTCATATATGTCACTATCACAAAACACCCCAATATGTGTTCAGCAACATCTCCTGAGCGCAGTGATACCCCACATGAATGATTTTGCCTGGCTGTTCGGGGGCAAAAGAGCCACATTTGGGGCATGCACATTTTTCAATGTTGAACTTTGGCATTTGGGGATCCACTGCCCGTGCCCTATTTGGTACATCTTTGAGCCGGGCCATTTCAGTATGCCCAACAAAACCATATATTTTTGAAAACTAGACACCCCAGGGTATTTTAAATGCTGGTATTTTAACTCTTTGCATGCACACATTTTACCACCAGCATTTTTTCAAAGTTTGCAGTAGTATTTTTGTGTGTGTATTTTTCCCACACACACCTACTTTATGTATGAATTTACAGCTCCTGGTATATGCCGCTGTCACACGACACCCCAATATGTGTTCAGCAACATCTCCTGAGTACAGTGATACCCCACATGCATGGGTTTGTCATTTTTGGGGGGAACTAAAAGGCCACATTTGGTACGTGTGCATTTTTCTAATTGGAAATTAGATGTGTGGCCATCCTTCCCCCCGTGTTAATTGGGACCTTGTTGAACCCGGCCAATTCAATTTACCCCATCAAATCATACATTTTTTAAAAGTAGACACCCCATGGGCATTTAATATGCCAGTATTTTAACTCTTTCCATGCGAGAATTGTTTTAAGCTAATATGCTAATTTTAGGACTTGCTCACAAAAATATATTTTTTATATATATATATTTTTTTTTTGCCTTTTTTTAAATTTTTTTAACATTTTTTTTCAACTTGAAGGTTTCCCTGATAGTGAAATCAGTGGGAAATAATTTTTACATTTTACTGTTTTTTTACTATTTTTTTTCTAATTATTATTAATTTTATTTTATTTTTAATTTATTTTTTCTAATCACACTGTGATTAGAAAGCTGAGCTCCATTGACTTGCATGGTTGAATGCAGTACCTATATTCAACCTGCAAGTGGAGCCAGAGTTCTCTAGAGGGTCTGGAGACCGTCTAGCGAACTTTTTAGACTTTATTGTTTCTTTATTGAATTTTCCCGGACCGCCGCCATCTTGCAGATGGCGAAGATCACCAGCAGCTGCGGCTGTGACCGCTCTCCGGAGCGGTCACAGCCCATCCAAAGGTAAGTGTTTGGTGTCGCTGGATGCCTCCTGATCGAGGCATTCCAGCGACACCATTTAAGTTTAGGAGGCGATAGTTGATCGCCTCCTAAACGCTTTTAAAACGGGCGTCCGCCGCCATACAAAGTATGGCGGATGTTGACGCCCCGGGGAGGGGGCAGAGATGGCCCCTTTGTGCCGATAATGGCGTTGCTGAATGCCTCGAGGTCGAGGCATTACAGCAACGCCGTTTCGGTGCAGAAAGCGAAAATAGATCGCTTTCTGCACCCGTTTAATGACGTGCCGGTCCTGGCACGTCATTTGTCGTTATCGACATGAATTTCCGTGACGTGCCCGGACCGGCAATTGTCATCAAGGGGTTAAACTGCCGAGTTTATTTTGGGAGTAGGCAGCCACAGGATACATTCTCATAAGTCAACAGGATACGCTCATAGGAGACTCACATCCACTCACTATTCTGACTCGCTGGGAATAGACACAAAGACGGCGGCCAAGGAACACCAAAACATTGTGGCTTTGAAGGGAAGAAAGGCCATTCTCATAACCAGGATAAAACCACACAGAAGAACGCGTCCAAAACATAACACACTGCAATGCGGTGAACAGGGACATGCGTTATGGCACTCGAGCAGAACCTGAAGCCCATGGACTGCAACTGCTCTTATTCTCAGCACACGGCAGATACTCCTCCTTATTCTCAATGGATACTTGCTGCGTTCATGTAAATAGTGACTTCAATTTCACTTCGGAAGCAGACACCACCATCTGAATTCAGTAGCTCTCCATGGACTCCATGTCGCTGAAATGGCAAACGGCTTTAAACCAACTTACTTGATAGATCCAGTAGACATGTGGTTTAGTGAATACCCGAGCTGAAACAGTTTCTTAGTTTTCAGCAAAATAAGGTTAAATAAGTAATTTAAATGTGTTACCTACAAAAACAGGAGATTGATATACATTGGTAAGCATCGCTCACAAATGCGTTCCACCGAAGGTCCAGAAAGATTTTATAACTGAACATTAGTGTCAAAAATCCTAAAATGCCAGAAATTAAATCCAGCGGATGTGGGAATAAAGAAACAAAGTTATCTCAATGCGATACGAAAATAGATGAAATAAAAATGGGAACCCCACACCACTCAATGATGCCTGGCTGGCTCCCACCGCTAATCGGCTGAAAGCCTGCATGTAGACCACATAATAAATATTCTAGTATACTTCAATTAAACATGGGCAGCGTCTTCAGGCGTTTCTAAGGGAGATACAAATGCTTAGAGTCAGAGCAAGTGACCAGATCCTGTTATAGAGAGGCTATATATAAATATGTGCATTAGGAAGGAATACTGCAAATAAGGCACTAACCTTATTATACACAAGCTTACGCTGCCAACTTTTCAAAGGCGCTATTCAATACTCCATGCTTGGTGCCGCTTTCTACCTTATTTAGCTTTCCTTTTAAAATATGTCTACCTTGTTAATATACTGACACCCAGATTTGTTATTGAGAAAAGGGTAGTATAGACAACATTCAAAACAACATTTAAAATGAATTTAAACAAAACAACGTAAATCCAGAGATACAATTGGATTGTATTCTTTTGTTGGCCACTTGATTTAAAGCATGCAATAAGTTACTTTGCCCAAATCTGTTTATTACATTAAATATATTGGGGGATGGTCTCTTGCCAATGTAGACCACAGAGGTAGCCAACATCTAGCACTTGGATTGATTCAGCAAAAACATATTTGGCTGGGCAGCACAGGGTTTTAGTGTATCTACGAGATATTCCTGGAGGGTCCCTACAGTAGCTACTTCTTCTTCTTACGTATAATCGTTCAGACGCAGTACCTCTTTGCAATGGCCTGGCAATCTCTTGAATCCTTGGTCCATCTGATCACATGCCCCCTACCGGCAGGTAGGAGCAGAGGAATAGAATATAAGTAAAAGAAAAAAAGACAGATGTGTACTTAAAGTTTACAGAGCAGTTGATCAGCACAAGGTCGCTGGCCGGTTTCCTGCCCATTTAATTGCTATTTAAATGTATCACACCATTGTTTTAATTGGGTCTTGACCACCGTCACGCGAGTCTAAAATATGCACGGCACACCCGATGAGAAACACGGACAGGGCTGTCAAAATACATTCCAATGAGAGGAGGGGAAAAGTATTTTTAAAGCCAGTTTAACGCGTCAAATAAACATGTAACAATAAGCATAAAATACACAATTTAACCACTTGAAACATCCTAGAAATAAAAACAAAAGAGCGTGTATTATTCGCCTCCCGGAACACGGAAAGGGCTTTTTTTGTCCCTGTGACAATTTTAACCGGTCTGTGTGCGCATTTCGCATCACGTGAAGAACAGGCTACGCTTAATCATTCTGAGAGAAAAACAAATGGATGATGGGAAATCTCAAATTAGGGTTTTGATATTGGAAGGACTAAGAATGTTTCCAATAAAAATAATCATACTGTGGTTAAATTTAACAAACTAGTTGGAACAGATCTGCTAATGGAGATCTGTACAGGAATAAACCATCACAACGGATTGGCAGAAATAAAGAATTTAGTGAGTCTGATTATAGGGCCAGAAAACAAATGCCTTTTTGCAGATCAATAACTGGTCCAAACATAACATTTTAAGTGCTATAGCTAGCCGGCTCATGGGATTCTCCAGCCTGCAGTAATGGATAATTTTCTTTTGCTTCATTGATTAATCCCCCATGTAAGTTTTAGCGAGCAGGCCCCTCGTCAGTGTCCGTCCCCATTCACATCACCGTGTCATTGTTAAAAGGATAAAATACAGTGCGGTATACAGTAATGGATTGTCTGTATCTCATTCATTTGCAATAAACTCCGTTATTTGCAGAGGAGGTGGCTGCCTTTGTTGTCGTGTGAAATTTTGGGTGACTTTCTTGGCTAAACACCGCACTGAGCTGATTCTTTATGCTAATAGAGTCATTTGCTCCAGACTTCTACTATTCAGTGTGTCTGGCTAGGTGATTAAGATCATGTCATTCTATTAACAGTGTACCACATGCAGTGGTCCGAGTATTTGTTTAGTATTGGGCAAAGATAACAGAGCTAGAACACATACAAATGGCTACTATGCAACGGTCTGAAAACGTTACGGAAAAGCTACAAAATGTTCCAAAATAATATGGACTAATTCTAGGTGACAGGCACCACTTTATCTACATAAACATATGAACACTACAATGTACCAGTGATATTTATTTTCTAATGTATAGATATTTTTCATGTAAATTTGTTTTGTTTTTGTCGACAAGTGAATTTTTAATGGTAAAAATCTATTTATCTTGAACAATATTCACAATGTCATGATTTATAGTACGTATTAAGACCCGTATCAAGTTGTTGATTAAAACATGGCAGCTAGCCAGACAATTTCAAACGGAGAAAGTTCTCCATTTAAAGTGATTAAAATCTTTGGTTTTAATTCTTATGCCGCCACTTAACTCATAGATGAATTGTTGTTTCCAGGAACATAAAACGTATCTAGTGTTCAGCATGAGTTCATTTAAACATCACTTAGGTTCCATTAGGAGCAGAAATTAATCAAAATCTTATAACTGAATTATGTCGCATTATTACAAAAGCTTTGTCTTGAACAGAAAACACGTTGTACGGAGCGGCACAACAGATGTTCCCACAATATGCTTCATTTTCCCCATAAAAGTTCATTTGTTCTTCATAATTGATAAAAAAAAAAAAAAAAAAAAAGATTTTTGTTCAAACTATATGCCCTCTGAATTCCCGATCTTCTAGAAAATATTTTCCAGGATAAAAGCACAGCCTAGATAATAGGATCACTTCCCAGCAATGTACAACGGTCCATCCAAATTGTCACTTACACTCTCAACTCTATTGACCTTATTTATGAACACAGACTTGAGGTTTGTCTCGTACCATTTACTATAGTTTTCATGGTTTTGTACTGAAAAACAGCATACGATTTGCATCCTTTGAACACCAAGTTATTGTTTTATCCTCCAATTTAATACAAACACTGGTAAGAACATAATATTGTGACGTATTATTTTGTAGAACGGTTTTTGTGTAATATATGTTTTCAGACTGCTACATAGTGATTACTCTACTAGAGAAACACTCATTACCATACTACCTGTGAATGATAGAATGGCTTGGTCTCAGTCACCCACCCAGACACTCTGTCTAATAAAAGGCTATAAAAGCAGACTATTAGCACTACCATTAAGATTCACACTACTGGCAAAAACGGTGGCGTCTGGGTCTGCAGATAAAGAAAGTTTATTGGGACAGAATGAGATAAAACCAGGTTTTTATCAATGACAACCTGCATTATTATACACAGCACTGGATTTGATGCTAAAAGAGAAACATTTTCTCTACATAAGACTATCCAATTCAATGAGGTCTTCTCTTCAGCGGCAACACAAAAATCTTTTCAAGAGTCTCAACTAATGAAGGTCTAAAAATAAAAAAAAAAATAAAAAAACAACCAAGCAGGTCATATTATGAATAAGTCAGTGCTGTGCACATAGAAGAAAGCCAATGCCCCATGATAATCTAGAACAAAGGAGTCCATTATAATACTCAACACCACACAGAATGTAGGAAAATCTCTGCTACCACTTCCCCTTCCAGAACCAGCTCATCAAGCCAAGTTTCATGATGATACCATCCTAAAACCAAACACAAATGAAAGAAGGAACATTTCAAGTTACCACAAAGGAAAAACAGAGAAGCTGTAGAGTAAAACTGCCTTACGCAGCGTTCCCATTAATTGCCACACTTGACAGGAGCTGAACTTTGCACGATTGTCAAAAACGAATGCATGTTAGAAATTAATATTTACACCATAGGCACGCAAAAGTACTGAACTAGCAAGTTTATTATTGCTTTTCAAAAACAAATCTGCTGTGTAGACAGCTGCCTTTTCCCCAGTCCTGGAAAAAATGTGAGCCTGGTTCCAGATATATAACCTTCACCTGGAAAACATTCTGCTTCACGTCAAGACAGCCTCGTTACCGAAAGAAAAGTGCCAATCACTGCAGAAGAACAGACAACCACGATGATTAAAGAAAAGACTCATAGCCTCAGAGGAACGCATGCCAGTTCACAAACCATTCAAATTCCCACCATGTAGTGAATGAGACTGTCGACATGTAAAAAAATACCTAAAATGGAAACTTACAGTTCTGTTTTCCTTGTTTTTTTACTAAAAAAAACAAAAAAACATAATGCCAGATAAATAATTCTGATAATTCCAGAACTCTATATTTTACAAAAATGTGGTGATCACATGACCAATGCCTTTAAGGGTTCTGGGAGGAATAAGTGTTAGAGGTCTCCGCCCAAATAACAAAACTTTAGAACTTTCCATTAAAAAAACAAAACATATATATATAAAGAAATAAGGTTTGAATAGGAAAGAAATGCCAAGCATTTGTCAGAATTGAGCAATAAGCTATTGGTAGTACATAGGAAACGCAAGAAAAATCCTATAATATAATAATCCTACCTCACCCCCCCCATATCAATAGCCCAATCATAACTAAAGTAAAAATAAAATGACTCATGACATTTGTCCAGCATTAGAACACAGACTTTACAAAAAATGTAATTCCACTTGAGAGCCAAGGTGACTACGCAATAGCATTAGTACACGGCTAGAACATGGTGTGATTATTTATAGATTCATATAGAGCCATCATATTCTGATTTGCTGTACAACAGGACATAATGGAGTCGATTCACTAAATGGAGAGTTGGAAGAAAAGTTCTGCAGGAGAGTTTTGCCAGCATAACACAGCCAACTAGAAATTATGTGTATCATGACCCATGATGCCAAGCACATCTGTTTTCTGTAGGATAATCCTTATACACGTCTCTTACTCCACACACTATGGAGAAATGAGTACATACATCTAAAGGCAGGAAACTCTTCATCTCAGGAATGTTTGTTCACATCCTTATTACAGCAGCAAGCAAATCGCATCAACAACCTAAATATTACACTTTACAGAGACAAATTACCGTATTTGCTCGATTATAAGACAAGGTTTTTTTTCCCAGAGCAAATGCTCTGAAAAATACCCCTCGTCTTATAATCGGGGTCGTCTTATAATCAGACCTCAAATAGGTCTGACTATGAGACAACTAAGATCCAGATCCCCCGCAGCTGCAGGGGACCTGGATCCTCCTGTCTCCTCCTGCAGCACCGGCACGGGGAATTCTCTCTGACAGTCGGGGAAGGTCTGCGCGATGGACACAGACAACCCCCGCTGCTAGCCACGCCTCCTTCCGGCTGCAGCGTAAGACATCTACACGCTGCCCTGGCTGCATGACAGGGGAACCAGAAGCACCGGTAAGTGGGGGGGGGGGGCAGGGGAGTGTTAAATGGAGGGCATAAGGCATTTCTGGAGGCAGAGTGTTCTATGAAATGCCTTTTAACCTCCTTAATGCTACTCTGCCTCCAGAAATGCCTTTTTAACTCTCTTTACGCCACTCTGCCTCCTGAAATGCCTTAAACCTCCCTTTATGCCACTCTGCCCATAATATGCCTTTTAACCCCCTTAATGCCAGAGGGACATATAGGGGGTCAAAAGGCATATCATGGGGCACAGTGGCATATAGGGGGTATAAGGCATTTCTGGGGCAGATGTGCATAACTGGGGGGGCAGGTTGGAAAATAGAATAAAATAAAACCAAAATATTTTTCTCAATCATAGCTTTTATTAAAAAAAAATAGTTTACATGAATTAACATTTACTGGTAAAACTTTTTTTCCTATAGGGTCGTCTTATATTAAGGCTTTTTCTTTTTTTCCTAAATTACTATTCAGATTTGGGGGGGTCGTCTTATAATCAGGGTCGTCAAATACGGTAATTTACTTGAGTGATACAATCCTCAGAATAACTAGGATCTACACCCACAAAGCCAAAACATAGCTAGCTCACAGCTGTGTATATCATAAAGCCCACGATGCCAAGAAAATCTTCCTGTTTTCTACACGACAACCCTTATTTTTGAGCACTGTCACATTTGTGCAGGCAGCGGGGTTCACGGGTTGGTTGGGGAAAACCTCGGATTGCCCGGACCAAAGGAGCTAAAAGAGTTAGCTCCCGCATGGCCAATTCACAATACTTTAAAGCCAAGCTCCACCTGAACAGTTGGTGTACATGCTAGAGAATTTCCAGGAAAGAGCATATCAGCTCCCTGCCACCACCATCCAGGGACAGCCCTTGTAAGCTTAAGCAAAAGGCATTGAGCTGGTCATGTATAAAGCATAGTCCAATCAGTGATGTGATCAAGAACTTTTGTCTATATAGCATATGCATTATACAGGGCTATCCAAGCTTCCATTGCAGGATAAATTCATAATGAAGTGTAAGGTCTGAAATGTCTGGCACTTTTGCAAACTCCGTCTAGTGATTAAACCCTTCTTTTTATATTTGTGTGTTATTTCAGAGTGTCTTTTGGGCTTCTTTTTGGCAACTGTAAGTCCACTATAGTTAGAGAGCCACCGGCTGCTGAACCAAAATATTCATCTAACAACTAGTTAATCAGGGCCAGATTATAAAAAGCTGTATGTTTTAAGGCCCAATGCGAAAGAAGCTAGACAGGGACAGGCTAGGATTAAGTACCTACAAGTTATTCTTGTTATTTCCATGAACGATCAAAGGAAAGAGCACAAAATTTGTTGGATTTATAACATTAACAAAAAAGCCAACTAATCATAGTGCAGAATGTTCAGTTTCACCCAGTTATTTGGGAAAAATATTAGGAATGTGTTTCTCTAACCTATTACCCTGCAGCTGGTATGACAAGTGCTTCCAAAGTCCCCGCTAATAAACCGTCCATGTACCAAAATAGTAGGGAGTGAAAGGAAAAATGTGCTGTATTATTCCAAACTGGGAAAGAGTTTCATTCCCAGCTAGGAAAAACAATAAGGTATCAAAACCCTACATGTTTAGTTAATAAACATGCCGACCTGTGTACATATTCCAGTCCAAATAAACGCTGGTTTTAAGGGAGAGCTCATGAATGCAAGACTCCTCCAGACTTGTCTTATTCAGACCAAATGCCAAATTACAGGGTCTACCCACACTACTCAATAAATTGGGTTTCTTCTATCAATGGCACCAGTGAAGTACTCGTAGGTTTATAAAATCATGTGGCACCTGATTTAAAACAGAAGTTCCTGTTTAAGTTACTTGATACATTCGTACTCCCCCAAAAAAGGGTAAAAAAATAAAAACGCAGGATAAAAACACAAGCTTCTAATAATCCTACAGCTGTTTCTGCTTTAATAAGTAGACTCCCACAGACAGTAACGTTCCCAAAGACAAAATGAAAACGGTAGTCGGTGCAACTCATCTGTTCACGTGCTATACCAGAATATGGTTTGAAGAAACATTTGCTTATTGAAGGCAGGGCACAAGAACCATTTGGGTAAGAACTAAAAGAATCAGAGATTTCTATACCTGTACACAATTATATATCTTCAATGGACACCAAACACAGACAAAACACAGCGTCATATGATGGCATAAGATGTGAAAAGAGGCACAAAGCAGCAGAATAAGCGAATAAATGACCAAAGGACACATTAACCAAAAGCCCAAATTCTATTGCAATGAGCACAAAAGTGATAAAAAAAAAAAAAAAAAAGTTGTAATAGTTGCTGAAAGGCACATTGTATTTACCAACTTATTAATTGGTGACTATTAAGAAGCAGAGTTTATTACAGCCTGTAATCCTGTGCGTAACTTTACAAGTTTGGTTTACAGCTCAGGTTTGTAAACATCCCCTGCAAAAGTACAATCCAGAGATAAATCCCGCCAGACGACACACAAGGTGTGTGAATTTGCGATTCCCTACCCACTGTTATACCGGTGCACTTATTAGCATTTGCCTGGTACTTTTAAAAACGGAACACCCTCCAAAAGACAATGCCAATCAATTAAAGGAGCCAGACTCACATATGAATATATAAACACACGCTTACATACTATGTTTATCCTGAGCCAGTAACAACATAACGGTTTAATTCTTATTATACCGGTGTCCTTAGTTTCCATCCAATAGCTGGTATTTAATTTTTATAGTCCCAAGGTTTAATTATTAACCGAGCCACCTCCTGCTCTATTGGAGGCACACAAAAAGAAGCCGTCTACTCCAAAGTGTTGTGCTGTCAGGCGTGATTTGGCAATCATTTCCCACAGCTCCATGCCAAGGAACGCGAATAACGCATTCATAGAAACAGCTCAGTAACGGAGGAAGCAGGGGTTCAAGACTAAACACACCAACATATAACAATAGCGCTACCGCGGTGGGATTGGTGTTCTTATTACGCTGAAAAAGTATCTATTTATACATTAAAAGAGTAATCTGGAAGATAACAAAGCTATACGCCCAGAGGGTCAACATGGGTGTTAAACGGGAACAAAACAAAGCTTTCTGTACCTAAATATCTTAAATATAGAAATTTTGAATACAGCATCTGTAAGCCATCTGTTGAACAGAATTGAAACTGAGATAGAACTCCTCTCCCTGTCAATATGTTGCACAAGGCATTCCAGAAGCATGACTGGTCCCATAGAAGTAATACACGGCGCTTACAACAGCAAAGGACGAAAAAGATGCAACACTGGCTTCTTTCCCCACTTACCATGACTAAGGTCAGAACATCTTCTACATATAGTCCCATGGGGTCAGCGTCTCTCTAAAATGCTACCGAATTAACTATACGTGTATATATTATATATATCCACACATAATACGGTTCAAAAATTTGGGGAAATTTCTAGCTGTGTAACATAATTGCAAAAGAGTTTTCTAATAAGGAATTAGCCTTTTAAATTTGAACTTGGATTACACGGTACATTGTATTTCTAATCCAAAATTTGCTTTTCTTTAAAAAACAAGCGAAGGTAGTGTAGATCTAGATATCTAGATGGATAGATAGATAGATAAATAGATAGATGTACTTGTACACAGACCACTAACACACATGTGGGACCATTTATAGGAGGGAATTACTTAAATGAAACTTGTTTACTTCCATCTTCTGCAGCTTATGAGTAACAAAAACTGTTTCTAGATGTCTTGGAGAGAGAACAGTACAGACGGAGACTTGAGTCATCTTAGAATAGCCTTTAATAAGAGAATTTAAAGAAAATATTTGTATAAAAAACACCGGTTAACACATTAAGGTCACATAAAATGTATTTTTCCTATGATTCTAGATTTTTTTCGATGAGTTCCAACATGACCTCCTACCACGAAGAGTGACCAGTTATACTACGAGTCCCATTATTATGGATTACTCACTTTGGGTATCTTCAAGCTGTATTGTCTATATGTGGGAAAATATACCAAATATGTTTTATTACTGAATTACGGTTCACTGGTGGTGTCCGTCCAGCTTTTCAGACTGGGAGCACCATGTGTAAAGGAGTGACAGAAGGACGAGTGTCCCGTTTCCCTGCTGGCTCCCGATCGGATTTCAGTGCACTGACAGCACCGAGGAAGAGTCTTCAGGAGGATGAACGCACATTTCAGGGAACAAGCAAAAAAAAATAAAATGAAAGAACCTGTCTCTATAAAACAGACGAGAAAAGACTGCAAAACAACCACTTTACAATCTCCTATCGCAATGTTCCTGCGGGACAGCGTCTCTCAGGATCAAAATCCCTTATTATTCTATTTTGCAGGAGCTCAGAACATTTGATGAGCATATCGCAGAGCTCAACAGCAATAACATGGACAGAAATTCATGTAGCCTGAGATTTGTAAATAAAATACTTAGTTATTTTTGTATTTCTGAAATTTGTAAGATACAGTTTATAAATACTTATAGTTTTAGTCATTACGTCACCTAAATGCCTCTGAAGCAGGCCACTGGCATCTCAATATATTATTATTGAAATAACATGCAGCAGTAATGAGTGAATAGTGGATCTAAATGTAAATGAATGAAAAAGAGAATGAGACAAAAAAGAATAAAGCTGACTTAGCCTGACATCATATCCAGTGTTACAGCAATCTATTCCACCCAATATACAAAGCTCATCTAAACTTAAAGCTCAACCACAGAGTACGTTGTCAGAGATAACTACAGATCGGAACGGAAACTGTGGAAAAAAAAAAAAGAACTCACTGACACCTACAATTACAACATAAAAACCCAGGCCAAGCGGCTCCTCGCTCAGGAAATGTTGACTGTGCTGGAGTCGAATCATCACAATCCTACACAACCACAGCAAAGATTACATTAAATGCAGAGGTTACCACGTTAACCCTTTGTGTGGGAGTTAAATGCTAGAATTATACTAAAGAAATGCAACACATGGGGAAATACCGGTTTTTACCTCTGGTGTACCCACTTTGGTGGACTCCCATAACCCTTATTGCCATGGCTGAGAGCCATGTTGTGGCCCCCAAAAGTAGTTCTACATATGTGATAATTCAAAATATATGCTTACGTAAAATGTATCCATTTATGTTTAATTATTTAGGAGGCTTTGACATGGGTGCGTGTGTGGGGGAATTGGTATGTCATGGTATGTATCGCTGCATAAATTAGGACTTCCTCTGAAGACCATTCATTGTTGCACCACGTCTCATGAAACTGCTCCTAGAACATGTATATTAAAGTACTGAATTTGCCATTTTTGGCATGGTTGGATCAGTTCTCTTAGCTGATTTTGGATGGTTGCATTAATCAGTGGCATGTACTGTTGGTGAGTCGGTGGAATGTTTTTTAGATGACCAAGTACAGGACATGAATATTTATAGCTCTCCTCATTCCAGATGTATTGTTACCTCTTCCTTTATATGAGCCACCATATCCTCTGTCAATCAGTTAACATTCCAGGACACGCTCTGTCCATATTTCAGCTTTCGCAACAAGTGCGCAGCTTTCTAAATTGCGAAATGGCTATCCTAATTCTCTAAGGGGTTGCAAGAATGCCGACTACTGCGCAGTACCGCTGAACATGCCAGTACAATGGTTATAAATAACACCATCAATGAGGTGGCCGGAAGGAATTAAAGCCACCCGCTGCTCTATCAAAATTGCTCTTAGAAAGAGAATCTTCAATTGTATCGTAAGCTGCGTAGGATGAATCTCGTACTTCTTTCACAAACATCCTGTGTTGATCGCAATCATTAACAAATTAAAGTTTCATTGTATAGCGTTATACATACTTTGCTTGCACTAGAAAATTAAATACAAGCATGCGTAAGTAGACAAGACACGCTCTGATCAAGGTATGACTGTACAGTTTCTCGGTGACTCTGAAGAAAGCTATGTGGTTGTTACGTCTGGCATACTCTTTTAATCTCGGTATAATGAGCTCGGTCTTACCAACGATAACTTGGGAATACTGAGAACACCTCTGAAGCAATCTATTCACTGTGGTGTTTGCCACACCTCTGCTCAATAAGAGGCATTCTTCAGCTATTGAAGTAAGAAAATGTTCTTCCTCCCCGGCTGCATCTTCTGAAATGAGGAAGCATACTTCCTGCGCATGTTCCGTAGCACTAGCCGACAATCACACGGATGCTACCTAAACACGGACGTTTGGCCAGGATAAAAGCTATTGGTTGCCTTTGTATTTTTATTTCTATTTGATTTAAACTTAACCCCCTACAACCCACAGGAGCAGAAGTAGGTGGGTTCTCGACGTCAGATGAAGTGAATAGACCCAAAACCTACTTCAGTAGGGCCCCCATCAACCTACTTAATATTAGGATGCTTTCCATTATATAACACAAATCATTGTGCTGGTTGTTTATAAATAAACAAAATTCCAAGATACCGGGGGGGGGCAGCTTCTTTAATCTAAAGGAATATATGGCAAACTTTTCTTGGAGTTAATAACTACAATAGCACAATTGCACACATGATGCCATCAAACTTGAAATCATATTTAAGCCATTAATATTCAAATTAATTCCAAATAAAGTAGATGGCACAATATTTATCTTAAAGATTCGGCACGTGAAACATTGTCTCAGTAGTTTGTTAAAGGGACTTTTTGAAAATACTTTCACAGCAACACATTTCTGAAAAAACAAATTTAGCTAAAGCACTTCTTCGTCTTGGTCTTCTGGACGGAGTATTAAGATGTCAGCAAAAAAGGAAAGAAAAACAAGCAATGACTGACTCCACAGCTGTACCAATGAGCTTGACACACAACAGTATATAAACAGCGAGGCTGAATAGAATCATGTCATTGTTCTAGGTCTGTAGGTAAAAGTTGTTGGCGGTTTAGGATCCTTCGTTGATCCCCCTATTAACCAATACATACAGGTCTACCAAAAACTGGATGTACAAAACTCTATGATGGTCAGAGGACTCTGGGAATCAAAGGGTGTCCCCTATGAAGTAAACTTCTCCAGTGTCATGATTAAATGACAAGCTTTCTAAGGATCAGGGACAGAAATAAGACAGTTGCTGGCCAGTGAATGTCTAAATTGCCAAGAAATAGCATTTTCTGCCAATATTAAGATTACCGGAAGCATCCTTGACAGGACTCCATCAAAGAAGCCTTTATGTGGCGTTATATTAATGTCCACGGTTAGTGGGAGTGACTGATTATTCTGGTTCATAGATAGCCAACAGCCAGGACGGCAGAGCCCAGCTGGAACTGGATGCTCAACAAGAAACAGGCACATTATGTTTGTTTACAACAGGGGAGTTATAGTTCCACAAAAGCTAGAAAGACAAATACCTGGCTTTCCTCTCGTCCTGAGGGGCTACATAAGAAACCTAGTATTTCACGTGTCACCTCCATCACTATGCAAATTATACGAAACGGTAATACTTTGCCACGCTTCACCCGAATACTCGGGAAAGGTGTCACGCTTGTAGTGGGTGGGCAATCCCCCAGCAGCTGACGGGCTTCACTCATCATTCTAATCCACAAGTGGAAACACGGATAACACAAATCAGATGCTGACGACCGTGGGGGTTACGAATACGAAGCAGGTCTAGGGGTAAACGGGGAACAAACAGCAGGGGCATTTCACTGGCTGCTATGGTTGGTACCTTCCAGAAACGTATGTACTATTTTACATTAGGGGAACGTAGCTTCATCACGTATAGCCTGAAACTAAAAGGTAGTCATTCGCCCTGCAGCTGCACACCATGGAGAGCAGGAACACTGAATCACTGGCACATAACCGTTTCTCTCCCCCAGGGAATGAGAGCAACCAGCTCCAGGCCACGTTTACGCCAAACAAAGAAGCTAAAGAACAAGCTACTCTTTCACAAGAAGAATTCATTGAAGGAACCTCTTTACTTAATACATTTGGGAGTTTCACCTCAGAAGCTTCCCCCGAGTGACTGAGCCCTCCTGTACATACATCAGGATTAGATCTAAAAAGCTATGTATAGATACCTTTGACAGCCGCGGCAAAACAATTACACCGACTCCTAAAATCCACATCAGGATGCCAGGGGCTACACAAAGGCCACAAGTGTTTGCTAATCTACTTAACTCTTTGATAGATCCAAAGAGGAATGCAATCGTTACATATTCCTCGGGCAACCAAAGGGGTCCCAGCTCTAGTTAAGAATGTTAGCTCCATAGGCCAAGTATTCATCAGAGCAGACCATTTCAATTCTTTAAAACATGTCTAAAAAGTATAGCCAAATTTACTAGGACGAACATATGATGTAACCAATAACAGGCAAGCATTAAAACATTAAGAGCATCTACAAGGTACAAACTGCCTTTCATGGCGACTAGTCTCCAAATAATGACAGATTCATTAGAATATGTTGCAGAGCACACTATACAAGACCTTAAATTGTCCATTTAACACACGTTGATTGGGGGAAGTAGTTAAAGTCAGTCCTATTTACAGACTGAACCCCCAGCCGCCTGTTCAGAGTATTCCTCAATCAGTGCCGTATTATGGAAGGACACCACGAGGAAGACGGCTTCATTTCAAGCTCTCCAACGCAAAAACAGTACTTGTGTATGTCCTGCTGTATGTAAATCCCACCAAACCAGAACCCAAATCCCACCAAACCAGAGAAGACACCAACTGTGTGCGCACAAGACTGATCCGACATCTCTAAATACTTTAATAGTCGTAGTTTGCAAACGTCATACAGCACTGCCATCACGGCACCATGTTTTATCTGGTCAGTCATTGAATATTATCTTCCATTAGTTGTGGACAATGAGCAGAAGACACACATGAACTTCTGCTGCCACACCTTATACAATGTCATGCATGTGGGCTACTCACAACATTGGAATATATGTTTGCGTGGCACGTTGAATGAACTGGTTTTATACGTCCGGTGTTAGCGTGTAGAGATAGGCAGCACATAACGCCTCGTCTATAAGTTTTATGAATAGGATCTACACACAACTCATCAGTGGTTAACTCCACACTTTAAGGAAGGTACTGAATGGAGACAGCACACTGGCGTTAACATATGTAAAACGTAGGGAAGGAAGACAGGAGAGGGAAATCATGTTTTTGTCTCCATTGTCTAAGTTCTCCGAAATAATCCTATTCGGGTTATTTTGACGTTATTTTTTAACCAGTAACATGAATGAATTGTTTCTAATCCGGGCCATGGTTTGAGGTATAATTCACAGACAGGCCCTTAGGATAGGAAACAGAGTGCCTTTTCATTGCATCATGGGCGTGACACACGATTCACCGAAAAGAAAAAAAAAATGCTGTGAGACGGACTATTTCTTTTTATGAATAAAAGCGAGGCTGTAACCAGATCAAGCGCTTGTTATGAAACAAACAAGAAGGGTGCTGGATACAACCGGTGTCCTCGTGACACCTGATAGCATGCAAGTACCGCAAAGTAGATACTGAAATGTCATTAGCAACAGAAGGTACAATCTGTCATATGAGGTCACTCCTGGAGGGTCAGACATTCCTTAAATAGATCCACCATACCCATCATGTCTATCGGGCTCTCGCTGTACAATACTGATTGCCAAACCTTGTATATTAAGTACACACAACACACGGACGGGCACACAAAACAGACGCAGACACAATGAACTGCGCTGGACAATGTGCCCCTTCAGTAGAGCAAATCCCCGTCTGGGACCTCGCTATTGATGAATAGCACTTACAGCGCTAAAGTCTCTTAACAAAAACAGAGGAAAAAAACTCTTATTATTAAGAATGTTAAGAATCAGTAAGAGTTGGAAAAGAATGTGCGCTCCCAGCTGTAGTCCTAAAACTATTGCCTTCTTAAGAGTGGGGAGGAATAAATCAGTGCTGGACACTGGAATGATTTATATAGCCAATTAAAATGGTAATGTATGCCAGTGTCAGTGAAGGGGTTAAGATTTCATTCCAGAAGCATGAAGTCATCAGCAAAGCAAAAACACACAGGTACTGTGGGGGATGGGTATCAATGAGTAGGGGGCAGGGTATCAATGAGTGGGGGGCAAAAATCAAACTGCAGACGCAATAACACACAGACTGACTGACTGCATGGGCAACTGCCGATGCCGGGTATATCATATCCATCGTGTCGGCCAGAAGCCGTCATAATACAGGGTTGTGGGCTCGGGGGCAAGATTGCCCCCCCTGCAGCACTTCTTTTACCCCTCAGCACCAGTCACGCTATATTATGATTAATAAATACGTGGAGATCTTCCCCCATTACACCGCATACAAACTCCGTGGAAGAGACACGATGTACACCGGGACACACTGTGCACCCTTACCTGGGGGCTTCTATCAGCCGGGGGCTTCATCACAGCCTGTCTGAAACTGTTATCCACGTAGGACGCCATATTCCCGACTTCAAGTCAGATCCTATAAGATGCTGCTGTAAGTCCAGAGCCCGGGGGTCTGGCGATTTGGGCTTCTACCCCTCAGCCCGTATAGCCGGTGGCCCGAACGGCCAGCGGACGGCAGATCCTGCCACTGAAGAAGTCCTCCCCGCTTTATTGTGTCAGGCTAGGAGTAGCCACTGTCAGAAAGCCCCAGCCCGGGGGCTCCGTGCCGGCCGGTAACGCGAGTGTATAGAAACGCACAGGTAGTTGCGGGTCTTCATAGAGAGCAGTGCGGGCAGCTACCCCCCGTACACACACAGTGGGGTCTCCCGGCTGCAGCCATGGTGAGAGGGGCACACACCAACAGCATCACAGGGCAGGAAGAGGGTGTGGAAGTAAGACGTGCAGTCTTCCTCTTCCTGTGCTCCTTACACGGATCCTTGCCGGCTCTCTGCTGCCGCCTGCAGCTCGCAAAAGGGTACAACCGGCTGCTGTGTCAGTGAGAGGAGGTGGAGGAGAGGGGCATGAGCGGGGAGGGCTGGAGAGGGGCATGAGCGGGGAGGGCTGGAGAGGGGCATGAGCGGGGAGGGCTGGAGAGGGGCATGCCTGTGTTGGCTCAGGAGAGAGATTTACCCATTAATAAGAAAATTATATGACTGGTAGTAGTAGCTAACAGACCATCATGAACCTGCGCAACATGATAACGTTACAAATATTGTAGCCCCCAAAAGCCTGTTGGAGGATCAGGGGGTAGGACTTTGCTGCAAGCGCCACCATATTGCCCAAAGTTTAAATTAGGGCAAAATGATGGCGGGTTCGTTGACATCCTCTCCCCAGATTGGAGAATGAGGGAGTGCACCTCCCCGCGAGTGCCACCATTTTGGCATAAGTTCCTGCTGGGTTATGACAGAGGAGAAGAGAGAAGCTAAAAGATAGAAGAAGAAGCGGAAAGGCTTGACAGAGAAGGTAGGGAAACATTTAGAGAGTGTGAGAAAGTGAGTGAATGTGGGAATGAACAACAATTTTCATTCCTGAATTAAAAATGCTCCTGAATTTTCTTCTGCAGAATATTCGGCCATCATTTAAAATCAATGACTTGAGTCCAATTAAGATGCTGTGCCATGACCTTAAAAAGGCATTTCATGCTTGGAAACCCCTTCAGTGTGACTGAATTTCAACAATTCTTCCAAGAAGAAGTGACGTAAAAGACTCATTGGCAGTTATCACAAATGCATGATTGCACAAGGGGGATTATTACCTTTTCACGTGGGTGATATAGTTTTTGGTAAACTGTTTTACCAAACTTTTGGTAAAGTGTTTACTCACTTTTTAAAAATTTGTTGGATGATCTGAAAAAGAAGAAATCAGGAAGGGGGCGAATACTTTTTCACAGCACTGTAGTTTCTAGTTTGCTAATGCTGCTGTGCAAATGTCATCACTTTCAGCCACTAAAGGGTTTTCCTTTCATTATCCACTTCTCTTCTGCTGTTCTTCCCTCCCTCTTTGCTCTTATCCCCTCTGCTTTTGCCTCACCTCTCTTTTTACTCTTCCCTTTCCTTCTTTCTCTCTTTTTCTTTCTTCTGTTCACCTGTCTTTTGTCTCCTCTCATTTCACTTTCTCTATTTACTCATCTCTATTCTTCATTCTCCCTCCTGTCATTTCTCTTTTCTCTAGTCTCTCCTTTCTCATCTCTCCTCTCTCTTTATCCCCCCCTTTTGTTTCTCTCCCATGCATCTCACCTCTCCCTTTTCTCTTTCTCAATTTTATCTCCTCTCTCTTTAATCTCTTCTCCCTTTTTCTCTAGTAAAGCAAACATTTTTGCTTTTACTAGTAATGGCACACCTATGGCCAAACTCCCTGGCCATGTCCCAGCCACACCCCAGACATAACCTCTGAAAGAGTTGAACCGCAACCAGTGGCGTCTCCAGCTTTCATATTTAGGGGGGGCACATGGGGGGCCAGGAACCAAAGTATGGGGGCCAATTATAAAACGGTACATATACACTATATATATATATATATATATATATATATATATACACACATATACACACACACGTTAGGCAGTTATTTCTCATTCTTTAATATTAGCCCCTGCTGATGACAATATATAGAAATATTACACCCTGCTTCTGATATATATTAATATTAACCCCTGCTGCGGATATATATTGATATTAGCCCCTGCTGCGGATATATACTTATATTATACCCTGCTGCCGATATACATAAAAATTATACCCTGCTGCCGATATATATTAATATTTGACCCTGCTACCAGTATATATTAATATTAGCCCCTACTGCCAATATATATTATTAGTCCCTGCAGCCAATATATATATAAACTTAGCCCCTGCAGCCAATATATATTAATATTAGCCCCTGCTGCCGATATATATATAAATACTAGACCCTGCTGCCAATATGAATATAAATACTAGACCCTGCTGCCAATTAATATTAATATTAGCCCCTGCTGCCAATATATGTTAATATCTCCCTCTCCCTCCCAAACTATCCTAACTACCCCCTCTCCCTCCCAATCTATCCTAACTACCCCCTCTCCCTCCCAATCTATCCTAACTACCCCCTCTCCCTCCCAATCTATCCTATCTACCCCCTCTCTCCCTCCCAATGTATCCCTATCTACTTCTTCTCACTTCCTATCTACCTCTTTTCACTCTCTAACCCCCTCCTAACTTTCTACCCTCCTCCCCCCCCTTTGAAGTTCACTTACCTTGGGCTTGTAGAAGTCCAGCGGCGGGATCGCGAGGTCTCTGTCTTCCTGGTTCTGCCGCAGTGTGCGTGGCTTCATTGCTGAGCGCCGGATATGACATCATATACCGGCGCTCGGCTTGAAATGCCGGCACTGCGACCAAGGCAGAGGCCTCGCGGTCGCGGAAAAGAGTGAGAGGCGCCGAACGGTCGCTGAGAACTTATTCCTCAGCGACCGCTCGGCGCCTCTCTCTCTCTCCTCCGGATCTATTAAAAAAAAAAAAAAAAAGACGGCGTTTCAATTGGGGGGGCACACCGGGGGGCACAGCATGATTTAGGGGGGGCCATGGCCCCCTCTGGCCCCCCCCTGCCGACGCCACTGACCGCAACCCAAGTATCAGCTCCATAATCCCTGTGTCTCAAGGGTCCTTCATTGTGGATAATCTTCTTATGCAAGTACCATTCTGTTATTATAGCACATAAAAGATGAGGTGGATATTAAAGTGTACTGGCCAAAATTACATTTCTTTAAAAACAAAACTCAAAAATGTGGACTGCCATCTTGGTTCAGCTCTGGGAAGTCATAACACAGAGTCCTTAGAGATCTTCGATCCTTGTAAGTCTACTGAATAAATATGTGCTTCCCTGTTACTGTCCATTCAACTTGGTTTGGACATTGGAGTTTCTGGCTTTGCTCATAAACCTTATATCCAAAACGAATTGTGTAGAATAGTAAGAATAGAATAATGTGATATTGCTGAAGAATAGCGTAATCTAGAAAGTTACAGAATCCTGTGTGATAAACATTTTTTTTATCGATTTTCAAGAGAAAAATATAGCAGTTTCCAGAGAGCACATTGGTAAGTATTGGTATCGGTATTCTTTAGAATGTACAATGTAGACATGTGGACACATAGAGCAACATTCCTCAAACAACAAGCTTTTGGTTACTTCTGGATTGAACAACAAAAGCAACAAGGTAAAAAAGAAAGAGCAAACAAAACAAGTTTTGCTACTTGTAGAGTACATGAGTTGTGCTGTAGTTGCTAAAGACTAATGATCGTCTGTAGGGATCAATCAAGCGTTATCCCTTCATGTTAATTATAGTCTCTTCCTCTACCCTCAGAACCAGGGATTTTATTATTATTGATTATTTCTTCAGTAAGATTCCCCAAATTACTAAGAAAAAATATTGGAATTAATTGTAGTATTTATGAAAAGCAATCGTGGGACCAGGGCAATCCTTAGTGGGGGGGGGCAGGACTCAGGGCGACTAGACTTTTATGAGCCATCCCATTGGCAACATCATGTATCAGCTGTGATAAAAAAAGTATGTGGGAGCCTGTTTTTTTCTTATACTGAATTCCCAGCAACAAGGAATACTGCTAGGTTCCAAAAAGATGTGGGATTGATGCCAGTAATAATAATTACCTACCTCTCCTATGATTCCCTTCTGTGTATATGCATGTAATAGTAGAAAGTATTTACCTATCATTATTATTATTTATAGTTTTATATAGCGCCATCAAATTCCATAGCGCTGTACAATGGACACAACAAGTAGTACCTAACATAACAATTTGACTTTCAGAGACAACAGGTGAGGAGGGCCCTGCTCAAAGGAGTTTACAATCTAGAGGCATTTAGGGTGTATTTACACAGTAGGTAAAAGTGCCATCGTTAGGAATGGACCAGCCACACTAGTAAAAGTATTGCAGGAGAGGGACCAGGAAAGGTGAGCTAAAGGAATATGGGAGGGCGTTAATGTGCAATGTTGTAAGTGTCCTTAAAGAAGGGATTTTTTGAAGCAATAAAGGTAGGGAGAAAGGCGGATAGGCCGGGGGAGAGGATTCCAGAAGATAGGGGCAGTCCTGGAGAAATCTTGTAAGCGTGCAAGAAATCAAGGGAGAGGATAGAAGGAGATCATTGGATGAGCGGAGAGACCGGTTAGGAGTGTATTTAGAGATGAGTGAGGAGATGTAGGAAGGGGAACCGCTGTGAAGGGCTTTGAAAGTAAGAGTAAGGATTTTGAAATGAATCCTGAAGCGCACAGGCAGCCAGTGAAGAGACTGACAGAGGGGAGAGGTGTTAGTGAAGCGATGGGAGAGGAAGACAAGTCCGGCAGCAGCATTCATGGTGGTTTGTGGAGGGGTGAGACGGGTAAGAGGGAGACCGGCTACGACAGAGTTACAGTAATCAAGGCAGGAGCATGGACGAGAGCCTTAGTGGCATACTGTGTTAGGAAGGGGCGGATGTGGGCAATGTTTTTAAGATGGAGACGGCAATAAATATTGTATTAATATGCTGCATTTAAAATAAAGCTGGCTAAGATTAAAATGTAAGAAATATTCCGTAAGCCTTTACCCAGCTGCTTTTCAATTTACTTTAATGATTGTGGCTTCTCCTCTTATCATCTTAACACAAGTGATGCCACTTGTGTGATGGGCTGCCTGCAGAAATACACTCCCTACAAATTGGTGACTTCAGTTGCTCTAAGACCCACTCACTCTAACACCACACACTGACATACATACACACATTCTCCTTCCTCTTCCCCTGCACAAACTCTAGGCTCACTCCTGACACATCACGTGCTGACTCATACATATCAACACACTCTAACACCATATGCTGACACACACATACCATTCACTAACACACACACACTCCACTAACCCATTAACACCATTCAGTAACACACATACTCTAACACCATATGCTCACACACCACATAACACCATGCACTAATACATGTGCACATACATACACTGTAACACCATGCACCTACACATATACAGTATATACACACACACACTTCTTCTACCCCTCTCACAGCTCTCGCACAGTTCTTACCCTCCCTGCTTTCCAAGGCCATATACAAAGGATGACCCTGTCATATGTGAACAATAGCCATATTAAATGTACTGATGCATGGCAGGGTTCTCATGTATAAGAACTATTTATTCTCTATAGACTAATGAAGACAAAGGGTTGGATATTGAAAACGTTACTATTAATCCTTGGAGCCTCCTTACCAAGATCTTGTATGGGCAAAATGGAGTCATTTGGAATTGAAAATTCTACAGCTTTCCACCTCTTAGTAAGTCTGGCAAATTACCATGAGAGTTGAGGAAGAGAATGAGCATCAAACACGAAGCCTCTTGTCGCACACTCTTGTATACATAGTCAAGATCAGTGTTGTCTGATTTAAAGCGATCTATGCATGCAGCAATAGAATACTTCAGTTCTTAAAGTGTATATTTTAGAATGACCAAAAAGTAATAGAATAGTTACTTAAGATGCCTTTTAAAATAGTGCTATAGTATATTGTGGCTCCTGATCGGGGAGGGCTGGGAAGAAGGGTCAGGAAGGCAATAGCTCCCTTGGGTGCTCTGTTTTGAACATTTTGGGAAATGTATATTACTTAAATTTCCACATACAGATGCGGGGTGTCTGGGTTAAGTATTTTTGGCATCTTTTACTGAACAACTGGATTCTTTCTATGCTCTCATTATTGTAGCCAGGTTCTATTGTATTGGGTCATTTTGCTGGACCTCCCTCCTGGCTTAAATGTTGCCAACCCTACTACTCTGTACATCCTCATCTTTCAATACACATATACAATTGTGTACATTTCCATTTTTGCTATTATACTTTTAGATTTGTTTCTATTTCTCAAGTTGCTTTGTTATTCAGTTCTGACAAAAACCTTCCCTTTAATAATGCAAAAGGTCTGCTCTAATGCTAACAATTGCCTTGTTTACTAGACACCATCAAGTATTTTTAGCTTTAATTTAATTGTGCACTAAATTTGTAATGTTCATAATACCCTCATGCTATAAAGTGACAAAAGCTTGTTTGCATCAGCAAAGTGACACGTATTCGACGCCTATAATCTTACTTTTTACATCATAATCCATCCCTTCCCCCAACAAACGCAGTGCACTCTAGTCTTGTCAGAACTGGTTACTGTCTCCCTAAACACATTGCTTGTCCTTTTCTATGTCCTAAGACAAGCTGATTAACCCTTCTAAGCCATGGGATGTAACCATTACAGTGTGTCACATCACATTTTCTTGTATCAATAAATCCATTTGTTTGATTAGATTCATTAAGTGCTAACTGGCCGTGGGGCATGTCTGCTGAATTTTATTGCATATTTTAATAAAAATCATGAGGTGCAGAATAAGTATTTCTAAGATGCAGAACATCCATTTAAGTGTGACGTATTTCATTAATATTATCTCATATTGTGAGCAGGGCTCTCTCCACCGGTTTGTCGGTTTGTCTTAGTCTGTCAATTCTCGTCCTGTCATACCCCTTGAATATATGTATTGTAAGGAGCGCTACGTAAATTGTTGGCGCTATAGACATAAAAGATAATAAGAATACAAATAGTGAAGGGCACAGCTAGCAAGCATATGAACAGAGATTTTGGGATACTGCCCAAATTAACAATAAATGCAGCAGAGAATCAGCGCACACCCATTCCCCCTCAACTGCCTAATAGGTTTTAGGCTCAGAAGAGCAGGCCCTCTTCTCCCTCTATATCAGTATGTCTTAACCTGTGTTCAAGTTAGTGTTAATATCATTTATAGTCAACTTTAGTGACATTGGTAGTTTTGTATTCTCTTTGGTTTTCGTAATAGGGCCTACGGAACCTGTTGGCGTTGTATAAATAAAATGCAATGAAGAGCGAAAAAATAAATGTCATACATGTAATGTTTCTTTTTATCAAATATTATTATATTATACATATTATGTATGTATACACTCTCGCTAGTTTACTAGCAGTGCAGGGGGTAATTGTCCATGTGTTAAGGGATGGGATTCGAAAACGAGTTATCACATCCCCTAACATTCCATCAGTCAGCTTTGTACATGCTTGGGCTGATATCTCTGATGCAAGTTTGAGGAGAGGGCATGTTTACAGTAGGATGACTGCCACTGTGGATGCGGAAGGTTTTCTTCAGTAAAATGTGAGTTTGGCAGGTTGTGGTGTGTTTAAGCTCACAATGCATTTTGAAGGGCCAACCCCAGCAAGTTTTTCCTGCCAAAAGGGATGTGTAGACCATGCATAATGCATATGCATAGGGATTTTTTCTCACGTCCTAGAGGACGCTGTATATTTTTCAGGAAATATCATATTATTCATAGGTGCCTATTTTAAGGTAAACTGTACATCTAATTACATGATATATAAATAACAATACAAAAATAAAAAAAATAAACATTTTTTACCTCATTATTTCTCCTTGTGTGTCAAATCAAATAATGAAAGTAATGAAATGGATCTAAAACTTTTCTTAAAGACTTGGGGTAGGCTGGCTCAGGGGCATTACAAAAATGCCCCCCCCCCCAAGCTCCTCCAATATACTCGCACTTACACATACTGTAACATACTTATACACACAGTAACACATTAATGTACTTACACACTTTAACATATTTATACACACACAGTAACATACACAATAGCATACTTTAGCACTCATACATACTAACAGACACGCACACAGTAGCATACTTGCACACACAACATACGAACACCCATGCCAGCATACTTAAACACACATACACATACTTACACACGCAGTAATATACTCACACAGACACCAACAGTATGAAACACACACTAGCACAGTTACTTAAACACATACGTGGAAAACTGGAAGCTGTTATAGCTACAGAGGGGGACTAACTACATATTAATGTCTATTTATTTAGGATGTGATGTCATAAAAGTCTCTGTTGATATAATGAGCAGGTGTCCCAATACTTTTGTCCATATAGTTTTAGAATGAGTGTGTGCGAGAGTGAGTGTGTGTAAATATGTGCATGCTAGTGCAGATGTTACGGGGCAATTACATCAATTCATACGATTCTCTAAAAAGGAGTGGGACCCCCAACAAAACAAATGAAAATTAAGCAGAGTTCTGAATTTTTGTTTGAATTTCGTTGTTTTTTCACTCATTCACTCTCTCTTTCTCTTTCACACGCTCACTTGCATTCACTCTCTCTCACACTCTTCCTGAATGTCTACCTTCCATCCCTGCTCTCCACTTCCACTGCTCCAAATGTCTTCTTATTTTGCCTGCTTCTCTGTGAACAACTGGACATAGCATCCTGGTAAAATTCTGCAAAAGGGCAGAGCCCCCGGGCATGGGTAAGAGGCTGTCCCCATGACACCGACCTTTTGCAGAACACAGAAGCTATCGGCGGAGAAGGTAGGGAGACGCATTCTGAGAGAGACTGAATGAAAGTGTAAGAGAACGTGTGGGTGAGTGTGAAAGAGCATGAGAGGGTGACAACGAATTTCATTTTCTGAATGTAAAAGGCCCTCCAATTTTAATCCAAACCAAAAGAGCGGGAAACAAAATTTCTCCGAATACAAATCTAATAGATTGTAAACTCGTTTGAGCAGGGCCCTCCTCACCTGTTGTCTCTGTAAGTCAATTTGTTATGTTACATACTACTTGTTATGTCCCGTCTACCCATTGTACAGCGCTACGGATTTTGATGGCGCTATATAAAACAATAAATAATAATGATAATAAGGACCAAAGACAAAACTCTATTATGCAGGGCTACAGTCACTCTTACTAGGCAAACCAATTAGGATTGGCTGTTTATAACATGTAATTTATCAAACCCATAAATTCACATTTCAAATCGGGTACTATATATATTATAATTTTCCAGAAATAATCTTCCTTCTTACACAAACTGACTTGCTACGTCTGCTTTAATATCATTCAGTCCAATCCAGTGTGCCTATTAAAGAGCATTAAATGTAAAGTGTGTGTTGTTAGGTTAATATCCCTATTAATAGAATAAATTAGGTCTTAGAGTTCAACGATTTAGGCTACTAATGCTCGCTTATCTTTGCATGGTTTTCAATTACAGATTGCATCATGTCATTTCATGAGAGTTCACAAGTGCACAGCAGTGTAATAAAAACTACCAAAGAGATTCAATCCATGTGCCTAATGCATACTGTACAGTCTTATATGGGCCATAACAACTGTTTGCCTAACGAGTATAAAACAAGATAAAGACAAACTTAAAAGATAATAGAGGTAGATAACAGCAGGACTACTATACCATGAATTATATAGTTGTCAGTTCTCTATTGAGCAAAGTTCCCCTTTATTTTTTGGATTAAAATTGTTTCCTTGATTTTGTTCAGTATTCTTCAAGATTTCATCCATGCATTGTTGACATTCTAGTTTGATTCTTGACCAAGAAGACAGCTACCCAAAGGTCCTTCATTTTTAAAGGGGCAGATGTGCCCAATTTAGCTTACTGACTCCTATTTCAGTGAAATCTTTTAACTGAGTGTGTTTGGCCACCTTCTGGTTTGAATTAAAATAGGGCTTATCCATGCTATTGAAACACTAGTTGCCACATAATCGAATGTTCCAAATGATGGGAAGGAGACTTAGCAACCCTACAGATATGACTTGACAGATCTTGAATTTACCTTATTTGACTTAGAACCTGTAAAATAAAAATAAAAAAACATATTTTTTTAGTATTCACAAGAGAAGGAAAAAGCATTGATAACAACGTCAGACTATCTGTGCTGTAAGCCAGATATTTTGAAACTACGTAACCGCACGTAATCAACAACAAACTCACCTACCTGACTAAATTGGAACCAGTCATCCAATACTTGTCAGGAACCCTTGGATTAGAGCCAGTGACCCTGAGAATGGGGCTCATTCTTCTCCAACATGAGGCTCTGTTGTAGCCAAAACTCTCTTGTCATTCTTGTTCAAGTTCCTGGTTGCAGTTTTGTTATTATTTGACTGGTTCCTGACCCATTGCTAGGACTGCTTTCATGTTTTATGCTGTGTTCCTTGGTACCTCATTTAGGCATGTCTTATTTTGGATATTTACTTGAAGTTTTACTTTCCTTCTGCTTTGCTGATCAGTACCCTGTTTTGGTCTCCAGTTTACCTGGTATTCATCTTTGGCCTGGACTTGGACTTGTACATGCCGTGGTCCCTTCTGTGTATGACCTTTATTTTCATCCTGCTTTCTGTCAGTTCCCAGAGTCCTGCCGTCTGCCAGTTCCCAGACCTCTCATCCTATTCTACTGACCTATTGACGGTCATAATGATCCTTTATGGACAATATTAAAAAGTTCATGTAAATACCACCCAAGCCTATTATCATGTAAAATGCAACTCCAATGTATGTCAATGCTTGCTTAGGAGGTGGTTACAGTTTGAAGCCACTGTTGCAATTTTTTGCAGGCTTACACTGTTGTACTACTTATTTAATTAGTGTGCAGATTTATGATAATTTGTTATATATGATATAACCTGAGCACATTTTTCAATTATTGAACCTTAAGTGTTAGGTGCCATTGAAGTTACTTAAACAGATAGTGCTTACTGTATGTAGGTTTGGCATTTAGTGACCCGTGACTGTAATATTATGCTGTTTAATGCTAGAAGGAAAATGAAATTGGAAGCCCTTTAGAACACCACAGGTGCTTGGTCCTAATGTATGACATTTCAAAAATGTAGGAGAACCGCTTACAGTGTTGTTTTATTGGGGCAATATACTAAAATATTAGAGAAGGGGACTTTCCACTTCTGAGTGCAGAGATCCCACAGAGTAATGTAGGATCTAGAGATGCTGCACAGCACAGTGAAAGTTCTGATCATGTCTGTTCCATATCATTAGGAAGGAAGTGTTATGTGTAAAGCCTAATTCATGCAGCTAGATAATGGATCAGATACACTGGAACATTTCCTATAACTGCTATTTGGAATAATAAACAGCTTCAGATTTGGCAATGTGATCCAACCAGTTTCTAGGACCCCGTCAGAGCACACAGCTGCTTGCTATTTAACTGAAGTATATCTAGATGGCCTTTTCATGCTTTATTAATCTGTCAGCACACAGGGGTTTAGATAGCTGTCTTGTGACCAGGATACTTATCTTCTGTTAGTTAATCAGTCTTAGGAGGAATTGTAGTTCTTATGGCAATGCATGCCCAGCCAACTGTGGTTAACTATGTATAGGCTCAGTGATAAACAGTCCCTATATGCAGAAGTGTCTGTGTTACTACAGAAATGATCAGTGTTTAACGCAAAGGATGGATACCTGTCAAGGTGCACTAGGCTTCTGCCTTTAACAGCTTTTTTTCAGAGGTAGTAGTATTTGCGCACGCCACACCATGTAAATGCTTCTTGTGTGATAATGATTCTAATAGCTATTCCCATATAGCCCAGTAGTTCTCATGCACACTGATACAGTCACACTTGTTAACATGTTAACCTTTCACGTGACTTCCGGAGAGTGATGGGGCTTGTATTCCAACAACAGCTAGGAGGGTGAAAGATGTATAATCCCAGCATTAAGAATGACCGTTAGTTTGTAACATAGGTTTAGAGTCACCATTATTCGATAAGTATAGTCTTCTATTGGAAAGAAAGCTGTTCTTAATGGCACTGGTGTTTTTTTATTGATTAAAGGAAAAAGCATACAAATAAAGCCTAGCTCACAATGAAACCTTATTTGGCAAATACTTGCTAGTTCTTCTTAAGCAGCCTAAATCTTGAAAAGCCTAGCTAAACCAGGTTCTGTGAAGAAAAAACAAAAAACAAAACAACACATAGCATACATACTAGGAGTGCCCGGAGAGTCCTGGTTTAGGGGACAGATTTGTCCACCTTTCTTTCCTTTATTTCCTTCTTTCCATGAGCTGAGATGTTTACTGGGTATGAGTTTATCAGTATCCTATAGCTCTAAGATTCATAATAATGTGTACAGATAATATGTTTCTAAATTTTGTAAATATAACACAGTGTTTTTCTCGTAAATGTCTTAGTTAGATAAATAGCTACCCATAGGTCAAAAACTCACATAATGTCTTTGTAAACCCCGTCTCCTAAACAAACTTCCAACCACGCCAGCTCGAACAAAAGTGTTTCTCTTTTTAGAATGCACTTTTTACATAAAACATGCCCAATTTCTGCCTATACCCTGCCTACAACACCTTCAGAGCACAAAGGGGCATCATGACTAATCCCTAACCCAGGGCGGCCTTTAGATTTCTAGGTGCCCTGAACAAAGAGATTTGGTGAAGGCATATTATAATGCAAGTGATTAATAACTCACACACAAAGACACTCAGGACCCATAATCACTAGAAATTGAAAACAATGACAAAACACAAAACATGTCTCTTAGGGATTAGTTAGTTGAACATAATGTATATAAAGTTAAGCCTTATTTCAGGATAATGCAGAAAAAAGCTGAGTCACTTTATGCGTAGATCGGAAACACGTGTCATCAGTAGCGTTGCTACAGGGGTGCAAGTGGGGGAAATTGCCCCCCCTAGGTTATTCCTTGCCCCCCCCTGTTGCCCCCCCGCCGAATTTGTAACCACCCAGGACAGTCCCAGTCAGGTGCTAACGACGGCACCTTTTCGTCAGTAGCACTACCTTACCTTGATGGAGGTCTGTGGACCTCCATCACCACCTACCCCGGCGATCTGCCTCTCAAACTGAAGGGCATCACCGGGGCCACCCGATACGCCCGGTGCCGTCTCGCCCAATGACGTCACCGCGCAACTTTATTAACAACTGACAATTGTCAGTTAAAGAGGTATGGGGGCATGCTGCTTAGATGCCTGTATCTCAGGCATCTAAGCAGCTACATACCCCCAACATATACCGTTGGAAAGGTAATCGCCTCACCTTTCCAACGGTATATAGATTGTAATAAATATTAAGTTAAAAAAATAAAAATGTAAAAAAAATGGATTTGGGGGTCTCTAAAGGCAGATAAAAAAAGATCAAAATTGCCTAGAGACCCCCAAATTAAATTAAAATTTAACTTTAAAAAAAAAAAGTTTAAGTATTCTAGCTAAATGATCACTGTGGTAGCCAATGTTACCACAGTGATCATATAGCTAAAAAGTCACATTCCCTTTTTAAAAATGGCCGATACTAATTTTAAATCCTATTATGGGGTTAAATTTAGCCAACGGTAGAGGGAGGCAATTTTTGAAATCCTGATGAACTGCAAATATTATTAAAATCAGCCATTTAGCCCGTGCGGTTACGTGAGTAACCATATCATCCCTGGAGCGCCTTGCATTTTTACTGCAAAACTTATTTTTGCTTCTGCGAGTGAATGGAGATATGAAAGGCGTGTGAATGGTCAGTAATTAGGGTTAAAGCCTTGACGTGGCATTACTGCTCACGTAGGAAGTTAAATTATGGCACAAAAAGTACACATTTGCAAAAACGACATCCCTTGGCGCATCAAATGAGGGGCTGCATGTGTTTCTAGTACAAACCTGGAGTGCGCAAGACAAAAATGAACATGTCGCTCTGGTTAGAAAAAACATATTTTCTAGCCAAAGCGACATATTCCATCATTATTTGTGCACTCAACTTTTGTCCTAGAAATACATGTAGCCCCTCATTTGAAGCTCCAAGGGGTGTAGTTTCTTAAAATGGATGAATTGCCTGAATGAGGGAGAACATGAGTTAATATGTGGATGAATTGTCTGAATGAGGGAGAGCATGAGTTAATATGTGGATGATTTGTCTGAATGAGGGAGAGCATGAGTTAATATGTGGATGATTTGTCTGAATGAGGGAGAGCATGAGTTAATGTGATTGTGTGTATCATAGATGTATAATTGTGTAAGGGCAAAGATGGCACTAGCAGGATGTTTGAGCCTTGGGGACCAAGATGGCACAGGCAGGGTGTATATGGGACAAAGATGGCAAATCTTATGTGTGTTATCTGGGTGCTGACCAGGTTCTATGTGGGCAGCGTGGTTGGGGTGTGCAACCTGTGATCTATCCCTGTAATTTAGGGGTTTTAAATATACCTTTAATGCTGTGTTTTTATGTGAATTCCAATTGATCTGTACCTGCAAAGCTGGGTTTGTGTGTTCTTCTGTAGATCCATATCTGCTATGCTATGTTTCCATACATTATTTATGTATACCTGCAAATACAGGGTTTGTATGTCTTGTTCAGTTGATTAATACCTGCAATGCTGTTTCCATGTATTTATTTGATCTATACCTGCAATGCTACATTTCATATATTATTATTGTATACCTGCAAATACAGGATTTGTATGTCTGATTCTGTTTATTTGATATATACCTTCAGTGCTGAGATCACAAGTGAATTTCAATTGATCTACACATGCAAAGCTGGGTTTGTGTGTTAATGTGTTGATCTATACCTGCTATCGGCAGCAGGGTCTAATATTTATATATATATTGGCAACTGGGGCTAATATTAATATATATGGGCAGCAGGGGCTAATATATATATATATATATATATATATATATATATATCAGCAGCAGGATCTAATATTTATATATATCAGCAGCAGGATCTAATATTAGGCCCTGAAATCATTTAGTGCAAAAGTTAAGGTATTGTGTTGTTTAAAGGATTTCAAGGATTAGTCTAAATTGTGGCTTCAGGCTTCCCATGTTGAATGTACAAGTATTGTATTGGCCAATAACAAAAGTATCATTCCATAGCACATTACTTTTGGCAATATATATATATATATATATATATATATATGTGTGTGTTTTTTCAGTGGTATGATTTAATGGTGGAAATTATTAATGCCCCCCCAGTTTGACTGTGGTATCTTGTGTGCCCCCCCCCTATATATTGTTTCTAGAGTCGCCACTGCGTGTCATTTTAGCTATTTTGGGACCACAATTACCATCTGCAGGTCCCTTATGGAGATGCTTGTGGGTGCGCACAGTGCTCAGCTGTTCATTGAGCGATGGGCAGTTTCACTCATTAGTGGATGAGAACTATAGATCCTGCAGACTGGCTTGGCTGGTTCTTCTGCATGTCTGCTTCTTAGTATTTGTGCTGGAGCCAGTTATTGATTTAGAGCAGAAAATGACACACATGTAATGTATTTGAAGCAGATCAATAGCTAAAATGTCACAAAGTTGACAAAATCTTTAAAAAAAATATGGTTATAATTTTGCTCAAATATTATTATTGTATGGTGTAGTTCTGTATATTACTTGGTATTGCTGCCTTCATACAACTTATCATATTTGAATTAAAAACTGGCTCTATTTATAGGTAAATTAAATTCAATGGTGCCTGCATGATACATTTTTAATAGGCATCTTCAGTTTAAGGGGCCAACTAGTCAGCCTATAAGGAAGATTTATGTATTTGTTTAATAAAAGGCAAGAGTTTATTAATACCACTTAATACGAAATGGTATAATGTCATGACTTCACCCAATGATTACATTAGTTTTTAATGATTTTACAAAACCTGGTTACAATTTTTTTAATGGGGCAATCATATCTGTATTTCTGTAAAACTCTTGCCTTTGTGTAAATATGTAACTTTTGCTTTGTACAGAGCTACATAATCTATTTGCTCTATATAAATGAAACAAGATGATGTTAATAATAATAGTTATAATAATAATAATAATAGAATAATAGTGTTACTTTAGATATCCCATGTGGGTATATGAGGAGCCGCAAGTAAAATATATTTTGGTTATAGACCAACATATTAAAATAATTGCCTGTCTGCCCAAGCCCCCTCTACATGTAGCATCCCTACACTGGATCATGTCTGCCTTTGGCACTCTAACCTGCTAGACAGACTAACATTGGACCAGTGAAATCAGAATGGATGCTCAGTGACATTATGCAGGGAGGCCAGGTGAGTCTCATTTTACATTTTGTGCAAAACATGACATGACTGTTTTAACGATACAACACTGGACGCTTGTAATACCTACTGATGATTATAGGCATTGGGTAAATGTTAGCTATTCTGTAAATCCTTTTCTGTGTGCAGAGACAAAGCTCATGCTAAATGAAATCTGACCTTTAAGTGTGTTATCGTGTGAGTGGTCCATCTGTGATGAGAAGTGGTCCCATAAGAGGACATGGCTTAACATAACTCAGTCTATGACATAAGCCAAATAACAGGCTTTGCTAATTAGAGGACACCATAGAATGCTTGAAAATCAAAATCAATACAACAAAGTATCATTAGAAAGGACTGAACAGTGAATACATGGAATATACAGTGGCAAGAAAAAGTAAATGAACCTTTTAGAATTACCTGGTTTTCTGATTTAATGTTCAGAAAATATGATCTTATCTACATCTAAATGACAGATATAGACAAACACAGTGTGCTTAAGGTAATGACACACAAACAATGATATTTCATTGTTTTTATTGAGCACACCTATTAAACTTTCACAGTGCTAATGGAAAAAGTAAGTGAACCCTTGGATTTAATAATGTGTCAATCCTCCTTTGGCAATAATAACCTCAAAATAACTCTTCCGGTCGCTGTGGATCAGGCCTGCACAATGTTCAGGAGGGATTTTAGACCATTCTTCCTTAATGAACTGCTTAAGCTCAGACATGTTCTTAGGATGTCTGGTGTGAACAGCTCTCTTGAGGTCATTCCATGGCATCTCTATTGGGTTAAGATCTGGGCTCTGACTGGGCTTCTTTCTTTTTTTTTTTTTTTTGGTCATTGTTTGGAGTATCACCCAATTTCTTCTGAGCTTCTGCTTTGAAAGTATCCTGTATAACAACTCGATAAACTGTCCAGGGCATGAGGCAGCAAAGCAAGCCCAAATCATGATGCTCCCTCCACCTACTTTACCATTGGAATGATGTTTTCATGTGGGTATGTGGTGCCCTTTTTACATCATACATTTTTCTTAACTAACCTGCTTTCATTTTCTTAGCTCTCTCCAAGCTGTTCAAAATCCTGGCAGAAGATGCATGGAATAGACTTCATGTAGTGATAACACAATAAGATATTTTTTATTACTTTTAAAATACCAATTTTAGTTATCAAACATAAGTGTTATGTTGCTGATACCATATACGAAACAATCTTTACTTTGGTATGTAAAAGGAAGCTTGAAATTTAAGGTTGTTTTCTCCGTAGGATAGAAAAATCAGGCTAGCCCTGACTAATGGAATTTTAATGTTACTCTTGTGGAAAGGACACTCTGTGTCTTTCATGCAGTGATACTGAAGGGAATTTTACACTGTGAGAGAACCTCCATAAATCTCTTTCCTAGCCATTCAAATGGCTTTCATGGATCAGTTAGCTGATTTTATACGACTTTACGGTTACTATTAGGTAATGTCCAAGAACAACATAGATGTATTTCTCTGAACTAGTGTCATGGAGGGTCTTATAAGGGATGCGCATCACTAATTTCATACTTCTGAAATCACTAGAAATATACAGAAAACCTTGGCAAGAATAATATGAATGGTCCAATGGAAATGCTTTCAACAATTCAACAGGCTCAGCTATAAAATTATTGCTAAATTTTTTGGGAATAAGAAAGAAACTGAATTACTAGAAGGTTGTTTATTTATGCATTTCATATTTAGCATCCCGCGGCAGATGGTTGTGAAATGCTAGCCTTTGGTGTGTATATACATACATACACCTATCAGCCATAACATTATGACCACTGACAGGTGAAGTGAATAACACTAATAATCTTGTTATCATACCGCCTGTCAGTGGGTAGGATATATCAGGCAACAAGTGAACATTTCCTGTCCTCAAAGTTGATGTGTTAGAATCCGAAAAAATCAAAAGGATTTGAGCGATCCTCCACCTTCTTCCATTGCTCGGTGGTCCAGTTCTTATGCTCATGTTCCCATTGTAGGCACTTTCGGCAGTGGACAAGAGCTATCATGGCCAACCTGACTGGTCTGTGGCTACTCAGCCCCATATGCAAGGAACTGCGATGCACTTTGTGTTCTGACACCTTTCTATCAGAACCAGCATTAACTGTTTCAGCAATTTGAGCTACAGTAGCACGTCTATTGGATTTGACCACACGGGCCAGCCTTCGTCCCTCATGTGCATCAAAGAGCCTTGGGCACTCATGACCCTGTCACAGGTTCAGTGGTTGATCAGGGCTGGCTTTGCTTGCCAAGTTTTCTTTCACCATATATTCAGGACAGGCTGTATTGTTTGGAGGTAAAAGCATGTTTCAGGACCATGAGCAGAAAATAATCATACTACATTGTTTTTCTGGTTAGATACTGTAAGGCTGCAAGGCAGGTACAATGAGTCCGGTATGCAGGTACGTACCCCAGGAATCAGCAGATAGGGCAGGCGAGAATAAGCCGAAGTCAGGAACGAAGCCGTGGTCAGGGAAAATAGCGAGCTGCGAGGTCAAAATCCGAAGCCAGAGTCAGGAAACCAAAATATCAGGAACGACGTTAAGTAGCCAAGGGTCAGGATATAGAGAGCAGCAGAGTCGAGGGCAAGCCGGGTTTGGTACACAGAAATCGTCAGGGATAATCAAAAATGCACTAGAGCTCGAATGGAGGAACAATCACTGAGCACTGAGCTAATCTCAGTGCTCAGTTTTTAAACTTGCCGCCTGGGGGAAGCCTCGCCCCCAGCCGTGACGTCATCCGTGCGCGTACCCCGGCGTCTCCATTCGGGGACGCATAAAGTTTGTTGAGGGCGCCCGCGCCTAGCGGCAGACATACTGACGGAGGTGGAGGAAGATGGACGCGTGCTGCGGGATCCGGTACCCGCGGGCATCGGGTATTCAGGTGAGTCACTTCGGCGGACCCGGAGTTGCGGACCCTGACAGATACACTCTAGAATGTGTTAGATGGGTAATTTATCATTAAATCATCTAACAGGGTAACAGTTCAATATCTGTATCAGACGTGAACAGAAGTGATGTTTCCTAAAATCTGCAAAGCCCTTTAAGAGTGCCAGGGGGAGACTGCAGTATTAAAGCTCAGGTTTATAACCTGTGCATAATTGGTACTTACTGCAGAGCAAGGATTTTGTTTTGTTTTCTTTACCTACTATTGCTGTTGTGTTAATTAACAAGCATAAACTGTACTGTGGCTCTGAATGATTTACGGAAAAGAAAAGCAGTTCTCAGGTTTGGCAAATATCTAGAATGAAGCATGAGTATTCTCTGACAAGCTATGCTTATATGTTTTTGTAGCCACCAGAATAAGGCTGTTGCTGCATCAGAGGCCACACAAAAGATGGTAAATATACAGTAGGACCAAAAGTATATGGACATGAGACTTGCCCCCTCTCCTTCCCTTGGCAGCTATAACTGCCTCCACTCTTTTGATAAGGCTTTCCACAAGAATTCACAAGGCGTCTGTGGACTAGCTCACAATTGCAATTTACCCCAAAGGTTTTCAATGGTGTTGAGGGCAGGCCACTTGAGTTCCTCCACACCAATCTCATAAAACCATGTCTTTACAGACCTTGCTTTGTGTACTGGGCCACAGTCATGCTGGAATAGGAAACAGTCTTCCCCAAACTGGGGCCACATAGTTGCAAGCATACAATTGTCTAAAATGTCTTTGTATACTGTACTATTGGACATTACCCTTCACTGGAACTTAGGGGCCTAGCTCAAACCCTAAAAACAGCCCTAGACCGTTATCCCTCCTCCACCAAACTTTATAGTAGGCACTAAATATTATGGTAAATAGCATTTGGCTGGCATCCAGAGTCCAGTGGCGGTGTGCTTTACACAACTCCAGCTGAAGCCTCCCATTGCGCATTGTGATCTTAGGCTTGTGTGAAGCTACCCATTTCATGAAGTTTCCGGCGCACAGTGCTTGTGCTGATGTTGCTTCTAGAAGCTGTTTGGAGCTCTGCAGTGACTGATGCTACAGAAGACAGACAATTTTTGTGAGATGTAATATACTTGTTATAATCATACCTGGGAACTCTCCGGGTTTGACCCGAAGATTGCGGGGTGAGCACTGCTTCTCTGGTTCTCTGGGTCAAGACCCGAATCCTCCGGGTCGTGGGAGCGGGGTCTTGACACGCCCTGCTTCCTGGCCATTTTTCCTTTAAATTGGGGTGTTTCAGCAGGAATTCCTCTTAACGTCATCGAGATCGGCCACCAACGTCAGTGGGACCACCCACTGATGCCAGTGGGTACGCCCACCGGCGTAACGGGACCACCCGCTGATATCAGTGTGCAGTCCCAGCCACATCCCGCAAGGGAAGGCTCAGCATAGCCGGAGATCAGAAGTTCCCAGGTATGGTTATAATACGATCTTATATATTGCAGTGGGTGTGACTGAAACACCTAAACTCAATAATTAAGAGGGTGTCCACCTACTTCTGGTCATATAGTGTAGCACAGGGCTTGACAAATTTGTTGTGAATCTAGGCGCCAGCTAAAAAAGTTAGGAGCCAGGATTTTTTTTAAACTAACAGTTGGTTAGGAGTGATCTGATCATCATCAGCCCACTTACTAAACTCACAGCATTTGACCTGGAAGCACCCTGGACTTTCAGGTCAGTGCTGGTTTTTTTTGTTTTTTTTTTTAATAATTTTTTTTGATAGTTTATTTTTATGTTTTTAACGCTTTAAATGCTGATGTTCCATTGGAGCACAGCATTGACTGATATTTAGCCCCTACAAGCTTGTGGGGACAAATGTTAACCCCTGCAATGCCACGAATGTGTTATACACAATTGTGGAATTGAAAGGGTTAACGCTGCACTGTCGCTCGCAGGGATTGACTGTCGCTCTCAGGGTTTTCCTGCAACCGCGTTTTCAACCTACAGGATCACTCCGTGGGAGTGACCTCAGGCTCGTGGGCGGGCTCTGAGTGGCTATGGTGTCTGCCCAGACAGCAGCAGCAGCAGCGCCCCCGCGTGGTGATGCGGGGGTAATTTTTTGTGGATGTAACAGGCTGACAAACACCTAAACCCCAGGACAGAATTCTCTGTCGCCATGGCGACCTGGCGCCTGGGATTTGTCGAGCCCTGGTGTAGCAGCACATTTACCAATTGTCTGTGTCCAAGCAGCAGCCACCATGGGCCCCCGATATGGTTGGGTCCTGGGCAGCTGGCTTTCTTAAATTAATGAAATAAAATTCAACTAAATAAACTACCTAAATAAGTAAATGCACTACACATTCAACAGGAAGAACAGGACTTGACAAAAAATAAACTGTTACTCAATACTGCCACCTACTGATCAAACAGACTATTCGCATGATACTCAAAGAGTAAAAGAAATACCATATTCAAATCCATGAAACATCTTGTACAAAGCTACAATGATATGTTACTTTAGAGAAACTGAGACATTTCTTTTAGCCAGAAAACGATCTTTACAAGACTGTAAAAATTTACTGTTTTGTCTGCCCCTTTCAGAGTAGTGTCACCAAACTGGTCATTGAAACATCAGGTGAAGAGTTGCTTGGCAACGAACATCGAGAACAAAAAAGCATGCTGTTCTTTCTACCAAAGACCCCATTCATTACTAATTGGAAATGAAGAAATGTCTTGCAGGCTGACCAGAAGCTAGTACTTTTAAGTAACGCATTTTGGATATTATCTACTGAAATACCGTATTTGCTCAATTATAAAATGACCCGATTATAAGACGACCTCCCAAAATTTAAATATTAATTGAGAAAAAAAAAGAAATAGCCTGAATATAAGGCTACCCTATAAGAAAAAGGTTTTACAACTAAATATTAATTCACATGTAAACTATTTTTTATTTCCTTTTATTTGCCGACCTGCCCCCCAGTTATGCACATCTGCCCCAGTTATGCACATCTGCCCCCCGGCTCTGGCCCCATAGAAATCCCTTATATTCCTTTATATGCCTCTATGATATGCCACTCTGCCCCCCAGAAATGCCTTATTACCCTATCTGCACCTCTGTCACCCAGATATGCCTTATACACCCCGATATGCCACTCTGCCCCCCCAGACTTACCAATGCATCCCCAGACTTGTCCCCTGTGCTTCAGACTCCCTGTTGTCTAGTGGGGGCAGCCAGATGCACATAGACAACCTCCGTTTCTGCCCAGCACTTCCTCTGGGGGTTCTATGATGGAGTACAGGAAGGTCATGTCACACCAACGCTTTCTCATAGAAGCCCCAGAGAAAGTGCCGGCAGCAGTGGAGGATGCCAGAGAGGAGGATCCAGGTCCCCTGCAGCGCTTCAGGCATCTGCTTTTTAGTCTTATAGTAAAACCTCTATTTGAGATGACCTCGAATATAAGACGAGGGGTATTTTTCAGAGGATTTGCCATAGCAAATACGGTAATATCCAAAGGTTACTGTACATTTTATTCCTGGAAACCACTACAAATAACTGAATACTTTTTTATTTCTTCTGCTCATATGGTGTGTTTATTGGAGGGGCAGGCTGGTCTCTGAGCTGCCCTAATTTTCTGGTATTGGGACAGTAACAGAAATGTTTTATTCACTGATCAATAGGCCCACTAGGCCCAAGCCTAAGAAAAGGTGCAGGGGGGCAGAAGCCCCATGTTACAAAAGAGGGGGGCAGATCGCCCTCTGGAGCGATAAAGCCTCCGGATCCTGCCACACAATGGTCCAGTTACAACAGAGATCTTTGATCTCCCCAACCAGCCTATTTATGATATAGAGGCTGTGCCAGCTCAACACAGCCTCCGAAGACTTAATTTAAAGGCGCCTTAAAGACACGTTCGCCGGAATATAATGACATCATATCCCCGCACTCTGTTTGTTAAAGGCATGCAGGCTTTTATAGTATCGGAGCTGCATACCACAGAGAGGTAACTGCTGGTGGAGCTGCCCTAGGTTGTGGGGGTATTTTGAGACGTGGGCTGCTAAATGGTCCCAAATGAGACATAGGCCTCACCAAACAAAATGTTAAAATTTCAAGTATGGAAAAAGGAAGGGGCATGTTGCATTTTGTGTCCCTTAAAAAAAAAACCTTCACATGTTGGGTATTTTCAAAATCAAGACACTTACAATAACATTTTTTGTCATATTTTGATCAACTAAACTAGTTTGGGGAACATTTTCATAGTAAAATATTATATCATAGTTAAGTAAAAAGCAAAAAAGCTGAAAAAGTCTCATGTTTTGTACACAAAACACCCGTAGTAAAGAAGAGGTTAAAACGACTAATAAAGACTATACTTTGATCGATAGGTAAGTAACTTCAAAATGTGCCGCACATGTTATAGCACTGCATACGATAAAGCCAAGACTCTGGCCCCCGATCTGTTGCTATTTCCATTACCCTGTCTGCGGGCTTCCAGCCAAGTGCCCAGCCTAAGGGTTATCTGATCAAGCACCCTGCCCAAGGGCTATCCAGCCAAAAGCCCTGCCTGGTGCCTATCCAGCCAAGCATTCTGCCTAAAGGCTATTCTGCTAAGAGCCCTGCCAAAAGGCTATCCTGCCAAGCACCCTGCCCGAAGGCTATCCTGTCAAGTGTTCTACCTGAAGGCTATCCTGTCAAGCTCAGGATAACTGCCTGTACTAACCAGTCCAGCCTGTAGTATCGAGGCCCTGTCTATCCCTTCGAGTCATAAGTCATACATCATGTGGTACAGATACTCCATGGTATCCCCTACTGCTAGGCTCCTCCTTGTTGTTCTAATTTATGATGGCTTAAGTGAAATGAGTAACTAAACAAAGTTCAAAAAAATATCTTCCCAGCTTATCTTCACAAAATATGTATCCTCTGTTGCCATGATGACAATGCGACCTTTTCTCATCCAAGTGCGATCAAGCTTTCTGTGCTCTGTCACCATCACAATTTCACCCTCCACTTTCTGCATGTTCTTTTCCAATTGATTGAGGATGCTGCAGTAATCCTGCTGGGCTATGCACACAAACTGGAGAAGCAGCATGGGGGTATCACGGTCAGGACTACTTGCCAAGCCGTGACATGCATGGGCATGAAGGGGTTAATAGCACCAGGCCTCTGGATTTACTAATTTGACCCCTTAACAAGGCATAAATTACACCAAATTAACCCCCAAATCCTGCCTGTATCCCTCCAGGTAGTCTGCCACCACTCATGATTTTGATACCGGATTCGTGAGAAATCCGAATTAGAACCTTTATCTCTATATATATATCAACCCACCCTGGGCAACCAACATATATATATATCCTGTAAAACTTAATAACAATATGGTAACGTGTTATCCTCTCTTAGGGTTTGTGGATATCAATACTAGAGCCCAAAAACAGACTTGGATTATGAATATTTTAATAACAAAAAGACAAAGATTACACAGTGCCAGAATTACAAAAACAAGACATACAAAATAAAAATAAAACAGCAAACAGTTCTTAAAAACAAAAGGGACTTAGAAACAGGACCCTCACTCACGAGTTTCTCCAATAAGTAGGCCTGTGGGAACTCCTTAAGTCCAGATGGTTTCTTATGATGTTGTTCTGATCACAGAATATTGTGGAGTTCTGATTTTCGGTCGCTGCATTGTCTCTAAATCAGACTCTGTTTCAAGAAAACGCCCCTCTGACCACATGTCCAATTATATGACACCTTTTCCAAGAATTGGTTCACATCTTGATGTGCCAATAAGTTATGGTGGGGTAGAGGTGATGGAAACCCCTTCACTTAAGATAGGAATGGAATTCCTCAGGGTCCTTATCTGTTAGGCCATGAATCATTAAATCAACCTCAGATTAACTCATTGAATGCTTAAACAAAGAAACTAACCACCTCTTCTGGGTTACCCTTCCATGCATCTACTACGTTATATGAGTTAATCATGACAGGGGGATTTATGAAAAATTAGCAGAAAAAAGCTATAAATCATTTATCATTATCTGATGCCACAACACATATTCCTGCATTACTTTATAATTTCCCCATCTCAACAAAAAATGGACCAAAATAAAGACCTATACGAAGCAATAAGGCTGTTCTGATGCATCTGTTCTCATGAAGGCATAAACTTCCCAAGTCATGTTACAGACTAAATATTAGATGTGCATATGGTCCAAAAAAGGTTCAAACACATTTTTTGGTTCTTTTTGGCCCATTACATTCTTTGCCCAAATGGGGGGGTATTTTTAATTCATTAACTAAATTCATTGCCTGGTGCCCACATTCACTCACTCTCTGACACTCTCATTCTTGTTCATTCCCTCTCATGCTCAGTAAATGTGTCCCTCCCTCCTCTACAGACCACTTCTGCTTCTCCTTCCTCTTCTCATTCCGCATCTTCTTGTTCTTCATCTTTTCACTTCTATCTTCTCTCTTACATCTTCTCTTTTATCTCCTCTCTTTTATCTTCTCTCTTCTATCTCCGTCCACAACTCCATGGACATAACGTGGCACAGAAGGATGAACTTCTTCCAAAATAGTGGCCCTTTTGGTGTTACCCTCTCCCCCGATTGGAGGATCAGAGGAGAGGACATCATTTTTTGCTTCGTTTTCATCCATTTCGTGGGGGCCTGGCCTCGTTTTCGTGACTTCGAATTTGCGAATTTGCACAAGTCTACTAAATATTCATAGTTTCAGTCCACTGAAGGGATTATGTTGATATTTTATAGTATATAGTATTCCAATTATGTGAGACTTTCAAAATAGGGCTTGTGTCTGCCTTAGGATGACAGCGACAGATGCTGTCTATAGTTATCCCCTGACTTCACAGACATTTGGTTTGTTTACCAGTTACAATAAAGCTTTTAATATTCCGCTCTTCAGATGCCATGGTTGGGAAATCTTGCTTGATGTTTATGTACAATAAGCCAATCTAATAAAGGCAGTGTGGTATACCAAGTTTGGATGGTTTTGTTTCATAATGTTCACCTTTAACGTTATTAACAGATGGAAAAGGGGAAGTTTAATGGGAACTCAAAGGCAACACAAAACCCAATGACTGGTTATTTCCTGACATGTACATTAGGAGCGGCATCCTACTAAATGTCCTTAAATTCTTCTCAAGCACAACATTTGCGGCATAAACTGTGTTGGGTATAATCACAAAGTATATATGAGCACTTTATTAATAAGTCTAAACAATAACAAGATGCCCAAAACATCAGATTTGTACTTTACTGAGCAAGGACAGCATTAAGAGATACAGTAGCATTCTCAACTCGCCATTAAGCATCGTATGATGTGCTGCAGGACATAGGTCTTGCCCCAGCACCCAGATCTCCTCCAATCTTTCTTTATCTCTCCCCTTTATCTTCCCCCTTCTATTAATCTCTTCTATCGCTCCTCTTTCTCTTTATTTTTCCCATTTCTCTTTCTCTCTCTTCAATCTCTTTATTTCTCCTACTCTTTCTCTTTACCTCACCCTTTTTCCCTATCTCATCTTTCAGTTTATCTCTCATCTTTCTCTTTATCTCTCCTCCTCCTTCTCTCTTTATTCTTCTAACATCCCTTTTATCTCTACCCCTTTAATCTCTACCCATTTTTCTTTTATCCTCTATTTCTCATTAGCTCTCTTCTTTTTCTTCATCTCTCTTTATCAGTGTCAGGACTCGGGTGATCAGGTCGGGTAGGAGCCCATGCGCAGGGGATACTTGGGGTTCAGTATGTAACCCACGGTGCATGATTATGCAAACAAAGACACCACAAACAGAAATCCAGGTAATGCAGTGTATTTCATGTATGTAACAGGGCCAGCAAATAAGGGTAATATAGTCTAAGCAAGTAACCGGACGTATGGCAAAATAAAATACAGGTAATAAGTCTTTTGGCAGGGAGCCCGCTTGGAAGGGCGCAACAGACAGAGAGCCCGCTTGGAAGGGCACAACAGACAGAGAGCCCGCTTGGAAGGGCACGAAAGGCACACAGCCCGCTTGGAAGGGCACGACAGACAGAGAGCCCGCTTGGAAGGGTACGAAAGGCACACAGCCCGCTTGGAAGGGTACGAAAGGCACACAGCCCGCTTGGAAGGACACAAAGCAGGGAGTCCACTTGGAAGGACACAATAGCAGGGAGTCCACTTGGAAGGACACAATAGCAGGGAGTCCACTTGGAAGGACACAATAGCAGGGAACCAGGAACAGTACAGGTGCAGAGCCACAGCAGGAAGGTCCATAGACTTCAATACAAAGGCCCTGACTAAAGGGCAGGGCAGGTTCATAAAGGCAGGGTAATCCAGGTAATAAGGCCCAGCTGGATGTAGACTAGGGCTCAACCCAGGTAACAAGGCACACCTGAGTTCTGAGTGCTCCAGAGGGTGGAGGGTGGCCACTAGTGGTTGCAGATGTAAACACCACAGGTATTAAAAAAGCCATGGTTCAGGCAGCGAAAAATTGGTTCCTGACAGTACCCCCTCCCCAAGGAGCGGTCACTGAACGCGAACAGACTGAACAAAATCTGTAAACCTTTAATAAACTGAGCAGAAGGGTGTACTTAACGTGATTTCTTCTTCTTCTTCTTCTTCTTTTTCGGTAAAGCTTGTTCACAGATCTCCAGGTCTTCCTTTCTGATTATATTGCCATTAGAGGTAATAACACAATCAAAGGAAAGGTTATCTGTGGTGCAATCGTAGGTCAAATTAGGACTGGATGCTGAAGAAGTTGATGAGAAGGTATGATTCAGTGCTTTCTCTTTCCATGTACCAGGGGTCACATAGCTGCCCTGTACCCAGGGCACTACTGGGAGCAGGGGGGTAGTACCAGAACTGCACTGGGTCAAAACGGGAGAAGCAGGCTTGGTATGGGAAGCACTGATGGAAGGCCCCTTCTTCCTCAGAGATGGAATAGGGTCATGTATCTTTGCTATCAGTCCAGAGGTGATACTAGGGGCTATGGTAGTCTCTGGTGTATCACACTTTGCTGAGGTAGCAGTGATAGGAGTTGCAATCACGGCTGAACAGAAAGCAATAGGAAGTTCATCCATATGGGAGCAACCCACACTGCCACAGACTGTAGGATCACAGACGCTGCATTCCATCACAGAACAATCATCAGGCTTCAGCTGGACATCCACCGGAGTTTGAGAAGCACCAGGAATCACCAGGGTTGGTATATACTCCATGGGTTCACTATCCTGGGGAATAAAGCTACTTCCCCTTTTAGCAGAGCTCTGTGGTTGTGACGTAGACTGCTCAATCGGTACAGAGGGTTTAGGAGGTTTCAGAGGACATTGGGTGATCCAGTGTCCCTTTTTGCCACAGTAAAAGCAAGATTCCTCATCACGCCTTTGTTGTAATTCGGTTGTGGTAAGGGGTTCACGTTTCCTAGATTTCCTAGGAGATTCCTTTTTAACACTGGTAACAGGCTTGTTGGATTTCTCAGGTGATGTAGCAGGTGTAGGTGAATGGTCTTCATGAGAGTGATTGGAGTTGGAGTCCCAGATTTGCATTAATGATTTGCACAGTTCAAGCAAGCATTCTCCTATCATTTTGATGACTGAAAGTAACCCCGCTGACTCCTTGTAATGGCCTTTGTATTCTGTCAGGACTCGGGTGATCAGGTCGGGTAGGAGCCCATGCGCAGGGGATACTTGGGGTTCAGTATGTAACCCACGGTGCATGATTATGCAAACAAAGACACCACAAACAGAAATCCAGGTAATGCAGTGTATTTCATGTATATAACAGGGCCAGCAAATAAGGGTAATATAGTCTAAGCAAGTAACCGGACGTATGGCAAAATAAAATACAGGTAATAAGTCTTTTGGCAGGGAGCCCGCTTGGAAGGGCGCAACAGACAGAGAGCCCGCTTGGAAGGGCGCAACAGACAGAGAGCCCGCTTGGAAGGGCACGAAAGGCACACAGCCCGCTTGGAAGGGCACGACAGACAGAGAGCCCGCTTGGAAGGGTACGAAAGGCACACAGCCCGCTTGGAAGGACACAAAGCAGGGAGTCCACTTGGAAGGACACAATAGCAGGGAGTCCACTTGGAAGGACACAATAGCAGGGAGTCCACTTGGAAGGACACAATAGCAGGGAGTCCACTTGGAAGGACACAATAGCAGGGAGTCCACTTGGAAGGACACAATAGCAGGGAGTCCACTTGGAAGGACACAATAGCAGGGAGTCCACTTGGAAGGACACAATAGCAGGGAGTCCACTTGGAAGGACACAATAGCAGGGAGTCCACTTGGAAGGACACAATAGCAGGGAACCAGGAACAGTACAGGTGCAGAGCCACAGCAGGAAGGTCCATAGACTTCAATACAAAGGCCCTGACTAAAGGGCAGGGCAGGTTCATAAAGGCAGGGTAATCCAGGTAATAAGGCCCAGCTGGATGTAGACTAGGGCTCAACCCAGGTAACAAGGCACACCTGAGTTCTGAGTGCTCCAGAGGGTGGAGGGTGGCCACTAGTGGTTGCAGATGTAAACACCACAGGTATTAAAAAAGCCATGGTTCAGGCAGCGAAAAATTGGTTCCTGACAATCAGTCCATTTTCTCATTAACTAATTTTTCCCATCTCCCATAATCTAATTTCTCTTGTTTCTCTTTATCTCTGTTCTATTCCTCTCTACATCTTCTTTCACTTTATGTCCTCTCTTTGTGCACATCTCTCCTCCTCGTCTCTCCCCTTATTCATTATCTCCCCCCTTCTTTGTTTGTTCTGCAACTTTTCTCCATTTCTAATTCTCATTCTCTCACATTCTTCCCATTCTCTCAATTTCTCCCCTTTCTTTCTCTTCATTATCTCTCCCCTATATCTTTCTGTTTATCTCTCAGTTTTCTCAGTATCTCTGAGCTCACTATATCAGTCTATATCAGTCTCACTATATAGCTCCCCCATTTTTCCCCATCACTTACCTCTCTGAGGTACTGTGTTGTTGTGTGGGCCCTGTGTCTCACTGCTTCATTGTGGCACGTGAGGTTTCACTGCTGAGCCAGGGGCTGATCCAGAGCCTGATCTTGGGAGAGGCATTCATACTAACACACAACTAGACACACATATTTAGACACTAACACACATGCACACAAATTAACATGCATACCCAGACACCCACCCACAATATATCTAGATACTTAAAGTAAGACAACCAGACACAAACATACTAACATACCCAAATACATATGTTCACATACTTACATACCCAGACACACATGCATACTAACATAGCCAAAGGAATACATTATATTTGGAATATTAAATACATAATATGACATTTTCATAATTTTTGCTCTTTATGGCAACACAATGGATTTGAAATGAAACAACCAAGATGCAAGTGAAGTGAAGTTTTGTCGAGAATACTTTGCAGGCAATGACGCATGGACATTGCTGAGTTTCCTCCTTTGTGATGCTTTGCCAGGCCTTTACTGCAGCTGCCTTCGGCTGTCTTCGGCATGCTTGGTTGAGTTGAGATCAGGTGATTGACTCGGCCATTGCAGAATATTCCACTTCTTTCTATTAAAAAACACCTGGGTTACTTTCGCAGTAGGTTTTGGGTCATTGTCCATCTGTAAAGTGAAGCGCCATCCAAATTAATTCACTAAATTAGGCTGTATCTGACCCAGCGCCATTGGAAGACATGCATACCCATGCCATCACTCTGTCTCCACTGTGTTTTACAGAGTACGTGGATTGCTCTTCGTTTCACCTGTCCAGACAAATGCTGTTCCAGAACTGGGCTGGCCTTTTTAGATGTTTTTTGGCAAAGTCTAATTTGCCCTTTCTATTCTTGAGGCATATGAATGGTTTGCACCTTGTTGTGAACCCTTTGTATTGGCTGCTGTGTTCCCTGTTCCCTACTTCAGTGGCATCGGCAGGGGGGGGCAGAGGGGGCCATGGCACTCCTACAGAATGCTGTGCCCCTCCGAGTGCCCCCCAATTGAAACACCATCCTTTTTTTTTGTCCAGCCGCGGCACACAGCCATTAATGTCCAAACCTTGGCAACAAAAGTAGAAATGTCCAAACTGGGCCCAATTATCCATTTTCCCTCCCCGATGTCATGTGACTCGTTAGTGTTACAAGGTTTCAGGTGTGAATGGGGAGCAGATGTGTTAAACTTGGTGTTATCGCTCTCACTCTCTCATACTGGTACCTGGAAGTTCAAGATCTCATGGCAAAGAACTCTCTGAGGATCTGAAAAAAAGAATTGTTGCTCTACAAAAAGATGGCCTAGGCTATAAGAAGATTGCCAAGACCCTGAAACTGAGCTGCTGCGCGGTGGGCAAGACCATACAGCAGTTTCACAGGACAGGTTCCACTGAGAACAGCCCCCGCCATGGTCGACCAAAGAAGTTGAGAGTGCTCAGTGCTCATATCCAGAGGTTGTCTTTGGGAAATAGACGTATGAGTGCTGCCAGCATTGCTGAAGGGGTGGGGTGCTCAGCCTGTCAGTGCTCAGCCCATAAGGCGCACACTACATCAAATTGGTCTGCATGGCAGTCGTCAAAAGGAAGCCTCTTCTAAAGATGATGCATAAGAAAGCCCACAAACAGTTTGCTGAAGACAAGCAGACTAAGGACATGGATTACTGGAACCATGTCCTGTGGTCTGATGAGACCAAGATAAACTTATTTGGTTCAGATGGTGTCAAGCATATGTGACGACAACCAGGTGAGGACTACAAAGACACAGCCAAGCATGGTGGTGGGAAGTCATGGTCTGGGCCTGCGTGAGTGCTGCCAGCACTGGGGAGCTACAGTTCATTAAGAGAACCCTGAATGCCAACATGTACTGTGACATACTGAAGCAGAGCATGATCCCCTCCCTTCAGAGACTGGGCCGCAGGGCAGTATTCCAACATGATAATGACCCCAAACACACCTCCAAGACGACCACTGCCTGGCTAAAGAAGCTGAGGGTAAAAGTGATGGACCGGCCAAGCATGTCTCCAGCCGTAAACCTGATTGAGCATCTGTGGGGTATCCTCAAACGGAAGGTGGGGGAGCGCAAGGTCTCTAACATCCACCAGCTCTGTGATGTCGTCATCAGGGGAGGGCTGGCAGCCTAAGGCCTGGGGGGCAAGTCTAGTCAAGTGGCCCGTTGCGCCACCGAATTAGCCCACTATACATGCCCATCTTTTCCTGATTTTCTAACGCATATTGATGTAATGTGATGGGACTGGGAGTAAAAAAAATTATGTTTAATACATTAAAAAACAGCTAATCTTTGTAACAAAATAAAATTTAAATATGGAAAAATGGGACCCTAGGCATTTCCTTGGGCCCCTGCCTGTAATTATCTCCAGAGTCCGTTTGTCCCTCATTCACTAAGCCACACCTCTGTTTTACTTACTCCCGGTAGTTCAGGTATAGATCAAATAAACAACACATGTAAACAGCACGTACATGTATAGATCAACTGAATAAGAAATACAAACTCTGTATTTGCAGGTATACATAAATAATGTATGCAAACATAGCATAGCAGAATAACACACAAACCCAGCTTTGCAGGTACAGATCAACTGGAAATCACATAACAACTAAGCATTAAAGGTATAGATAAAAACCCCTAAATTACAGGCATAGATCACAGGATGCACACCCCCAAAGCCAGCCCTGGTGTCCACACTGGCCACATAGAACCCGACCAGCACCAAGATAACATTAACAAATTACAGTCCAGAGTGAGCCAACTTTATCCCCAAACAGCCCAGGGTGAGCCAATTTTGTCCCCAAACAGCCTGCCCTGACACCAGTACAAGCTCTGCAACACCGACACCCAAACACACACACCAGTACAAGCTCTGCAACACTGACACCCAAACACACACACCAGGAGATGCTCTGCCACACCGACACCCAGACTCCAGGACAGGCTCTGCCACATCAACATCCAAACACACAGCAGGACAGGCTCTGCCACACCGACACCCAAACACACACACACACACACACACACACACCAGGACAGGCTCTGCCACACAGACAGCCAAACACACAGACACCAGGACAGGCTCTGCCACACCGATATCCAAACACACACACACCAGGACAGGCTCTGCGACACTGACACCCACATCCAAAATGCTTTCCACACTGGTTTGTTGTTTGTTTGTTTTTCCCCCTTGTGTATTGATGCCCAGCCAGCCCCCCCCTTTGGTTTTAATGTATTTCCCCCCACACCCTTGTGTATTGCCCCATGTGGATTTGTGCCCCCAGCCAGACCCCTTTGTACATTATGCCCCTTGTGTATTGCCCCATGTGGATTTGTGCCCACAGCCAGCCCCCTTTGTACATTATGCCCCAACACCCTTGTGTATTGATTTATGTGTTGTCCCCAGCCAGCCCCCTCCCTTGTGTATTGATGCCCCCTTTGCATTGTTAATGACTGACCCATGTAATTTGAAACCAGCCCCCCACCCCCCACCTTTGTGTATTGATTTATGTGGTGCCCCAACCACCCTGTTGTGTACTTTTACCCCCTAGCCACCCCATTTTGCATTTAATTGTTGTCCCAATGCAGCCCCCCCCTTTGAATATGGCTCCCCTTCCGCCTATTACACCAACTAATTTTTTAATACCGTATTTGCTCGATTATAAGACGAGGTTTTTTTCAGAGCAAATGCTCTGAAAAATACCCCTCGTCTTATAATCGAGGTCGTCTTCTAATCAGACCTCAAAATGTCCGCTGGGGCCATGCTGCTTACCGGGCTTTGATCGCGAGCAGCAGGAGAACAGGAAGCTAGAAGAGTGTCACATAACTCTGCCTCCCCCCTCCTTCCTCTGGGGGCGGGGCCAGATAAGTTGCTCACACAGCCGGGCCCCTGCAGAAGTCTTCCAGTGAGAGATCTGCAGTTCAGGTAAGGGGGTGGGGGAGGGTTTTTGAGTATGTGTGATTAATGGAATGAATGAGTACTTAAATGTTTGTGAATGAGTGTGTGTTAGTATGGATGTTTAAGAGGGGTGGTGGTGGTAGCATGGCATAGGTAGGCTGTACTCAGACTCCTATCATCCCCAGGTTCCAGCATGTACTGGCTGCCTTGGCTTGATAGGAGTGTGATTGCTGTTAGCAGTATATATATACCTCCAGAAATGCCTTTTAACCCCCTATATGCCACTCTGCCCCATGATATGCCTTTTAACCCCCTATATGCCACTCTGGCATATAGGGGATTAAAAGGCATATCATGGGGCAGAGTGGTATATAGGAGGGTATAAGACATTTCTGGAGGCAGAGTGGCATATAGAGGGTTAAAAGGCACATAACCCCCTATATGCCACTCTGCCCCATGATATACCTTTTAACCCCCTATATGCCACTCTGGCATATAGGGGATTAAAAGGCATATCATGGGGCAGAGTGGCAAATAGGGGGTATAAGGCATTTCGGGGGCAGAGTGGCAACCCTGGGGGCAGATGTGCATAACTGGGGGGTCAGGTTGGCAAATAAAAGGAAATAAAAAAATATATTTTTTTCTCAATCATAGCTTTTATTAAATATGAAAATATTGTTTACATGAATTAATATCTACTAGTAAAACTTTTTTTCCTATAGGGTAGTCTTATATTCAGGCTTTTTGTTTTTTTACTAAATTAATATTCAGATTTTGGGGGGTCGTCTTATAATCAGGGTCGTCTTATAATCGAGCAAATACGGTACTTACGTTTTTGCCGCATCCTTCACTGCTGCTGTCCTCCAACGTGCTCTTCTAGCTGTCACAAGGAGCTGTTCCGTGTGACTCCGCCCCCTTGAGCGGCCCATCACATTGATGATGTGACGTGCCGCTCAAGGGGGCGGAGTCACACAGGACACTGGGCGGCACTGTGCAGGCACGCTGGCCGCTTAATGATTTTAAAGCCGCCAGAGTGTCTTACGGCCGCTTCATGATTAACCATTGCAGCCGATGTGGCTGTGACTCTTAAAGCGGCCATAAGACACGCTGGCCGCTTTAAGAGTCACAGCCACATCGGCTGCAATGGCGTTTCGGTGTGCCGGCCAGTTCGGCTGGCCTACCGCGGATGCTGCGGACATTAAAGACGGCCCTGGTGTGGCCGAATCAGCCGCTTAAATGGTCGGCCGCACAGCCGTTTAATGTAGATTCAGGGTGGCAATTGCCCCCCGGCCCAGCCCGCCCCTGGTCGTCATCGAGGAGTGGAAGAGGACTCCAGTGGCAACCTGTGGATCTCTGGTGAACTCAATGCCCAAGAGGGTTACGGCAGTGCTGGAAAAAAATTGGTGGCCACACAAAATATTGACATTTTGGGCCCAGTTTGGACATTTCCACTTAGGGGTATACTCACTTTTGTTGCCAAGGTTTAGGCTGTGTGTTGAGTTATTTTGAGGGGGACAGCAAATGTACACTGTTATAAAAATGTGAGGGGTGTACTCACTTTTGTGAGATACTGTATATATATATAAATATATATATATATATATATATATATATATATATATGTCACAGCAGAAGTGCAGCCTTGGGCTGTCTTAACAGGTCACTTTTCAGCCCAGTCCTGCAGCCTTTGTTGTCTTGGATACTTGGTTGCTCGGGATATATTGTTTGGCCAAGTGGCTAGCAGGTTAGATTACTATAACAATGCACTGTGTCTGCCAGGTGATCAGGCTATAGGTGTCACATTAGCTCATTCAAGCACAAATACCTCATGCTATTTGGCAGCCCAGAGGAATACCATGAATCAAAGGCAGCAATGCAGGCCCTCCACATCCTTCCCTTCCTACCAGCTACCTGCTAATGGTCAGAAGATGCTTTTCACAGGTAAAAAAAAAAACCACAAAAAACTACTTTGCATATAGTTTATTGTCTCCCTCACACTCCTGCTTTTTATTATAGTACTCATTATGCAACATTATTATGTTTTCTTATTCCCTGACATTGTGCTTTTTATTATCCACTAAATTATTTTGACATGAAAGAAGCTAGATGTAAATTAGCCATTTGTGTGATATAAAATGAGCAGTTTATTTCTTGGGCTTGAAAGCCTTTGCAAGTGAAAGGATTTGAGAATTGTATTAAAAACGATTTTGATTGTGATTTAGTTATTCATATATGATGCGGATTTTAGCTGTCCTTGTGATCCAAGGTGGAAGCACAGAACATTCCATGTTAAAAGTCACCCCCTAAAACTACAGACACGGGTCATAGCTAAGAGGTTGATAATTGAGTTTCTCAGTTTCTCTCGGTGTTGAAAGGATTTGGCTTCCTGGCTTGCTCATCATGTGTCATTTGTTGAGTAAGGTCCAAGGCTGGCATGGAGCGCACATGGATTTCTTGGGAAAGACAGTAATGTCCTTCAAACACAGGCCTTGCCAGACTGTCATTAAAGTAAATGAGATTGTAAACATAGTATCATGAGAAACTGCACATGTATATCCCTTGTCTAGTTTAAACATTTTATTCTTGGTAATGCTTAGTAGGTTTGGTACGGCCCAACCTTGTTGATAATTATTTGAATTTCACCTGAGAATGATCTCCAGTCATCTCCAGAGATATCACTTTGGAGCCTTGGGGAGGGCTATGTTGAGTATGAAGTAGAAATAGCAAAAGGTGTGCAAGTCTTCTGTAAAGGAAATTTCAAGGCTTATTTATGTTAAAGATTATAGTTTTGTTCTTTTGCCTAAAAAACAAGAAACATGTTAAACTGTTTGCTACAGCAGACCAAAGTATCTTGCATTTATACATTGTAATACGATAAGTATGTGTATGCCTACAGTTGAAGATTATATATGGCAATGCTGAATGTTGAAAACATCCAGTGATATCTGGACTACATTGTTGCTGAATTATGTTAGAACAATATACGATACATGTGAAAAAAGGGACTGTGCCTTGTTATAAAAAAAACAGTAACTCTGATTTAATGTTTTGGGATTGCACCCCAGTTTTGTAGCAGGGAGACTGGTGCCCCCCTAGACCTGCTACCAAAGTCCTAGTAAGCCTGGACCTGGAGACGTCACTGTGCTACCATTGTGTCATAAACAGATATTGATGCATCCACTAAACAGCATCTGCTGAAAAGTCTATACAAGACCACTGCATTTATTAGTACTTGCATTTCCAGACTATAAAACTAAGTGTCATCATTCACTTTCATGAGGACAGCGGGAGAATAAGAAGCAGGAAAGAAACTCAAGTAAATTAGCCAAGCATGGAGTACACAAACACCAAATACATTATTCATTTACTGAGGAGAGGATTTACAATTATATTAGGACTGTAGAACCCCTTTGTCAACATGTCAGCAATTTCTGATACAAGTTTTGGATTTAAAGTGAGCCATCATTCACACTTTAATTTGCAAATGCCTGATTGTTCAGATACCCCTTTCCCAAAAGTTCTGCTATTTGGCATGCAGCAGATGGGTTTAGCTGAACACACCTTCTTACTTGTGTAAGTCTGAGCATATTGCAATTAATGGGATCGCCTGTGTGTTATGTGGAGGCTCCAACTGCTGCCGTTCAATGCCGTGATTAGTAAAGTGAATCACATTATATAACCAAAAGTATGTGGACATCCTTACAAATTATTGAGTTTTCCAACCATGCCCATTGCTAACAGGTGTATACAGTCAAACACATAGGCATCCCACCTACATGGACATACTACGTACATTGTCAGTAGAATGACAATGAAGTCACAATGAAGTCACACTGAAGAGCTCAGTGACTTTAAACATGATGCTGTCATAGGATGCTTCCTTTGCCACAAGTTTCTGAAAGTTCTGCCCTGCTAGATCTGCTCAGGTCCACTGTAAGTGCTGTAATTGTGAAGTGGAACTGCCAAAAGGTACTACAACGACAGAGCTATGAAGAAGTAGACTGTGCACACTCATAGAGGACTGCTAATGAGGACTAAAACGTATAGCGGGTAATAATCGCCTGTCACTCATTGGAAGCAACATCAGCAGAAGCACTGTGCATCAATAGCTGTTTTCTATTATTATTTAATACTTTTAATTAATTTTGACTTTTTTTATTTTTATGCTTTTTCATACTTTCATTAAAACTTACTTTTTATTTCATATTAGAGAACTTTTTAGTTGTCTGTGGGTGAGTTAATAAGGGCGATTGTTTCCCAAGTTAGATAGGGACATAGTGTACAGTGTACTTGAGTATGCTGCCCGTTTCAGTAGTAGAACACAACGAGGGAAATAAGACATAAAAAATGAGAAGCTGCTTTTCATTGTGATGAATCGATGGAAGACAATTATTTCAGCTTGAGGTTGTGCTAGGTAATAATTATCACATAATATTACTATAGCACCTTGTATCAATACAAATTACCTACGCTGCACCAAACCTGTTTAAAAACATAACCAAGCAACAGCAGTGTGTATTACATTATACACAAAACACACTATTTACCTGCTTTTATAAAAGCAGAAAAGTAAACTGCCCGACAAAAAAAACCATCATAGGTGAGAGAAAGAAAATATCTGCCAAATCTGTACTGCTGATAATAGTAATAATGATAATACGATGGTTTACAAACCTGTACAATAAATGACATAGCAATAGCTGGCATTTCTTTCGCCCCAGTTTCTTACACAAATAAAACCTGCTGTTTCTCTTATCTGTTTGCTTCCGTTCTTGTTCCAGCCAGACACTTTGTTAACATGAAATTGTGCGAGTAACCATTTGAATGACATAGGCACACAGCAATTTGTAACAGACAATACATTACATCAATTGTGTAAAATACTTTGGATCTAGATCACCTTTTTGAAAGGATAAGACACCTCTGGCCAATTGTATTGGACTTTTCTCTTCTGTTATCACAAGTAGCCAATGTTGAGGCAATCACACTATCCATATTCCCAGGACTAATAAGCGAAGTGATAGCCTAAAATAATCTGGTTGTAAAAACTCCCTGGAGAGAATCATACTTTTTGGATGGATTTGTCATTTTTTCCTAAATCCTATTCAACAGCTGTGTATACTGTACTAAAAAGCAATATAATAATACAGATTAGAATTAGAATTAGAAATTCACCTTATGTGTATATCACGGGGAGGGCAAAATATTTTACCTTCCTGTTCTCAAGATCTACACAATCCTGATGTTTGTTGTTAAAGGAACAGTCTAGTCCCCAAAATTCTCTTTTTATTTTTTTAATGTATAGATTTCAATTTATTTTACTGTTTGCAAATTGGAACAAGCAGTGATGATAGTTAGTATGTCTCTACTGAACCAGTCAAATGCTAAAATAACATCAGTGTTCAGATAGCATTTGATTAGAACTTGCGTTTTCCTAAGCATGTGCAAGAAGTGTACTGATGAATGCTTCCTGCTTCTAGGAAAGGCAGATGGGGGAGGAGTGGAGACCAAATTTTGTAACTATTCCTTGTGAATAAAGAATGCCTACATCAGCTTCCATACAGCACAATGCACTGGTGTATATGCAAATAAAGATATTATATAATATAATAGTTCTGTTATTAGATATAAAGTGAAGAGAAAAGAGAACATTTGAGCAAAGGTAACTGACTTGATAATGTTACTTGTGCCATATTCATACGCAGATCGTAACTAAATATGTCTAAAACAATCAAACCGAATATGAAAAACAGAAGCCGTAAGTAATTTTGAGAAATAAATGTAGTTGAGTCTCCATAGCCCTTTAATCAATTAAATGATGCAATCCAGTGACCAGGCTTGTGGCAAATTGTTGTTTATAGCGTATTTAGGCAAATATACTTCACAAAGAACAGGAATACTGAGATCTTTAATAGATGCAGACAGAATATTGAATAAGAGAACATTTCTAAGGTGCTCATAGACTAATGGACTAATTTACAATCATAAAACCAAACAGAAAATCTAAAGCCTCTGCTTGTCTGTATTATATGTGATGAATTGATTTCATTGAAATCAGGCTTGATTGTGGTTTATGTAAGGTTATGAAACAAAAATGAAACATATTACAGTAGATTGAATGCACTTGGATATTCCCAAGCAGTATTCGGAAAAACTCTAAATTATATTTTAATCATTTCAAAAACTGTTTCCTGAAGGTCCAGATAATATAGGAGATTACAGAACAAAACTCCCTGATTTCACCAGTTATATTGGAGATGTGATGCCATCAAAAGAGAGCACCAGCAGCGTGGATTACCTGTGCCGCGCCGCACCAGGCACCCCCCACCCAGTGCACAAAGCCATGTATACAGGTGGGATAGGCTGGGGGGTGACGGCATTCAGCTACCTCAACAGACGTCAACTCTTAAGTAATTATCAGATCAAGGTAATTTTTGCACTCTCTGAATGTTGGAATTGTCTGCAAATACAGCATGTGTTTTTGGGCTTCTAGATAACAGCTATCCAACTCACTGCTTGATCTACTGACCACTCAATGGTGGTGAGTTGTGGTTCCGATTCCAAGTAAGGTTTAAAAACCTTTTTTTAATTTAAACATAACCTCTCTCTCCCGCAAGGTTGCAATATCAGCTTATGGGTCCAGTATCTAAAACATTATGTAACTAATATCATCATATGACTGCTTTAAGAGTCATTGTGCATTTTGTTCTTTCAAATAGTATGACAGAATAGCTATGAAAGAACCCTTGTAAAAAGACAGCTCACATTTTCTAGGCATTGGAAAATACATAGACATTTGCAAGCTATTTTACATTTCTTTTTTAGCATCACAACAATATTAATAATTAGGAATGTTTGCCTTGAGAAAAGAGAATGTTAAGAAATATGTGTGAGTTTTAATATCTATAGTTTGGAAGGAAGATAAGAAGGTATATGATTGAAACATTTAAATAATTCCACAAAGGGAATGCAGAAAGTGGCAGTCTTTTTCAAAGAGTGAAGTCTTTTTCAAATGAATATGGGGACCATCTATCCATTGCCTAAAACAGGGGTGTCCGCCACACACCCACACACAAACATACCTGGACAGACAAGCATATACAGACAAAGACACAAATTCTTTATTATTATTTATGAAATAAAAACTAGAACTGAAGAACTGATAGACTAAGACAAATCAATGCACTCTGTAAAAAGGGCCATGTGGGCAAGCTTACAATAGGCAGATGTAGTAGAACTTAATGCAGAGAGTGAATTTAACCATTAACATGGCATAATGCTAGCCTGAACATAGGCCAAGGACCAAATAATGTTTGAGGTTCTCACAGCAAGTTAGAAAACAGGCAGGCTATATGGTCCAAATGGCTTTTACCTGAATTAATGCCAGGGTTATGTACAAAGTTTACAACTGGCCTTATCACCAATGTTATGGTCCAGACAGGAGCAAGATTTTATGGCTTGAAGTGGTGATGAAACCACTCTATAAACTTGGCACCAAAATGACTTTGTATACATAAACTATGTTTCAAAATAAAATAACTTTGCTGCATATTTAGTTATATATCCCATATGCAGTTACTTCAAATAAAATGTGTTTTAGAGAAAGCCCATGTTCTGTGTTTTCTTGGGAACCAATATTTGCACTTTACCCCTATTACTTTGGTTACTGTCGTGAAGTCTGTTATAATTGTGTTTTTATCTGGACAAGTACAATCTTGTCAAGGTTTCCCTATTCTGCTCCACCAGTTCGGCAAATGGGATGATGAAGAATAAAAAGAAGGAGATCTTCTCTCATTGAGATGATTACGCCGGAGAAGGCATCAATTTGTCAGGCTTGGTTTGCTCATTTTAATTGAGAACTAAATTCTTTTGTCCTTCAAGGATTTTCGGTCATCGGCATAGCAAATACTTGCGTTAACCCTTCCTAGGATTAAAAAGGTACTGAAATGAAATGAAATGCTAGGTCCCTACCTATACAACTTAGAGTTTTCAAACCTTTAGAAGAGACAGTTTAATGTAAGTAATCTGTGAGTATTTTAACATTCATTCTTCAAACTGAAAAAAAAACCCAGCTCCTGACCTCCTCTGTGGTCGAGCGATTTTTGCCGCTGGTTGAAGAAGCCAATCAGTGGCAGGAAAACGCTCCCATTTTTATATTATTGTTCTACATACATGATAAAAAAACTCCCAAGCAGGTTTCATAGCATTGCCTAGCAAAATATTCTCCAAGGAGGACTGGCGTTTTTACAAAACACCACAGGGCATTTCATCATTAATAGAGTAGATGGATGGAACTACATTAGTGAAAATATTGTTGTATTGTGCTGTTCTCATAACTGGGATCGAGTATATATTGTGGGTCAGACAGATTTTGTAAATCTACAGTTTTCAAACCATCACATGAAGTAAAAGTAACTTTTTCCTGAGCAAAAGTACTAAAAATAAATTGTAATTGCATTAATCATTAGACTTTAAATGATGGGAAAGGAGTGGGTCCTCTGAAGACTACACAGAATGAATATGTTAGCATTGGAGATCATTCATCTATAGTAGTGGCTCTTAAAGCCAGTCCCCAAGGCACACTAACAGGACAGGAATAAAACATCCACTGTTGTCATGCCTTGAGTCTCTAGACCAGGGGTGTCCAACCTGCGGCCTTCCAGCTGCTGCAGGACTACATCTCCCATAATGCTCTTTTGTCTAAGTGGCTGGCAGAAGAGTATGGGAGATGTAGTCCTGCAGCAGCTGGAGGGCCGCAGGTTGGACACCCTTGCTCTCTAGACCATAGCATGGAAGAAGCCCAAACTGTGGGAGAGAACCACTAACCTATAATGTTGAGTTACTGTTCTTGTATTTGCTATGATTCATGTAAGGCCACAAGAGCAGGGTCCTCATCTCCTTCTGTACCAATATTGTTTAATCTTGTTAATGTTATTATCATGTTAAATTGTTTTTGTTAAATATTGTATTATGCTTTTTTGTACAGAACTATGGAATCTGCTGGCGCTATATAAATGTAATGTAACGTAAACTCCAATAACAATAGATGTATATGGTTCTGTTAGTGTTTTGTGTTTCTTTTGAATGTAATGGGCTAAACCAGGGGTGTCCAAGACTACATCTCCCATACTCCTCAGCCAGCCCCTTCGCTGAAAGAGCATTATGGAAGATGTAGGGCAGCAGCTTGGACACCCCTGGGCTAAACAATAGTCACAATAAACAGTAAAATAATTGTTTTTTTTGCTTATTTAAAAATGAATAACCCCCTGGCCTGTTGCTGTGATGGTAATTAGAACGTGACCTTTATTGTTCTATATTTACAGCTCGGGGAATTTCGCAAAGCTTGTGAAGATAAAATAACCCATAGGTATCAAAACCCATGGTGAGTGGAGTGTGTGTCAGCTCACTCTAGTGATTATAAAGAGGTCTCGTCCAATGTGTAATCAGGAAGATATCCCAATAAAGCTATTTGCACCGATCTCGATAATGCATGTTTTTGGTAAACATATTCACTCAAATTTATCTTTAAATATATATTATATAAGTTCCTGAAACTTGAAAATAAGGTTGTCACCAACCCTCCAGTTTAAAAAAATTGTTACTGTATGGATTTATTAGTAGTGTCTCACGCCTGCAAGATCTTTCACACTTTCTACATATATTAGATGTACAATTTTAACATTTACCACTTGCTTTATTCTTACATTTATTTTCTAAAAACAGCACCAGGTATACTTTCCTGCAATCAAGTGTAACATCCCAGCTAAGAGGGAATCCATTAATATTAATTCAAAAACTTGTTTTTCAATTATGTAGATTATGTAGAGTTATGTCCGGCATTGCTCTTATAGATCATTAACACAATTGTCATCTACACCATACATTCACATTATCTATACAATCGCTCACAAATGATTACACCAGGAACGAGGTTAATGCCCATGTTAAGGGAACACGTCTGGGTACATGGAGTGTTATCTTTATTATCACTTGTTTATGTCTTGAGATGTGTCGTCCTAAATAACAATGGCACTTGGAGTTAAGCTAATACTTTCAACACTTGGCAACACAATCAAACTGATCCTAAAAAAACTCCATTCCACCGAAAGTGTTCTTTTAACTGTATTAGTAAAAGAGTTTGGGTTAAATGAACTCCTAGATTGCTTTAGCAAATGTTTTTTGCCTTTTTTTTTCTTGTGCATGGGAACAAATGCAAGGTGTTTGGGTGGAATAAAAAAATCACTTGCGGGCAGACGGGATGTGTTAGCAAAGCACTTACGATATTAGGAAGAAGAGAAAGCTTTCTCACCTGTGAGGTTTTTAGTGCCATCTGCTGTGTGTCCAGAAGTAGCATAGAAAGACAAGACAGCTGAGCTGCACAACTATTAAGCCTATACTTAAAACTATTTATTCATACACAGGACACACAAAAAAAGGAAGTGGGGTAGGGGTGGGATAGCCGGCCATAGCGTGAGCCATGCAGGCTCCCCACTATGGATACATCTTAGTCCATCTTCCGAACGGATGCCGTGTCAAACCACTTGCTCAGTCAGCCTTTGAAGCATCAAATTGTCCAAAAAATATGGTTGCAAAAAAAGGATCTTCAGTTTTTTACATATTATTTGCACGCAGTAAGTGCTCCTTGTGAAGAGGGAACATTTGATTGAGGACAATGGCAATCCTTGCCCTAGAATTACTGGGCCCGATTCAATGATCCGACTAAACCTTAATGGTGTAAAAATAAACAGTATATTTTCTGAATACAACTTGATTTAGTCAGGTCCATATTGTTTATACACGTGATTCATTTTGAAAGGTTAGGATGTAAAGTGCTTCATCTAACTAAAAACCATATAAAACCTCCTGTAATCCTACCAGTGTTTATTTGTGGAATATTTTGTTTTCTCTTGCTCTAAGGTCCCCTCTGCCACATATTCTTGATGCACAAGGATTTGGAGAACGAGTTTCCCTTGCGTGGAACCATGAGAAATATGATAATTATTGTTACAGCAAAGGTCCTTGGGCTTCGTTGAGGAAGCAAAGCAACCTATGTACATCAGCTGTGGAACACTTTAGACCGGCAGGTAGATATTTCATCATTAAAAATTCTCATCCTGCATGAATAGAACAAAAATAAAAAGTACCACATGCCATATGATCTGGGACTTTGTGTGCCAAGAAGCAGAGACCTATCTCCATTTTATGTGGCCTCAATCTGGTGGTTTGATGTGAGGAAACATGATCCCCAAGATCTGCTGCAATACCTGAGGTCACTGGCTATGACATTGTGGCCTAGTGCCCTCATTCCCTAATACAGAGGGACTTGGAGATAGAGCAACATAAACAGATATGTAGTATTAGAGAGACATCACCTATTCCCTCACACTACAGCACCAGGTAGCGCCACCCCAATACAAAAAAAGTATCCTTATTACAAAGTGTAGTGCTTGTAATGGAAGATGCAAGTATGCACCAGTCCATTGTAACCATGTCATGAGTTTGTACCTTTACTGCTAATCCTACAAACACTGTAGTGACATATTATATTCTATGATAGTTGGAGCGGTAAACAGTAACTTTCAAACACCATTGCTGACAGTACATTCTTCTTAGTGAATTTTCCACCAATGCATCCATTTTGCTGCTGCGATGTGTTAACCTTCATATGTGGTGTATCCTTCTTTCAGGGACACCACCTGGAAGCCGCCAATGAATAGTAGAAGAGAATCTTGGATGGAATAACGACAAATAACAGTTACAGTGTAGAATTATATTTGATGTATGAGAGAACTTCTAAAAGGCCATCATTCAAGAAATGTGGCTCATCTTCTACATCACCTTCTCAAATTTAGCTCCCTTGGTAATATAGGTGGTCTGAATACACTACAGACAGCACAGATCGAGGCACCGACTATACTTATATCCATCAGGAAAATTCTGCACCTTTACACTGTGGTAGTTGATAGTAAATGTTTATGGATTATGACGACTTCATTATATGGGGTTCTGGAATGTGGCGCATGCGCTGGAGTGGTTCATTAAAGGAAACACAACTAATATATAGTCATAAGTATAATATCCTCCTTTGCTGAATATGCAGGCAGAATTTGGTACCAAAGTTGTAGGAAAACCCTATTATGATTTAGAACTTGTAAATTCACTGTCTTTCACAACCTAGAGAGACCTTGGAATTCCATCAGGACCTCCAGCAGAAGACATTAACTACTGCCTACCAGAACAGATTTTGCCTAAACTTCTCTCCAATAAACCCACGCTCCATGGTTTGTCTGAGTCTGTGACTAAGTTTATCACCTAAGCCCATGTTGCTCTTTATAACTTTAGAATATACTTCTTCCCTACTATGCAGGGCCACTATTGGGGGTGATAGCCTGTACAGCAGGCATGTCCAAACTTTTTTCGAAGATTACCAGATTTGATGAAGTGAACACGTGCGAGGGCCGACCATTTTGCCTGACATTCTTTGAACCATTAAAATTAAATGCAAATTAACTATTTTATGCAACGTTTATTGAAAACGGCATACTTTTTATTTTGTGACTTGGATGACAAATCTAAACAGGTGTTAAATCACTCTGCCTTTAATATATAAAAAAAACAGATCTACATTTGGGCAACTTATCTGTGGGGCCTTATCAGTCCGGAACACGGCCCGCAATTGGCCCTCGGGCCGGACTTAGGACATGCCTGTTGTAGAGGGACTATGAGGCCCCACAAAGCTGGGCAAAACTCATCACCGTAAACCTTATAAAACCATTATAGAAGTATTATAAAATATAAATCTCCACTATTAATCAACTAAATTACTTTAAATGGAAAAGGTATCAAAGTAATTATATAAGTGCACATAAAACAGCACGGCCATTTAACACATCGAATGCCAAATGTTTTCTAAGTGTGCAAGAGCAGGGCCTTCTTCACCGGTTAATTTAAGTATTACAGTTAATTTTTACCGTCCCCCAATCATAGTAGTGTTGCAGAATCTGTTCTACACTAATAAAATTTAATCAAATGTAATGATGTAAGGAAATAAAAAAGCACATTGAATATATTAAAAAATGTTTATTGCACCAATTTCCACATTAAAGTATTGAAAATTATACAGCACATTTAAAATATTCTCAAATTGAAAACAGCTTTTCAAGAAGAAATTGGTGCCAATTTAATTTATGATAAGGAATGTAGTTACATCCCACGCACAGCACTTTTCTTAAAGTGAAGTTTGTTGACACGCACAACTTTTAAAACACACAGACCTGAAACGTCCAAGCCTTTCACAAGATCACAATTAAAAAAACCTCTCATTCTATACTATACCTATGGCTTTGCCCACTGCCACCATCATATACCCCTCAACAAGAGAAAAGAACAAACCGAGCAGCCTATATATTGGTTAAAAAAAAAAAAAAAAATCATAAATTAGAGACTGATGAATTTTTTTATATTCTCTATAACAAAATGACAGCAGAAACAGTTACACTGACCTTTCATTTTTAAAGTTTAGTCCTAGTGTTAACTAAATGTCACAATGTGGCTAGGAAAGCCTTGTTCCACACCATATTATTCTGAGTTAAATTAGAACTTCAAGGTAGATTATAAAAAAAAAATTAAAAAATACCTAATAATGTTAAGAAAACAGCTGGTAAACAGTCGCTAAAATATACTTTGTTAGGCAACACTATTTGACATTATACCATGTTCTGGGCTATCATGCAGTAATGAAGAAATCAGGGTTATTAAACAATCACCAGACAACATTCAAAGCCACTATCATTTTTGATGAGGTAGTAATTTGAAGTCAAAACAGTGGCCAAGATCTATTTAAGTTTAATGGTCTCAAAGTATTAAAAAAGCTTAGATATTAAATGCTAAAAGTGTATTTCCCTGTAGATCTTCCCTTCAACACAATTTCTACTGGGGAAATACAGATGAATTTTTGGGAATGTTTAAAAAAAATAAATTATATATATATATATTACAAGACATTACATAAAACACTACAGGAGAAGGAAACAAAGTAAACTAAAACCTAGCTTGCATGTAGTAATGAAATGATGTCGGGTAATCATGTAAGCTGAAAACATGTAGCTTTGCAGTATTTTGGGTGATTTCCTGCAGGGACTACTTGACATTATTTTGCACTTTAGCCTTTTTATTATTTTTCCCTTAATTTGTAGTCATCGCATGAAGTTTGGGCTTTGAGCACAAAAACTCTTCCTGGCTTAGAGAAACGAGTCCGTCCAAAAGGTCTACCCAAGTTGAACATCTTTTGAAATAATCTGGGACACGGAGTCCATGAGTTAGGCGGAGTGTAGTTCCCAGGGACTCGCTTACCTGTCGAGCTCCTAGTAATTTCAGGTAAAAAGGCTACTGTTGTAGATAGAGTGGTGGGAGAAAAACAATATTGTGCAGTGTTTGAGGATTCGGCTTTTGAAGTTGACAAGATCAGCTACCAAAATCATGTTAGTTCAGAAGCCCCCTTAAATTACAATGATCAACCATGATGAGGGCAACATGGAGAATAAACAAGCTGTCAATGTTCTCCCATGTCAACCTACAGAGCCAACGTTCAACGTGTATAAAAGCGTGTGAAAACTTTTGTTGCTGTACGAACACGAGTTTGCTACAGGCGTAAAGTGCAGTTTCTCTACAAGTGATAGATACTACAAAAGGATAAAATGACAGTAAACCGGTTGTATGAACTTACAATGCAGTATAAAACACGAAAGGTAGGCTACAGAAATGAACCTTCAGTTTTCTGGCAGAAAGAAAATAGCCCCAAATAGATTCTTGTAAACAGCAAACATCTGATTTCAGAAAGAGTGAACTTGATGAAGTGATTTAAGACATCAGACTAACAGGATTGTCATGGCAAGATTGTAACCGTACTAAACGTAACTTTAGAAAACATGCTTCAGGAAAGCCATTCCACAAGACTGTTTATCAAGTAAAATTATAACTCATTTCCATCAACTGGCTTTTACTGATGAAACGTAACCAAGACACTTCAATAACGTTACTTAGTGTGGCAGAGACTGCTATAGTTTTTAAATAAATGCATCTGTAACATGAAACATTACAATAACAACCATATCGTTGAGTGGATCAGGGTAGCTGACCTGTAGCTCTTTAGTTGTGCCCAGCGAGCTACTTGTGGTTCAACAGCTGGAGCTGGTTACCCTGAAGATAATCCGGTGGTATTCCTTAATGCAAAGCGTATTGGAAATAAATTCACGTTAAATGTAGTAAACAGAAAAGATGCAATATGTCAAAAACAGATTTGTGAAAATGTTCAAAAGGTATTAGGCTTCCAAAACAGTTCAGCATATTCACTTCAAACCAGTTGCAAGAAGAAGCCTTTATCGTAATGTAGCTAGGCATTGCTAAGAGGACAGCCTATAGGTAACATGTATAGGTAATGACAAACATATAGTTAATACGGGGAGATAAAATCCAGTAACTCTTGGATTTAACAATCCTGTCTGTATCCAGGGCCTTCATAGTCCTTCCTACGTGAAAAACCAGCTATAATTAAGACCAACCATGGGTCTCAGATTTTAGACTCTTTGTGGCATTTTATATCTCTGTGGGTGTCCCGTAAAAAATAGACAGCTAGATACCAGATTTGCACGTCTGGCTCCTAACCTCATTTTATTCTATTTAACGGAAGCTTTTGCTGATAAGGGCAAAATTATCAGCAGATGCCCAGCGAGGCAGCCAAAAGCCACAAAATTACAAGTGGAAAGATTATAATATCTGCGGTTTTAAATGTAATTTTGATATGATGGGAATGGTTAAAATGCAATAAAATAAATGTTAATCTGGTGGAGGCAGCTAAGGATCAATCAATTAACTGTGGACACTCATGTTCTATCCACTAAGAAACGTTCCATACCTGTTTATCTATTCATATACCTACAGTAGTCTGCACACATTAACAAGTACTTCAGCTCGCCCTTCAGCTGTTTTTTGTTTATTACGAATAATTAGGTTTACTCCCCACGTTGGTTGGTAGATAAGAGCGTCACATTCACTAGACAAGAACACTGATCTTAAGTAAACCAGCAAACTAAGAGACATTTTCCTCTAGTGGTCTCCATGTGTCAGTGCGATATTTTAATCCCTCTTTACCCTATTAGCATACCTAACTCAAGGATAACTTTTTAAACCACATCAGAGAAAGTTATATCTGTGCATAGAAGTGTTGGGGACATTTAATATACAAATAACGGACCTAATGGTGTGGAGAAAGCAGAATTCATACAAAGTCATTCCAAACAACAAAAGGTACATTGCATGCGCCGATCATTATGCATCCCTCAAATATTATATATAACTCCAACGACAACCAGGTTATACAATCACAGATTTTGGCCAGCCAAACCAGACTTATACAAAAAAATAATAATTACTGTTCTAGTGTTATCGAGTCCCCCTTCCCACTTTGTAAATACATCCCAGTGAAGCAACACCAAGGCTACAGGAAGATCTGTAATGCCTTTTACTCCATGTAAACATCAGTCTCTAGAAGAAGAGATGGCATCATCACTTCTCGCTTATCTCAGTCCAGCTTTCGAGAGCATGCCTCCAAATTATCCGGAATGGCTCTCTTCTTCTTCAGGAATGACCATTTGCAAAATTCAGCTTATAAAAGTATTTGGGCAACATGTGGAGAATGAGTGCTTGCCACAGCAGCCAGCAGAGGTAAATCATTGGATCCAATGCTGAAATAGAGAACAAGAAATGATCCTCCTATTATTAGGTACAGATCAAAATGCCCAGTCATGCAATATAAGAAGTGAAACAAGATGCCAACAAAATGAAACTTGTAACACACAAACAACGTAAGATGACCAGATGGGCATTAGGGCTGATGAATTGTTGACTTTTCCCCCCACATTTCTACTTCACTCTAATCTTTACAAGAGTGTGCTAATTATGGCTGCCCTAGTCACAGCCCCGCTTTGTATGCCTAGCAGAATTTTTAGAAAAAATACATTTAAAACTACAAAAATGTGAACCAGGTCAGATGCCATGAGTGCAGAAGAACAGCTGTACCCAACGTCTAGAAAACCACTTACCCTAAAACAACTCCAAGTTCCTTTACGTGGACTCTTGTGTTCCCTCTCAAGTATTCGGACAACATTTTACTTTTCAAATATAACTCTTGCAGCTTGTCCTCTAGGTGCATCACACACTGTTAAAGAATAGAAGATAATATAACAGTAAAAACTGTGTTGTACTTGAAAGAGAAAAAAATGAAATGCATAGATCAAAAAGAAAAAAAAATGGAAATTTTTTTACTTACCGTAAATTCCTTTTTCCTTAATACAGTGGCAGTACCAGTGGGTAATGTTCTTTCCTAGGGACAAGTAGAATCTAAAGAGAGTAAAGAGTTAAATTGCCCAGAGCCCCTCCTCCTTACCCATAAAACCCGGGACCTCTCGAAGAGAACCAGTAAGTAACAAGACACACACAGAAAGATGCTTGCCAAAATATAAGTTTATTCCACCAAAACAGGGGAGGGAAACCTGTACTGCCACGGTATTAAGGAAAAAGGAATTTACGGTAAGTAAAAAAATTTCCATTTTTCCTGGCATACAGTGGCAGTACCAGTGGGATGTAGCAAGATCCCGGAATTGGGAGGGAAAACGCATCAGGAAACCACCGCCTGGAGCACCTTACGCCCAAAATCCGCCGCAGAGGAGGAGAAGATGTCTAGCCGATAATGATGAACGAAGGTGGAGAATGAGGACCAGGTAGCAGCTTTACAGATGTCCTCAGGGGAAGCTGCGGCCTTTTCTGCCCAGGAGGTTGCCATGGCCCTCGTGGAATGGGCCCTGATGGGCCATTGCAGAGTGAGGTTATTGGACTGGTATGCCATCCGGATGGCGTCCACCAACCACCTGGAAACGGATGATTTCGAAGCCGCTCTCCCGGCCGAGCGCCCGAAAAAATTCACAAACAGCTGGTCCGAGGTACGGATGGAGGAGGTACGAGCAATATAAATCTCTAAAGCCCGTTTTACATCCAACGTGTGCCATGCAGACTCTTCAGGAGAGGAAGGAGACGGGAAAAAAGTGGGCAGAATCAAGGGCTGATTGAGACTGGACCTGGAAATCACCTTAGGGAGAAATGAGGGTTTGACATGTAGAACAACCTTATCCTCATGAAAAATGGTGAACTCAGGAGAGGAAGAAAGAGCTTGGATTTCTCCAATTCTCCTAGCCGAGGTAATAGCCACCAGAAAAATCGTCTTCAGCGAAAGCAGCTTAAGGGACACTTCCTCCAGAGGTTCGAAAGGCGCTGAACAGAGAGCATGAAGAACAAGGGAAAGATCCCATGATGGAAAAACAGACCTCCTAGGAGGACGACGAATAAGGGCGGCCTTAAAAAAAACGTCTAATAAGCACGTGAGATGCCAAATCCGAGAGAAAAAAATGACTAAGGGCCGAAATCTGCCCCTTAAGGGTCGAGACACTAAGGCCCAAAGCCAGACCCTCTTGCAAAAACTGAAGGATGGAGTTGATGGACAGAGGGAAAATCGAACGATTCTTGTCGGAGCACCACAGGAGGAACTTGGTCCACACCTGCAAATAAATTCTGGAAGTAGAAGACCTGACTGAAGACAGAAGAAAATTAGACATATCTTCGTCCAGACCCTGGTAACTCAAAATCAGCCTTGCAACAGCCAGGCTGTCAGACGGAAGACCTGAAGAAGATCCGGAAGGACGACGTTCTCCAGAAGCTGGGACGAAATCGGCAGTTCCCAATAGGAGACGGTCAACTGCCTGAGGAGGACAAACCAACTCCTGTTGGGCCAGTACGGAAGGATGGCCAAAACCCTGGCCTTGTCGAAACGAATCTTCTGCAGCACGCGAGGAATCAGAGCCACCGGCGGGAAGACGTAGGCCAACCGGAAATTCCACACCATGGACAGACCGTCCAGGACATGCGGCGAATCCCATCTGTTGAGAGACGCGAACACCGGAACCTTGCGGTTTAGACGAGTCGCCATCAAATCCACTTCCGGAAGACCGAAACGTGCCACCAACGTGCAGAATGTTTCTGGGGTCAAGGACCACTCCGTCTGAGACCATTTTGACCTGCTTAAATCGTCTGCGATTAAATTGTAGCGGCCTCTGATATGAGTCGCCGAAATATCCGACAAATGAAGTTGGGCCCATTCCATAATCACTGCACACAGAATCTGAAGACTCCGTATCCGCGTCCCACCTTGTTTGTTGACATAGGCGACGGCCGATGCGTTGTCCGATTGGATCTTTACCGCCTGCCCCTCTATGAAGGGCCTGAAGGCCAGGAGTGCCTGAAGAACAGCCTTCAGCTCTCGGAAATTGAAGAGCGGGCCGCATCCACTGGAGCCCAATCTCCTCTTCGAAAAAGGGAACCTAAATGGGCTCCCCATCCGCGGCCGGAGGCATCTGTAGTGAGAATGATCCAACTTCTGGGACGGAAAGAGAGACCTCTTGTGAGATGGGTCGACTGTTTCCACCAATTTAAGTGGGACAGGACCTGGCCACTTATTGTGAAGGACGAATCCAGGTCCTCTTCTTGCTTGGACCAGCTTGAGAGAATCTGCCACTGCAAGGGACGAAGCTGACACCTTGCCCAAGGTACTGCCGGGATGGAAGCAGTTAGCAGACCCAAGACGCTCATAGCCTTCCTGACCGAGCAAGTTGGACACCTTTGAAGTGCTGCAATTTCCCGTCTTCTCTTTATCTGCTTGGGACGTGGAAGATAGACGCAAAGGGACCTTGAGTCCACCAAAAAACCCAGGAACAGAATCTTGGAAGAAGGGATAAGGTAAGATTTTTGCTTGTTTATCAACCAGCCGTGTTGTTCCAAAAAGTTCATTGTTGTGGACAGATCTAGTAACAATTTTTCCCGGGAAGCTGCCATGATCAGCCAGTCGTCCAGGTAAGGAATGATGGAAATATTCTGTTCCCTGAGGTGCGAAGTCAACGGACAAAGAATCTTTGTAAAAACTCGTGGGGCAGATGCCAGACCGAATGGAAGGGCCTTGAATTGATAATGATGCACCCTCTGATTGACCCGTAGAGCAAATCTCAGAAACTTCCTGGATGCCTCGGCTATGGGGACATGAAGATAAGCGTCCTTTAGGTCTAAGGTGACCATCAAATCTCCCTCCTTTAAGACCTGAGTGACTGAGGCGATACTCTCCATCCGAAAATGCTGATAGGGAATGCAGCGGTTGACAGTCCTTAGGTCCAAAACCGGACGAAGGGAGCCGTCCGGCTTCGGCACCAGAAATAACCTGGAATAGACTCCTTGAAACCTGTGGAGAACAGGGACCTGCTCTATAACTCCCTTTTCCAAAAGCTTCATGCTTTCTGAGAACAGCGTCAAATTCTTTGTTACCAAGGGGTAAGATGAAATCTGGAAATGGCGGACCGGAGGACGAAAGAACTCTATCCTGTAACCATGAGAAATAATGCGTCGAATCCACGGATTTTGCGTGGTCTGTTCCCAGGAGAGACTGAAATGCTGCAGGCGACCTCCTACTTTGTCAGAATTTCCTTTTGTCCTGCTTTCTCGGCCGGTCTTGGAATTTCTTATCTCCAAAGGGCCCACGAAAATTCTGAGATCTAGCGGATTGGAGAAAAGGCCTCGGGTTCCTATATGGATATCTACGACTCCACCTAGGTCTTCTATCCTGTGGTAAGGCTCTCTTAGTATCAGAAATCTGTTTTATAAGGTCTTCCAAAGGTGCACCAAACAACTTCTTCTTTTCCAAAGGTAAGTCACAGAGAGCCGCTTTTGAGGCGGAATCAGCCGTCCAAGACCGTAACCACAGGGCTCTGCGCGACACAGAAGACAAAGCCATGTTCTTGGCTGATAACTTCAGAGATTCATGCGCCGAATCCACAAAAAAACTGTTAGAGAGCTTTAAGTTCTTTAAAAGCCTAGAAATCTCCGAGTCGGAATCATCCGCAAGACGATCCTGCAAAATCTGAATCCACATGTGCTGGGCTCTAGCCACCGCTGCACTGGATACCGCCACCTTACATTGAGCTCCTGCAGCCTGAAAAATACGCCTGCACGAAGTTTCCGCTCTCCTGTCCATGGGGTCTTTAAGCCCGGACACCTCACCAATAGGGAGAGTAGTCTTTTTAGAGAGCTGGGCCACTTGTACGTCCACTTTGGGGGGCTCATCCCAGGAATATTCCCCTTGAAGCCTGAACAGCTGCTTAAACTGTTTTGAAATGAAAGCTCGCTTCCCAGGGTGCTTCCATTCCCTGGCAATAAGGTCATCCACTTTAGGCAGGACAGGGAAACCCTTAATTCTTCCTATATCATCCTCCAGGAGTAGGCGAGACACCTCCTTGGTGAACTTACGGAGGTCGTGGGGAGGAAAAACCATCTCATCCTCCGAACTGTCACTTGATGAGGACTTAGAGGACCGGGAGATCTCACCCAAGGAAAGGTCAGATGGAGAGGAAGACCTGGACCTCTTGCGCTTGTGAGCTGACCCACTCTTAACTTTCTCCTGGGTCTGAGCCGCGGAGAACTGAAACGATTCCACCTGTCCGTCCCTGAAAGGGACAAGAAAAGAACTGGTTCTCTTCGAGAGGTCCCGGGTTTTATGGGTAAGGAGGAGGGGCTCTGGGCAATTTAACTCTTTACTCTCTTTAGATTCTACTTGTCCCTAGGAAAGAACATTACCCACTGGTACTGCCACTGTATGCCAGGAAAAAATTAAATATCAGTGAAAAATGTGTAGTTAACACACTGGGCATTACACATAAATAACAGTTTTATTTAAAAATATAAATATCATACCAAACTGCCCTTAAAAAATGCCTAATGTAGTAATAACAGCGGGTAATTACTTACAAAAACAGGAGGTGTTCTGAGTTTATAAAGCTGGGAAATAGATTGAAGCAGACTGCAGACTTGACTGGACACCAACACATCTGTGCCTAGCTTTGTATTGTCCAGCGTCATTTTTTGGCTGCTGACTATTTGCACACTCCATTTATCCGTGTCTGCAACAACGCAAACTGCTTCCGCCAAGGGCTCATCCAACACCGGGTGCTAGGAATGTGAAGGCAAGTAGACATATTGACAAAGACGACCAATGTAGCAAAGGAAGAAAAAAAATATATATATTGCAACTCTGATGTTGGCCAATGTAAGAGGAAATCAACAAAAATACAAGGACTATTTTTATGTGCAAAGATCAATTTAAAATTTGCTAGTAACAAATGGGCTAATTTTCTTTGTGCCACCAGGTGTGTCTGATTTTGGCAAAACGATGCCCAGAGTAGCCACATAGGAACTACATTATAAGTACAGTATGTTGTGTATCATCACTGTGAAATCCACATATAAAGGATGAATAAAAGAAAATGCATTAACACATAGGCACGACAGTACCAGTAACATTACGTAGGCTTGGGAACATTTTTAGTTCTCAGCTTAAAATTTTCCTCAGAAGAAAACTAAACAATTTTACGGTATGGATTGACATACAAGTGTTGAGTGTGCCAGGTCAGAGGACAGACACTGCTTCAGCTTCTCACAATTGCTTATCCCGTGCAGCACTAGATCAGGCATGTATGTGGGACAGTAACCACCAAAGAGCGACTTTCCAAAGTGTTTCAGACTTGGAGTGCCGATGATGTCAGACCTAAATGAAAAAAATACTTTTTTAGTGCCTAAATTCAGCTTTAAGTTGATAAATGTCAAACTGGACTGTACAAGATTAGAGTTAATCAGATGTCCCCTCTACAAGTTATTAAATTTTAATTGCCAGGTAAACTGCAGCAAATGTAATAATAATAATAATAATAATAAATACCCGGACACTGTAATTTCTGGTGAAATTCAAGAAAACATTTTGTGTATCAATTACTGCTGAGCAGTTAATGGTTTAGTTACACGTTTAGCTAATTGCTTTCTAGCCCTACTCCGCAAGCAATAGATACCCCCCCCCCCCCCCACCTACACATTAGATAAGAGTTTTTCACTCATGGAATCACCAACTACTGATGTTAGGCTAGTTTTGGGTACCTGAACATTGCTATTGAGAAAAGTTCCTGTTCTACTAATTATTTGGAAAAATATTCTTATACATTTTAATATAAACCCCACAATACCCAAAACCTAGAGACACTATGTTCTATTTCACGTTTCACACCTGGGTAGTGGAAGCTCCGTTTCAGGATATTGGCCAATGTGGCATTGACTGTCTGAAGGGTTGCTTCCCTCTTCATCGCTGTTCCCGAGAGCACTGTCGCAGCTCCTGTTCCGTGGAATGTCTCCTTCCCTAACCTCAATCCTTCTCCCTAAATCCCCACAGGGGACATCTCTGGAGGAGTACCCAGCAGTCTCTGTATTATCAGCACTATGAATGACATCTTTGCAAGTTCTTAGTTCTTCACTGGTTGCTTTTACTGCAGATGTTACACAGCTTGAAACAAAACATTTATCTGACAATACGATTTGTGAAGGAAGGGTTTCTACTGTATTTGTCTCAATGCCATTCCCTTCTACAAAATATTCATCAAAAATACTGGAGCCACCCTCAGAGGAGGAGATTTGAGAACAGATGCTGAGCCTTTTTTCAGTGGTAGTTCTTGTTTGAGTGTTGGTAGAACATTTTGTGGTGGGATGCTTAGCTTTGTCTGCATGTCTGGGAAGTGCTTCTGGTTTTACCCCTGGCTGCTCCCTGCCACTGTCCATCTCATAGTCTGATGAAGGTGAGCAGCCCATTTTGAAGATGACCTTATCTGGAGGATGAATCTGATTATCTGTTTGCATGCACAGCACTTCCTTTGCCCAGTCTGACAGGTTAACTTCTTTACACAATTGCTTCTCATCCTTGAATTCATGGCGACCATCCTTTTCCAGTGGAGACAAACAATCCGAAACGGCAACATCTTCAAATCTACTGCCTGGTGCTCTGGACACTGGGATCAGAATTTCGAGCTTGGCTTCCTTAGCCATAAAGGGCTGCTCTTTACAGGAGCCAACAGCCAGGTTTTCTCCTGTATTTAACTTATTCAAAACATTTTTAGTAGGTAGCAACTCCACTTTACTATTTGGGGCAGATGTTGTAGATATGTTATTGGGTAAAGAAGGGGACATCAGAGCAGGCTCATTGTTTACAGTTACAATGACGTACTCAGACTCTTCCACCTCTCCCTTTTCAAGACAGGTTATGATCTTACTACCATTCTCCATCGGTTCACCTTCTTCTGGGCCCGCACTCCTCACCAGGTTGTTCTCTTGCAGCTCTGAGCACCGGATGAAGTAAGTGAGAACATAAAGGATGCGCTGGACTAAATCCTTTCGTTTGCCAACCACAACTGTTCTAGTCATTCTGACTGGAGAGCCAATTGCCCCATATAAGTCTCCTGAGGGGATTAAAAAAAAAAAGAAAAACTATTTATAATAATAAAAAAAACACCCAAATTAATCTGGCCAGTTGTACAGTACAATATGAACGTGTTTTATTATTTTACAAAACATTACTTTGGAGAAAAGTACCCTAATCCTCACTTATAGAACAAATTTTCATCCCATACAGACAATACAGGAATCTCTAGGTATATTAATCTTGCATGTCTTAAAACTGAACGTCGTCATGAAAAAGCCCGCAGTAATACACTCACCAAGCTGTGCCCAGAGCGGGTTGTATGGGTGTGACTTGGCCAGCAGGCTCACGGACTGCGACGTGTGCTTTTCAGAGAAGGATTTGATTGGAGGATGGTCATTTGGCATCACGGTTGGTACCCATGCCAAGTGGTAAGTTAATACAGCAGTGATTAATGCTGCAAAGAACCTGGAACACACAGATGGGTTTTAGATAACTGAACACGCATTGCTTACAATAATATGCAATGCAATTAGCTTGACTTACTGATTCTTATTAAGCTGATCAATAAGCGAGGTGAACTCTCTTAGAAAAATGTGGCACAGTTGGCTTTTTTCACAAGTGCTGGAGATCATAGTAAGCCACACAGGTTCCGCAATGCGTGGAACATAGTACAGGTTCCAGATAGTCTCCCTGTTTAAAACAGATGTTAACACATGGATAATCTCCAAAAAATAGTTGAGGAAAAACAGAATACAATAATACAGGGGGTTACATCCTAGAATCTCAGGTCTGGGCCATTACCTAAAACGTCCTATGGAAATTGGCAATCATAGCTCTAATTTCGTTAACCTGGAAATGTATCTGGAAGACGAATTAGTTAGGTCATGCATTTAACTTACTTAAAGTGCCCCAGTGCATCCATGACCTGGCTAAGATAAACCTGGACCCGCAGACTTGATTCAGTGATCTTTCTGCAGGATATCATGGCCTAAAAGAAACAGAAACTAGATATGTAAGTGAACATTTCAGTGTTTTGTTTACAGTAAATAAAACAGTCATTTTACATTAATAGGAACCAGAGTTAGAAATATTAATGACATTTTTATTTTTAGCAACTGCACTCATGACAACTGTTATACAGAATAAATGCACAGCAAAGATGCATTGAAAAATAAGTGATGAAACAAGTCATCACAATCGTATACTTGGTGCTACTGTAAACTGACATGCCTATGAAACATAGGTTTACTATTTTTATAGATAGATACTATTTTTTTTCCCCATCTAGACAAAGGTTTGTCCCGGTACCTTTTCTATAGCAGCCTTTAGTTTATTCATGTGTGACTCAAACAGAGGGAAGTGGGAAAAAAAGAAATCCTGAAAACTCTTCTGGGCTTCATCACATTCAGACAGGGAGAAGAGGATGCTGACCGCAATCTTCTTCCTTCCGATCATTGCTGGGTTGGATGTGTAATTTTCATCTGCCATGCTAAAGGTTTCTTCTGTTGGCCTGCAGGAAAAATGGAAGGTCCACAAATGCTTAAAAAAAAAAAAAAAAAAAAAAAAAAAGGGGGGGGGGGCGGAATAAAACCAAACTCGCTATTGTTGCCAAGCGGGAGCTCAGAATTGTGGTATACGCGGGCACTATCGGTGCTATCAAAACTTTCTGGGCTGATTACTTTGCGACAAGACATTGTCCTTGTACAATATGAGTGCCACCAAAAACCATTGTTTTTAATGACCTGAGTTCCACAACAACATTTCCAACTTCATGAATGAATACGTATTATTGTAAACAATACAGTGGGAGACAAAACTCATACATAGTTTAGATGGCATGGGGGATAAAGAATATCTTTAATGAGCCACATTCAGCCCCAGCCTTCACTCTTTACCATAATGCCTTGTGGTAAAACAAGACTAGGAGACCTAGCATCAAGCAATGCTTTATATCCAATACCCTGGATCTATTCTCCCAAACATAATAGAAAGGGGCACTTGAACCATGAAATGACACTTACCACCTAGGGATAACCCCATTCTCTAAACTAGTGGTCTGACTTCTCAGCCAGCGTCGCTGATAGCTGCTGGCACAGTTGCTTGAAAATGATGAGCTTGGCGATGGCAGTGGGGTTATGAGTAGGCTACTCAGAGAAGCTGAAGAAAAAAAAACAAAAAACAGTTTTTGTTTTTTGTATACATTGTACAGCCAATACACTGTTTTTGCAGCATGCTTACACCTGTTTGGTTGGCCTCATATTATACATTTGTATTATTTGAGCCTGTGACTAGCTTAGCGCACCGACATTTTTTCTTTTCCCTGTTTGCACATATTTGAGGTTGTTGGCTCCTCATCAGTCTGGTTGCAGCTTGCTGTCCAGGGGTTAATAGGGAGGAGGTTTAATTGCACCTCCCCCAACACATTAATAAAGTTTTGGTAGCCGTATAAACTGCTTTGTGTGCCCACTATGTAGGAGGTGAGAGTAGGTTCTCACCCTATTGAGAGTGTGCCTTGACGTGGCGGGTGAGCTTAATTATGCTTTGGCCAATTCATAAAACCAAAACCTCTCATTTATATTATGTTTATGTATTTGTTGCCAACTTTATTAGGGTAAGAAGCGCAGACAGTTTTTGTTTTTTTTGTATACATTGTACAGCCAATACACTGTTTCTTACAGCATGCTTACACCTGTTTGGTAGGCCTCGTATTACACATTTGTATTATTTGAGCCTGAGACTAGCTTAGCGCACCGACATTTTTTCTTTTCCCTGTTTACTCAGAGAAGCTGACAAGAAAAGAGAAAAAGTGGGAAAATGCAATTAGATGTGCATTAAATTGGTACCGTTAGCTCATGAATGTGTGCGGATCCTCACATTTCCATAGAAGAAAAACAAACTAAATATTTCATTAGTGCAGATCTAGTTTTTGTGACAGCTGTGGGACAAAAAGAGAAGACGACTACGGCTATGAAAAACCATTTATAAGCTAAATAAACCTTAAGACAGGTAAGATAGGCAGACTTAAAAAATACCTGATCGAGCGATGCCACTATCCTTATCTTCATTCTGTCCTCTGCTGGGCATGTCCACAGGTGTGCTGTGGGCTAGACAAGGGAGATGGAAAAAAGACACAGATGAGCAGAGCATAAACAGAAACATACAATTTCACCTAGCATGAGGTTGGCAGTGATTTGAGGACCTTACTCAAAAACCCGAGAGTGAAGAACAATTACATTTCCACTCAATAATTCCTTATACAGCGAACTCTTCACCAATGTGTTCATCAGCCAGGTTAGTAGTCATCAACAATTATGTTATGTCCATCATGCAAGGCATTTGTAAGCGGTGGCCAGAGCACAAAGCAATATGCAAAACTCTACATCTGAGCGGCTGCAATAGTGCCTTAATCACAAAATAAAAAATACTATTAGTAAAAAAAATACCTGTTTTATACTATTAGCTATGCCCAAACCTCCAATTTTCAATCAGGAGGTTACACGCATCACCCAAATTGTGTTATGGCACTCCGTACATCTAGACATAAGTTGCTACAAAAACTGCCCATGTGTTAACATGTATTTACACATTCTTTATGACATTAAGATATTTTGCAATACGTTTTCTTTAAAGAAACGTGCACTAATGTTACTAAGCTTGCAGCAGAAGAGGTAAAAATGACGCATCAGCGTGTAACTCAGTAAATGGGGAAAGGTTTAAATGAGTAATCATGGCGACCAAAGCCTCAAAATATGGTGGCTGACAGCTTTCTTAAAAAAATAAAAAAGATGAAATATGGCGTGTTAACATGTTAACACGATTTACAGGCAGTTTACATGGATTATCGTCAAGTTCAAATTTCGTTGTGAAACGGCTCAACTTAAGGCACTACGAGACCCTATAATTGTGAAAGGAAATCACGGTTTGAATTTGTGGTTCGCAGCAAGGCCATGGAGGGTTTTTGAGAGTCTTATTGTGTCTTGCATTCCACACACCTGCAAAGAAAGAGGCACTCCGGATGAGCCGGAGAGGACGGGCGTCAAACATGCCAGGCAGCAGTTTGCTACCGCACATCTGTAAAACACCTAAAACAGGGAGCGGAGGCAAACATGGTGAAACGAAAACAAACAAAACATAAAAAGCAAAAGAAACAAAAACTTTTAAAGTAAATTATTAAAGCCGTGTCAGTGTATCTGATGGGGGATAAATATCTTGGCATGTAGATCCACATAACATTCGTTAGGGACTGCTGTGACATGTGCCAGAAATTAGTGAGCAAGTGAACAGACGGCTTTACTAATCCATAGTAATGGAGTCACAAATGTCTTCTACTTACAGGGAAGCAATCATTGCATGAGAAATTTAAAAAATGAGGCCCACAAAGTAAACTAAAATATACACCCTGTAGATGGATATGGAACCACTTGATGATCGAGAACGTTGCGAAGAAGGGGGGGGGGGGGGGAGTATCAATCGTCTGGCAAAATGGCGATGCATGAGCGTATATCTCAGGTTGTGTGAATGTAGCCAAGAATAAAGAAGCAGGCTTAGAAATATGAAATATAGTTTATAATCAAGAGTGACTAATAAGTATCAATGGAATGAACTGTGTAACAGATTAATATATACCAGAGCCAAACGTTCATCTATTTCAGAAGCTTAGCATAGCGCAAAGTCATGGATTGCGGGACAGCGTGGTGATCAAGTCACTTGTGAATCATACACAATGTTACGGAGAGAACCCACTAAAACAAATCTCTCTTTCATATAGAAGGCGCGAGTATAACTACTTTTTAACGGCGTCTGTACGTCAGCCTATTCCAGTTTGAATTGATACAGGTAAATTGAGACAAATAGATCGGCGGAAATAAAAATAACAGTTTCATACCCAAGTTAGATCCACTTTGATCTGATGCCTGACCACTCAGACTCGTGCCAAGTTTTGCTGTACTGGCATCTGAATTTATGTTCTCGAGGCTGTCCTGCAAACTAAAGCAGAAGAACTAAAAATCAGTAAACACAAAAAACCCCAGTCAAACTATAACAATCTAAACAGACATTAAATATCTTCCAGCCCCACGGCTTGTCACAAAGGAACATGCACATTTTTCAAAATCTTACATGTTTGTGCTCCCACTGAAACTTCCAACTTTGGCAGAAAATACTTTACTGATCATCAGTTGAGGAGGGCAACTGGTGAAATAAACACATATTTACAATAAGTAAAGTGTCCTGATCCTCACATTGAAGGTAAATACTGTCAGCAGATATCTGGAAACAGATTGTCATGCGGTCCTGTAGAACAATCCCCAGGAAGATTTGGTCTGCTCACACCTACGAGATCATGGCACATGGAATTTAGGGAAGATATCCTAATGATTACACATTTGATTGGTCTTGGAAGATAAGTAAATTGATACATTTCCAGACCAATAAAAGTGTCCCCCTATGCATCCCTCTCACATCACTGACAGCTCTCAGACATAACCAAGGACCCATTAAGGTGTGAGCCTTTACATCAGGAATTGAGCAGACTAGATGGGCCAAACTGTTCTTATCTGACATCAAATCCAGGTTTCTAGTTTGGTATTTAAATGAACATGTTAAAAACAAATAAAAAAAATATTTTTAAATATTTCAAATGCATATGTTCAACAATTAAATGATTTACATAGAATAATTTAAGAAGGACAAAAACATAATGCTTGGCAGGATATGGTTAGAAAGCCCATAATAACATTATAATGTTACTGCAGCCGCCAGATTTTATCTATATATAAAATATTGACTTGTTTTAACTTACCGTATAAAGTGGATTTTCAAAGTGGAGCCCTTATAACTCATTGCCACGGAGCCAAACATCATCTCCCCCAACATATTCACGTCAGATGCCGGCTTTGTGTACTGCAAACAACCAGATATGTTATAATGCAGGACTCTCTCCACCTAATGTATCGGTTTGTCATACCCCTTGAATATATGTATTGTATTAAGCACTGTGTAAATTGTTGGCGCTATATAAATAAAAGATAATAATAATAATACACTGTTTTCTGCCAGTAACACTCCATTCTCTTCCCCTTTGAGCTTCACTGCTATCTCCTAACCAGCAGAGGGGGCTAGTGCACACAGCATTTACCAAGACAGATGCTGTACATTATATTTATGACCGTAAATAACAACCAACATTGGCTGGGGCAGATACACACATTATCATTATCACTATAGCAAGATAACTTATGAAAAACAAATGTTCTATCACCATCTTTATACATCGCTTTGGAATACATCTCATCCAAAGGCAGAAATTGCATAGATGTGAGCGGGCTATGATTACCATTAAAGCTTCAAAAAAAGTATTAACTGGGCAGCCAATTAGGAAAGGAGATGGATGAACTGTATGCTGGGACAAATATTCTCAACAAAAGAAACAGTAAGTGCTCTTTTATTCTAAAATATATATTAAAGGGACAGTCTAACGCCCAATACAGCCACACAAAGAATGCATATTAAAATATTTCATAAGCACCTAAAATATGCATTATTTATCTGCCCCCCTCCAAAAAAAACCCAAAGGCATTAAGAGCAAATGCACAATGGGGATTCTGATCGCAGTCATATACAGTACTGCAGGGATGTAACTGAGGACCCCGCAGCTTGTAACGTATACAACAAAGCATGTGTGCCTGCGCATGCTCTCACCTGGTATCTTGGGAGTGGATCCCTGGGTAGCTGAGGACACCCTGGTACGGTGCGACGGGATGAGATGGTGCAGGTCCCGCTGCTGCTGGTTGGACATGATTTCCCATCCTCACCTGGTTTCTTAAGCACATAGTTAAAGGTTTAAGCATATTACGCACACACACTCTATATGATATACGTATGTTAAGCTTGTATGTATGTGCAGGGCATGAGCAAACATAGGTGATGCACTCGTTACGTCCAGTTTACCCGTTGCACGGAATATGGTGGCGCTATATAAATCCATAAATAGTAACTAGATTTTAATAAGCAAGAGCTGTATACAGCAAATCCAGCCAGAAGCATTTAATCTGTTTATACAATTCATTACATTCTTTATTATATATTGTTATTTGAAATGTAGACAATTTATACAGGAAAAAAATAAAAAAAATATAAAGAAAATATGATTTCCTATAATAAAATTCCCGGCCAGTGAAAAACTATTATAAAAAAAAAAAAAAAGCTTTCGTGTTTTCTCAGTTTTCACACTCCAGTTAATCTCTTGTGTGAATGTCACTAGGCAGTTAAAAGTTACACGCGACAATCATGTGCTTGACACAACAGCGAGAGAAACAAAACAAAACCATTAAAACATGCAGGTTCTCCTGAGCTGCGGCCAAGTACTGACAGCGCACTTTAACCGCTGTCCAGCCAAATACACGCAGCCCGATGGAACGCGACAATTATTAAAAAATAGACAGGATCATTCAATTACAATTCTAAGCTCTAAAAAGTTGATACTTGGCGTTCTAAGGAAGCAACAACTACTTTGTATTTTTAACGTTCATCTCTTTGTTTACAGGACACATTAATACATATGATAAGCTGTGTGGTTTCGCTAAGTTTTTGTAGATGCATGGGTAAGATAACCCATACGCACTGAGATGCGTTTGACCGAACATCACCTCTAGTCAGCTCCAGCGCTGGAACAAAGAAGGCTGTCGGTGGGGGTCTGTTCCGGCCATGCGCATGTGTGGAAAGTACCCCCATTGATTTATGTGGCAGCGGTTTCCTGACACTGGCAGCTTCAAGAAGCCATTGGAAAGAACAATTGGCCCATGGAGGAGGAGGGCAGCTGCTGCAGCCTCTTTTGTGTCAGGTAAGGGCACTAATTGCAATGCAAAGGGTTAAACCTACTACTCCAGACCTGCCAGCGTGACACGACCTTAGCACAGGGGCTGAAAGTCAGGAAGGCATAAATATTAAATGGCCTGAGCTACTTACCGTGTTTCCCCGATAGTAAGACACCCCCGATAGTAAGACGTATCGGGAGTTTCAGAGGGGTCAGCTAATATAAGCCGTACCCCGAAAGTAAGACATATGTCTTACTTTCGGGGAAACACGGGGGATTTGCCTACGGCCTACGGCCGCATTAACGCAGGGCATAAGGGGCGCCTGCCCCTTAGGCCCGCCGCACCTGCGACCGGGTCCGCCACTCTAAGGGGCCGGGAAGTCCCCACCAAGGCCGGCCTTACGTGTCTGCGGCCGCACAGGATTTAAATTAAAACATCGGGGGTTTTTTTTTAACTTTATTTAACATCCTCCATGTTAAATAAAGTTAAAAAAAACTTTATTTAACATGGAGGATGTTAAATAAAGTTGAAAAAAACCCCCGATGTTTTTATTTAAACCCTGTGCGGCCGCAGACCCCTAAGGCCGGCCCCTTAGAGCAGGGCCGACCTTTGGGGTGTGCGACCGCACAGGGCGCCACACTCCAGGGGGTGCCAACCTGCGGCACCCGGCACCCCTCCAGAGACGGACAGTAATGTCCGCCGCTGGAGGAGCAGGCTCGCAAGGGAGCGGTATCGGAGGTCTTTAACAGACCTCCGGCTCCCTTGAGTGATTTTAAGCCGGGTTCAACCCGGCTTAAAATCACTCAAGGGAGCCGGAGGTCTGTTAATGACCTCCGATACCGCTCCCTTGTGATCTGCGCGGCAACAGCTGTTGTGCGCCGGGGTTTCTTGTCAGATCCCGGCGCACAACACTGAAGCTGCGCCCACCGCTGTCCGTGCCCTCTGACCCGGAAGGAGACAAGAACTGGCGAAGAGGAGGAAAAGAAGCTGAAAGAAGAAAGGAAAGGTAGGAAAGCATTAAATTCGAAAAAATTTTCCCAATATAAGACATACCCCGAAAGTAAGACATAGTGGGGCTTTTAGGGATAAAAAGAAAGTAAGACGCTGTCTTACTTTCGGGGAAACACGGTAGGATCTCTAGCAGATGATTAGTGTGACACGGCATGAATTGCTTGTTGGCCACGGCTCGTGTGATCATGTGATACCACTGCCCTCTGTGTACACACGCACACTCACGCACCCTCGGTACACCGAGTCATAACGTCTGAATGAAAGAGCATCAGCGCTATATGAATCATTTCTCACAGAGACATTCCAGACTCAGAATATTTACCTTTTAAAAAGATCAGCACATTTTACATGGAAAGCAAAATCACCGATTATTAGCTTATTTGCTTGTTTTGTGGCACCATAGTTTCTATTATTAATAGTTAATAATAATGTAGTGTTAAGATTAAAAAGAAAAAACACTTGTCTTAGTAAGCCTTGCTGCACAGGACCGTTTTTAAAATTGACATCATTCATGTCATCATGGATTTGAACAGAAGACATAGCCATATTTTTTTGGCAAAACCAGCAAATAGACAAAAAGGTTGTCACTCACAGTACAAAGCACCAGCCAGTTGAAAACTGCATGAGCTTACCTGTGCCGTTTCATTTTTTATTTCACGGACTGTCTTGGAATCAAATAAGACTTGTCTGCCCCTTCTTTCACAGTCCTGGTAAACAATTAAGCGAATGCAATTCAAGTCAAACTCAGAAGAAGGCCACCTGGAGATCACAGAAAAGAGGGAGAACATGGTCAAAGCGTGGCACCTACATGAAGAACCACATTAGACCACCGGTGGCTATGCCACCTTATACAGAGAGGTCTTTTCCTATCAAGGCAGCTATACTGGTTTTGGTGTTGGAGGGAAGTTGCGTGGCGTCACTAAGCGGGCATCACAGAACAAGCATCTCATAATTAGCAATAATTGTCCCTTTTCTACCCCTAATAGGAGTTGCCAGGGTAGCTGTGGTTTCGGAATTCAGTTATAAAAGGGTCCATCTCTGGTAAGCATATTTCTTCTGTAACAGAAGATTATTTACTAAAAAGGGAGCGTTTTCAGGAGAGCTTCTGCTCCCTCGCTTTACCAGTAGGAAGGGTCCACAGCAGCAGGCTTTTCCAGCTGGCCCTGTATAACAGGTAAGGAGAAGAAATCTTACTGGTTTCATCACTATACATTATGGAAGACGGCAAACCTCCTTCAGCCGCAGACACTCATTGTGGTTGGAACCTGTATAATGTACAACTCTCCCATAAACTCTCCCTTTAGTCAATACACCCCAGGGCCCTTCCCTGTGAAATGTTATTCTTGCAGTCTGGAATGTCAATGTGCTCCATAGCAATTCAAAACATTGTACATTTTGACAGATATAAACAAGTTGACTTATCCTGAGATAAGCGAGCCATTCAGTTAGACTTCTTGTTCTATGTTGTGGAGGATGATAACACCGGGTCTGGAGAGATCCAGGTCACAGAAGATAGAATTTTACATTTGTGCTTTATGCCCCAGTAATAGTAATATGGGGGGGGGGGGGGGGTAATATCATGCTCTGTGTGAAAAAAATGGGAGTTCGCCACGATCACTTAGCATTATTTACAAATTAGAAAGATACCAGAGACCTTAACCTTCCCTGTATCCTGAATGTCAGAGGCTGTGTTTGTCCATCAGTCAATAAGGTTGCCCTTCTGGCATCATAATAATATTATGTTTTGGCGACTTCACTATCCCACAAACATTCTCAACTCAAAGTTCATCAGAATTGAAAAATATTACTACACTTTATGTATGACAGTTTGAAAGATAAAGATAATAAAAGAGTTTATTGCAGTCAGGATGCCTTCTAGTTTTAACTCCTTTCTGCCACTACTTAACACCAGACTATATGGAACATCTAAGATTTACACATCTTTACTCATTTTTAATGTAAGCAGAGTGAAAATATAATATTCCCATTGGGAATTAATAAGATAAAAATATTGGCTGATGTGCCCTTAACTTTTCGAGCACTGCAATAATGGTGCATGAGTAGGAAGAGTTAATAAAATAAAATGAGCAGGTGCTCTATCCAACAGAGAACGCGCATGTGCACAGAACCTAAAGCAAGGCCACGTTTGCATCAGAACCGGATATTCAGCAGCAAGGCTTTAGTGGCCACCATGTAGCAATTTTAAATGGTCTGTAGAAAATGTGATACCCCAGTTATTTGTTTAGAAGGCAAGCCATAAAATAAAAAGTGTGTGGGGGGGCATCTATGAAATACCTCTCCTTGGGCAGCATGACTTCCATCCCCTTCTGTACAGCCTCCTAAAATGCTGCATTGCCTACTCCTGACTGTAGTTACAGGGACTGTTCTCACCTCATTTTGGAACCTATTCCAAAGCACAAGACTATCAGATGATTAGGGCTGGCCCCTCTCGCCCTCATGCCAAAACCTGCTGAGCAGACTAACAGCTGCACTTCTACCCTGCATTGTGTAGGGTGCTGCTCACAATACACGATCTCCGTGTTACCCTGCGTTCACCTCTTTTCAGCACACAGAGGCTGGGCTGCCAGACTCTTCCTCGATCATCTAGAGGAATCATCCTCCACCACAGGTGAATCTTCATCATCAATGGCTTTAGTCAGGGAGCTCCAGGCTACTTAACCCCTTAAGGACAATGGCCGGTACCTAAACCCATTGAAAACAATGCATTTTGAGCCCGTACATGTACGGGCTTTGTCATTAAGGGGTTAAACATGAATCATTTTATTCTACATAAGGACATACTACTGGGGGAAACACTACATATAAAGTCATCAGCCAAGGTAGGGGAACTTGCCTTGGTACTAAGAACAAAATCCTTTTGTATGCCCTCAAGAGATACAGAGCAAGCAAAATTAACATCCAAACAAGTCTGCCAGACTTTGATACAATAGTTGTAACAAACTGTTAAATTGTACCAGTGCAAGCATGATTCAGAGACTAGTCAATCACTAGCCACGTGACTGTAGGCAGCGTGGGTTACACCGTTACAGAGATCACGGCTCACAAGTATTGATAAAAGAACATTCGAAACAAACTGATCTGTACGCATTCCTTATCCACAATTTCAAGATTATAACGTTCAAAGATTCGCAGATAACGGCTCGTTTAGTTTTGCGATGGATCCTTTTCCACCAAGTGGGACTGAGAAGGCAGGTAGACTCGTGTATTCCATCTTTGGAAAAATTGGGGAAGGTGGTCTCTGAAAGCACCACTGGAGTCGATTGGGACACTTCTGAAACCATTCAAAGCTTCCTTGCAAACAGGAGGGTCGTTAAATTTCAGGATGTTAGGAGGAAGATTCAACAAAATAACCAGTAAATATTGTGAATCAAAACACACTTTGCCTCCTGACGTCCTAACTTAAATCTATATGCCCTGCTAAAGCCTGTAAAACCCCCTCTCCGAGAGTCTGTCTATATCTATATCCATCTCAACAGTTCATAACAGCTTGTGTTCAGTTTTGAACAACTTTCAGAGTTTTTTCTTCAGCTGTGGCCCACGATTTTACATTGAAATAAGGTAAGCCACCCATTCAAATACTAAAGTTCTCACTGCTAAATAAAGCAACTATGTTTAAGGTCTATTTATTTTTTTTGCAAACATGCTTCTATTTAGGCTAACATTTCCTAATCCCCTACCCGATCAATATCTGTACACACAAAGTACACGCAAACGAGACTGCACCAGGGGTCAACTGGCCAAAAAGCAAGTTTGCCAGTTTATTTGGGATATGACCTCGTGCTAGAGCCCAAAGCAAGGCTTAAAAAACTCAAGGGAGGTTTTTAATGCCATTTAAATATATTTAAAGGGGAAGTCGCACAGGAAGAAAATATCTTTTTCCTTTTGGATACAATACAGCAGCGTATACAGCAGGGGCGTCCAACATGAGGCCCGCGGGCCAAATGCGGCCGGCGAGACCTCGAGGTGCGGCCCGCGTAAGATCGGCAGCCAGGGCAACCGATCTTATGCGGGCCGCACCTCGAGCCCTGCTACTTACCTGTGGGAGGTTCTTCTGTACCGCATAGAGGAAGCGGAACCTAGCAGAGTTCACGTGACATCGCATGACTCTGCTCCAGTCCTGCTTCCTCTGTGCAGTACCAGAGAATGCAGAGGGAGGCCGCGCCCTCTGTTGAAGTCTATAAACGACAGAGGAGCTGCGGTGCAGGTAAGGCGGTGGGGAGGGTGTTTAACCCCTTCGTGACAAAGGCTGATTTTACTTTTTGTACCCTTCGTGACAATGGCCGTTTTAACATTTCTGCGCTGCTCGTGTTTAGTTGTAATTTTCTTCTTTCCCATTTACTGAACCCACACACATTAGATATTGTTTTTTTCAGGACAAGAAGGGCTTTCTTTAGATGACATTGTTTTGATTGTATCATATTATTTACTACTAAAAAAAGTATAAAATATGGTGAAAAATTTAGAAAAAAATGACTGTTTCTAACTTTTAGTTGAAAAATCTTTTACTCATCTATAAAAGGTAATGAAAAAACCTGCTAAATGGATTCTACTATTTGTCCTGAGTTTAGAAATACCCAATGTTTTTATGTTTTTTTGCTTTTTTCTACCCATTATGGGGCAATAAGTACAGGTAGCGTTTTGCTATTTCAAAGCCATTTTTTCCAAATCTGGTAATTCTTCCCCCCCATGTGCCATTTCGGGTATCTTTGAACCCGGCCAATGCAATTTACCCCATCAAATCATATATTTTTGAAAACTAGACAGCCCAGGGTATTCCAAATGCTAGTATTTTAACTCTTTCCATGCACCATATCTACCACCAGTTTTTGTCAAACTTTGTGGTAGTCATTTTTTTGCATTTGTTTTGTCACACACATTTTACTTCAGGTATGAATTAAAAGGTTCTCGTTTATGTCACTATCACAAAACACCCCAATATGTGTTCAGCAACATCTCCTGAGTACAGCGATACCTCACATGAATGATTGTGCCTGGCTGTTTGGGGGCAAAAGGGCCACATTTGGGGCATGCGCATTTTTCAATGTTGAACTTTGGCATTTGGGGATCCACTGCCCATGCCCCATTTGGTACATCTTTGAGCCGGGCCATTTCAGTGTGCCCAATAAACCCATATATTTTTGAAAACTAGACACCCCAGGGTATTTCAAATGCTAGTATTTTAACTCTTTCCATGCACCATATCTACCACCAGTCTTTGTCAAACTTTGTGGTAGTCATTTTTTTGCATTTGGTTTTCCACACACATTTTACTTCAGGTATGAATTAAAAAGTTCTCGTATATGTCACTATCACAAAACACCCCAATATGTGTTCAGCAACATCTCCTGAGTACAGCGATACCTCACATGAAGGATTTTGCCTGGCCGTTTGGGGGCAAAAGGGCCACATTTGGGGCATGCGCATTTTTCAATGTTGAACTTTGGCATTTGGGGATCCACTGCCCATGCCCTATTTGGTACATCTTTGAGCCGGGTCATTTCAGTGTGCCCAACAAAACCATATATTTTTCAAAACTAGACACCACAGGGTATTTTAAATGCTGGTATTTTAACTCTTTGCATGCACACATTTTACCACCAGCATGTTTTCAAAGTTTGCAGTAGTATTTTTGTGTGTGTATTTTTCCCACACACACCTACTTTATGTATGAATTTACAGCTCCTGGTATATGCCGCTGTCACACGACACCCCATAATGTGTTCAGCAACATCTCCTGAGTACAGTGATATCCCACATGCATGGGTGTGTCATTTTTGTGGGAACTAAAAGGCCACATTTGGTACGTGTGCATTTTTCTAATTGGAAATTAGGTGTGTGGCCATCCTTCCCCCGGTGTTAATTGGGACGTTGTTGAACCCGGCCAATTCAATTTACCCCATCAAATCATACCTTTTTTAAAAGTGGACACCCCACGGGCATTTAATATGCCAGTATTTTAACTCTTTCCATGCGAGAATTGTTTTAAGCTAATATGCTAATTTTAGGACTCGCTCACAAAAATATATTTTTTATATATATATATATATATATATATATATATATATATATATATATATATATATATATATATATATATATATATATATATATATTTTTATTTTTTTTTTGTCTTTTTAAAAAAAAAATTTAACATTTTTTTTCAACTTGGAGGTTCCCCTGATCAACCTGCAAGTGGAGCCAAAGTTCTCTAGATGGTCTGGACCGTCTAGCGAACTTTTAAAATTTGTTTGTTCCTGTTACAGGGCAGCAGCCATCTTGCTTGATGGCGAAGATCATCGGCAGCTGCGGCTGTGACCGCTCTCCGGAGCGGTCACAGCCCATCGAAAGGTAAGTGTTTGGTGTCGCTGGATGCCTCCTGATCGAGGCATTCCAGCGACACCATTTAAGTTTAGGAGGCGATCGTCGATCGCCTCCTAAACGCTTTTAATACGGGCGTCCGCCGCCATACAAAGTATGGCGGATGTTGACGCCCCGTGGAGGGGCCAGAGATGGCCCCTTCGTTCCGATAGCGGCGTTGCTGAATGCCTCGAGGTCGAGGCATTCAGCAACGTTTTTTGGGTGCAGAAAGCGAAAACAGATCGCTTTCTGCACCCGTTTAAAGACGTGCCGGTCCTGGCACGTCAATTGTCGTAAAGCACATGCTTTTCCGTGTCGTGCCAGGACCGGCAATTGTCGTTAAGGGGTTAAATGAGTATGCGTGATTGAGGGAATTAATCTGTGAATGAATGAGTGTGTGCTGTTAGCAATCACACTCCTATCATGCCAAGTCAGCCAGTACATGCGGAAACCTAGCTAGCTGCCCCCCTTGTGTATTGATGCTGCCAGCCACCCTGTACCAGCATTTACTGGTTGCCTGTATAAATGTATAAAATTCCAAAGAAAATGAAAAAAAAAAACAGTTGCGGTGATGTCAGGGGTAAAGATATTAAGGATTACACCTGATGAGAGGCAAGCGTGAGGTAGGAGGTAGTGTTAAGACCTAAGTGGATAATATAGAATAAAATAAAAGATAAATTTTTTTTTTTTTTTTTAAATGCTTCAATTAATAATTTCCCCTACCTTTGGTGAACACCTGAAGATCCAGTATTGTGCTTATCTCTGCCATTCCCACCGCTCCAGCTCCAGCCTTTACATTCGCTTGTGTGTAAAACTCTTTGACTGCTTTTTGACGAGCATCCAAAATAGCTGCTTGCCCTTTTTGTACCCCCACACATTATTGTGTCCAATACGCAACCAAGTTGTCCAGGAGAAGAAAAACTACCCTATTCCTTGAAAAAGATTTTACAAAGCTGTCCAGAAGCAGATGGAAAACAGTGTATTGATTCTTTACATTTTACAGACAAGCAGATCATATTCTGACAGGTACTCTGCTGCTACATTGCTTGCCTGATCTCCAGCAACAGTCACTACCTCAAGCTGTTAACTAGTCACAAGACCCAGCCATATGGTTGGACTGGGAAAAGGCAGGGTTGGAGTGAAGGAGCCACCCTCTGATGCAAGGTTGTTTAAACATTGGCCACTTCACTTGATGGCTGTCATGTGAAAGAGACTCACGTGACAAGTCAAAGCACATGTCTTGCTTGCGTTTAAACAGTAAGCTAAGTGTGGTCAATTCACACAAAGGCTGCGAAGCTATGAGCTTTAGAGCCAAGATTCTATTTCCCCATTGAGAGATAAAACTTCTTATATGCATGCATTTAAACATTTTTTCCACATGAAGATGTAAGTAAACAATGTCTAAATGTTTATTTATGTGTTCACCTGTGGGTTAAAAATGAAAGAAAATCCCCTTTGGAGGGGCATGGACCACTTCTCTACAAGGGTCTGCGCCGGCAACTAACCAATATTATAATATAGCCTCACAGACTGGAAGCTGTTAGCCACCCTTACAATTCACTAAAACAAGTGAACAACAGAAAGTTAAAGCACTTGCCCAGCACTCTCCCCCCTCCGTGAAGGTGGTTATAGAAGGTTGGGCGAAGAGGATATATACTGCCTGGGTTGTCTTTTTGGATACATTTAATCAATTTGGAGATGGGTCATTCAGTGCATGTATGTATTTTAACATCCTCCATCGGCACTGTCTCACATGAAGGTGTGTGCGCATGCAAACATAAGCGACACATTTATGAAGAATTATATTACAGTTATGTGTATGTAATGAGGTATCTAGACACGTAGTACAGAAACCGTACTGTTTTGATGAAAGTCAATAGGCACATGTGACTTGAACGGCATGTTTATATTTACATACAGCCGAGATAAGCACAATTTTACAGCAAGACAGGAGGCTTCATATTTTGCATAACCTTCTTTACTGAATAACCTCCAGCAGCAAAGGAGTTAACAACCATCATAAAAGAACCAATCAAAACAGACATGACTCTATATCAGTCCCAACATCTAGCAACTCCTCCTCTTTCTTTGCTGCTTGACCTCCAGGTGAGCAATTTCCAATTACAGTCTTTATCTTATTTTTTAAGATATTCATTATAAGTTATTATTGTTTTCTCATATATATTATATTCATTTTGGGTTAGGCCTTTTCCTTTGGTTCTTTCTATTCATACCGTTTTATTTCTGTTTAGCCTTTTATTTCATTACTATGGTGCTGTTTTCTTCTGCTAGGCCTTTTACCCGTATTTAATTTCTTTATTTCTTATTGTTTCTTTATTTTTTATTACCTTACATGTGTTTTTCCGTTGGCCGCGCGGTTTTGTTCTCTGCCGCGTAGCTCTCTGCAGCGGCTGCAGAGAGCCGGGCGGTTTCGCGCGCTTTTTATTCTTGCTGCGTACCTCGCGGCTCTCCTCTTTGCTGCGTCACACGGCGGTTTTTCCTCCTTGGGAGACCCGCCGCGCGTCTTTTCTATTGCGGTGCGGTGCAGTGCACCGCCCGTGTATAGATCTCGGCTGGGTGACGGCTCGCGGAGAGATCAGTTTGATTTCTCCGCGAGCGAGTCTCCTGCTCACGGTGCGGTGCCGTTTTTCACCGCCCTCGTGTAGCTGCCGTTTGTCCTCTCCTGCATTTGGATGCTTACGGCATCCATTTTGTAGACTTCTGGGCCCTGCAGCACTGTATACTAACTTATTGCAGGGCCTGTAGGTCGCATTTCGCGGCGGTTTTTTGTGCCGTTTCTGTTTTGTGTGTGTTTTCTATATTTATGTTTTAAATAAATCGTAAAAAAAAATGTATTGTCCTTTGCAGCCCTGCCCTTTGAGTCCTGCCTGAGCACAGGGTGTATCCCTGCTTTATTTGAGGGTAACCCCCTCTGTATATTTATTGAGGGTAGCCCCCTCTACATTGATTGGCCCTACCCGGGCCCCATGGTTGGTGGTTTCTGAGGGATTCCCTCTCCACCTTTATATTGCCTCTGCTGAGACTCGGGGTGAACCCCTGAGCCATTACATGGTGTGACTGCCTTGTGGGCGAACCCCATTTCCCTATTTGTTCATCTCTGCCGCTCTATCTCACCAAATCCCTTACTTTGTGTTTTCCAGAATACAACTCAAAAAAAAAAAACTGGAAACATGGCAGATGATTTTGAGACACCACTACCGGCGGCCCTTCAAGCTTGGCTTCGCTCAGCCCTGACTGCGGCGCTACCAGCTGCCTTAGCAGAGACACAATCGGCCTGTCAGACACAGACTGTGTCATCTCTACCGAGGGGCGAGGACTCGGATGCTGAAGACTCTCCAGACCAGGAAGTCTCTCGCAAACGCTCCAAGGGGGATGTCCCCTTGACATCAGGCAAAGGCAAAGCCCCGCTTCAGAAATCCGCTGTTGCTCCTTTGTCCATGGTTCCTGATCCTGCCGATTCTCCTACCAGGGACCCGGCGAATGATTTTGAGGTTCTGGACGAGTACCAGGCTGGTTCCTCCTGTTTTGAGTCTCCATTTTTTGATTTTGTCCGGGACCCGTCTCCTGACCGCCCGAAAGCTTCCACCTCAGGACCGGACCAACCGTTTGAGGTATCAGATGCGCTAGGTTGCCCGCTTTTTGACCCACGGGCTCTACGTCACCCACGTTCGGCCTCCTGTCTTTAATAAAATTTAGATTAATACTGCACCAAGGCTAGATTAATCCCCAATTCCGTATCAGCCATATTTGCTGGAGGAATGATGGTATTACAGAGGTTTACTATGTATCTTGATTGGAAAAAAAAAAAATAATCAAAATTTTAATTTATAGCATTAAAATATTTTCTGTGATTGGTTTGTTGAATGATAGTTATATATTTCAACAAATGCTCCGAAATCAAAAGCTGCAATCATACACAATCAGCCACACCATGTGATGTTTTTGTGTCCAAAGGTCAAACTGCTGGATAGGCACCAAGTCTATCTACCTTATCTATCAGTATAATGCTTAAACGCTATTCTGTGCCATTAACTTGACCTTAATAAGCAATGTTTTGGCTTCCCCTTTTTACTAAAGGCAATACAGAAGGGCAATGTCAATAAACAAACTGGCTACAGTGTGCCAGGGAAATGGCATAATCTGGGAGGATGCCACAACAGCCCTGCATGTGATCTGGGTGACTTTAAGGCCAAAGCGGAATTACTAAGTATACCAGTTACAGTACATAAAAATGAGTCACGCTTTCGGGAGGAAAGGAGTTCCTATCTTGAAAAATAAATAAAACATTAGATCTGAAGTCCCCAAGAAGGGACCCACCCCATGAAGCCTCAACAATTAACAAGTTATTTATGAAAATACATATTGTAGAGTTGGGAATATGACAGGGATTTCAGTAATGTCGAAAAAAATGTTTATAATCTAAAATATTTATTGGTGTTTTTCAGAGAAAAAAAAAAAATAAAAAAAAAAGGAATTGTGGGAAATGTTGCATATATGCACCCTTTATCCTACCCATATACAGTATCTCACGAAAGAGTACACCCCTCACATTTTTGTAAATATTTTATTATATCTTTTCACGTGACAACACTGAAGAAATGACACTCTGCTACAATGTAAAGTAGCAAGTGTACAGCCTGTATAACAGTGTAAATTTGCTGTCCACTCAAAATAACTCAGCACAGCCATTAGTGTCTAAACCTTGGTAACAAAAGCGAGTACACCTCTAAGTGGAAATGTCCAAATTGGGCCCAATTAGCCATTTCCCCTCCCCGGTGTCATGTGACTCGTTAGTGTTACATGGTCTCAGATGTGAATGGGGAGCAGGTGTGTTAAATTTGGTGTTATCGCTCTCATACTGGTCAATGGAAGTTCAAAATGGCACCTCATGGCAAAGAACTCTGAGGATCTGATGAGACCAAGATAAACTTATTTGGTTCAGATGGTGTCAAACATGTGTGTCGACAACTAGGTGAGCAGTACAAAGACAAGTGTGTCTTGCCTACAGTCAAGCATGGTGGTGGGAGTGTTATGGTCTGGGCCTGCATGAGTGCTGCCGGCACTGGGGAACCATGAATGCCAATGTGTACTGTGACATACTGAAGCAGCGCATGATCCCCTCCCTTTGGAGACCGGGCCGCAAACACACCTTTAAGACGACCACTGCCTTGCTAAAGAAGCCAACGGTAAAGGTGATGGACCAGCCAACAAACGACTCCAGACCTAAACCCTATTGAGCATCTGTGGGGCATCCTCAAATGGAAGGTGGGGGAGCACAAGGCCTCTAACATCCACCAGCTCCGTGATGTCGTCATGGAGGAGTGGAAGAGGACTCCAGTGGCAACCTGTGAAGCTCTGGTGAACTCCATGCCCAAGAGGGTTAATGCTTCATGCTAACATGAACCTCATTGATGTTAGCCTATTGAACAAATCCATGTACTGGCATACATCATCAGCCTTGCTCTACGGTACAGCGTGGGGCATCAAGGCAGAGGGTGCTTGTGCGTGATTTCATTTGTTTTCTTTTGTAAAAAATCCCAGCACCCCCTTGTGGCCAAAATTGATCCTGCTCTTATAATTGTAAAGCATACTATAGAACTCTACTGCATGGCTTAAATATATACAAACTGGTCCCCTCAGTATCTTTTTAATACAATAGAAAATACGGCATAAACACATGTTGCCCACACCAACCACCACTTATCTTCATCCCCAGGGACTGCCGTGTTCTTTGCATTATGCAACATCCTTTCCACTTTGCAACATCTGCTCATTGCCTCAACTCATGATAATTCATAGACTGACCTGTCATCAGACACTTAAAAGTATTCATAATGTGCCATTACACTATGTGGCACAGCGGTAGGGACAATTAAAAGAAGAAAAACTAAACCCATCATATAAATATTAAAAAATAACAACACAAGCGACATTCTGAATAGATCTTCAATCTAGTGAAAAGTGTTCCGTTTTTTGTAGAACTTAATATTTGCCAAAATGCAGCAAAAATTTTGAGAAAATAAATAGCAAAGAACCTGTTTAATGATTAAGGCTGTCAGACTTTTCTACACGCAACATATCACGTAGCTGGGGCAGAGAATTTGACAAACACAAAACATTTCAAAGTGCGGCTTCATTATCTCTGCCGAATATGAACCATTCATAACTAAATTAAGCATTATTACTTGGTACTGTTGAATGCCCAACCTTTCCCAGAAATAACGAATCATGTGTTTGCCCTGTTCATAATTCTTCAGGAAATGCAGAATTGTCACGTAGAAGGTCCTTGAGAAGATTTGCCCCCGAGACCCTGACTCTTTAAAAAGGGCAGAGCTGACTCTGCCAAATGCATTGCTAAATTGGAACGGGTTCTTGAAAGCCGTTTATAAACCCCAAGATTTGAAAGCAACTTGTGTCAACCCACAGTTTAGCGAATAGGCTGATAATATTCAGCTTACCTACAAATTCCTAGTTTAGCGAATGCACCCCCAAACAAAAATGTTAACCTTTCGGAAATAACTCATTATTTGGCTTTAAATAAAAGGGTTTTGAAATAATAATGGAAAAACTAAAATAAATTAAAATGTAGTAGATCTGCTATGAGCTTTATATGAGAAAAAGGTTCTAAATATTGATTCTGTGCAAAATAAGGAAAATAAACACTGGAGAAAAATAATATTTCTATTAGAAACACTATTTCATTACATAAGTTATGGTGGGTAAAAGGTGATGGAAACCCTTCCACTTAAATTTAAGGGGTAGTAGAAGTATTATTAAACACTCATCTACAGACACCAGACAAGCCAGAAGGCTTGCTTTTCCCTCAGAAATTTCATGGTGCTTTCACAACCACAAGGGATTCTGGGTAGGCACATGCAAATAAGGTTAACAATTATCACCTCTGCCTCTATATCCACTTTATACATGGATCCCTTGAAAGTAATTGCCCGCTGTACAAGACAGCCTTTAGACAAAACTCAGGAAGAGGTACAATAGCCAGATCACCACTTATGGACAGCTGTTTCGTCCTTCATGGGACTCGTCAGCATAAGGTTGTGATACTGGCTTAATAGTTGAGGCTTGTGGTAGCTAAGAAATATCATTACATAAGTTATGGTGGGTAAAAGGTGATGGAAACCCTTCCACTTAAATTTAAGGGGTAGTAGAAGTATTATTAAACACTCATCTACAGACACCAGACAAGCCAGACAAGCAAATGCTCTGAAAAATACCCCTCGTCTTATAATCGAGGTTGTCTTCTAATCAGACCCCCAAAAAAAAATTTCTTTGGGGCCAGGCTGCTTACCGGGCTTTGGTCGCGAGCAGCGTCTCTTCTGCTAGAAGCAGGAGAACAGGAAGCTAGCAGAGTGTCACATAATTCTGCCTCCCCCTCCTTCCTCTGGGGGCGGGCCAGAGAAGTTGCTCACACAGCCGGGCCCCTGCAGAAGTCTGCGAGTGAGAGATCTGCAGTTCAGGTAAGGGGGTGGGGGAGGGTTTTTGAGCAAGTATGTGTGACTAATGGAATGAATGAGTATTTAAATGTTTGTGAATGAGTGTGTGTATGATAGCATGGATGTGTAAGGTGGGTGGTGGTGGCAGCATGGCATAGGGAGGCTGTACTCACACTCCTATCATCCCCAGGTTCCAGCATGTACTGGCTGCCTTGGCTTGATAGGAGTGTGATTGCTGTTAGCAGTTATATACCTCCAGAAATGCCTTTTAACCCCCTATATGCCACTCTGCCCCATGATATGCCTTTTAACCCCCTATATGCCACCCTGGCATATAGAGGGTTAAAAGGCACATCATGGGGCAGAGTGGCAAATAGGGGGTATAAGGCATTTCTGGGGGCAGAGTGGCAACCCTGGGGGAAGATGTGCATAACTGGGGGGGCAGGTTGGCAAATAAAAAAAATATATATTTTTCTCAATCATAGCTTTTATTAAATAGGAAAAAAATGTTTACATGAATTAATATTTACTAGTAAAACTTTTTTTCCTATAAGGTCGTCTTATATTCAGGCTTTGTTTGTTTTTTCCTAAATTAATATTTAGATTTTGGGGGGTCGTCTTATAATCGAGCAAATACGGTAATATATTAATTAAAATTAATGGTGGATGCATCAAGTGAGATATATATATATGTGTGTGTATCTCACTTGATGCATCCGCCATTAATTTTCTTAAAAGAGAATATCAGTTGAATCTTTCACAGTTTGAGAGTCCTAAATAAACAAACTTGAATTATCTCCCTGGCTCCTGGGATTCCCTAAGCCCTTAGCAGAGCAAAGGTATCTTTACTTTATCTTGGCATAGTAATAAAGTATCTCAGCGCACAGTCACTCGCTCCTACCACATACGACATATGGTAGGACAACCCAACCGGGCAACTCTCCAGCTGTTTTTGGCTTACCCTTTACTTTCAGTCATGTTTTAGTAGTTCAGTAACAGATGGCACCGGTATAAACACTGAATGAAATTATAACTTATGAATGCAGTATTTTAAATAAATAAATCCCAGGACTTTAATAAAAACAGGCTAATGCTCACCATAAGTGTATAATGAAACACCTAGGGTGATCAACTGTTGCTTTACTGTTGGTAAATTTTGTACCAAATCACACGGTCTCATTTCCAAAGCATTAAAGTTTGGGGCAAATGGAGACTTGATCTCTATCCTACCTGCCTTGCTCCTTAACCCTACATACCTTCGTCAATAAGGGCATCAAGATAAAAAACGCAGTCCTGCTTTATGTAATATTTCCACCATCACAGAACACGTCCTGCGCAGTCCCTAAAGGTACAAGCGCACTGAAGGTAGTTTTTGCACCAGCTAAATTACGGGGGCACTTGGCTGCTTGGCCAAGAGATTAAAGTTGACAGCCAGCCTCTGCTCACCACTTATCTTAAGACACCTCTGTGTTTAGGCACAGGTTACAGGAACATTTGGTGGCTTCAATCACTGCTAAATCCATTACAACTAAGGTTACAATGTACTAGAACACAACTATCAAATTGTTGGACGCCTTTGGGTAGGCATTTGAGGTTTCATTATTAGAGCAGCTCCAACTTCAGTTGGTTTGCCACATTGTAATCGGTTCGACAACAACCTGCTGGCTTCCTGAATAATTGGCGAGGTAGAAATTGTATGGTTTTAAGTAGATGGTATGACAGGAGCAGGGCCTTCTTCTTCTTCTGTACCTCTAGTTTTCAATGTGTCAGTGTTCTTGCCCATTTTTAATGTTCTTGCCAATTGTGTATACTGTCAATTTTCTCTGTGTCACTATAATAGCACCAAGGAATCCGCCGATGCCATATGAAAGAATATAATATAAACAGGCTGACATCATAGGGTCTCCTATAAAACAGCCCATCCACCATGCTGTGGCTGTGATATGTGAGCCACATCATTAAAGAGTTGGACAGCACTTTTTTGTATCAATACCCAATGTTATTTTCTAGCAGTTGTTATACCCCAGCATCCATGAGAAGCAATATGGAGGCAAATAGTATACATATAGTGCGCGTGTATATAATATATATATATATATATATATATATTTATATAATCCCGCACAGCCTGTGCTCTGCTCACCTGAAAGCAGGTCCTTCCTTGGCTCCATTAACGAGAGATGCAGAGCTGCTTCTTTTACTGAACAGCTTCTGTAAGAGGGTTTGGGCCATGATAGTCACACATACTCGTCTCCGTGGCCCACCCTCTCTTAACACGGTCTTAGGTGTGCATGCAACACCACTCCCGGGGCCGGGGAGAACCCTCCAACTGATACAACCCTGTCCGCCATGCTTGTAGTGTGCAGAGGGATTTTATTTGAGACTCATGTGACCGGAGAGGGATGGGAGGAAACGGCCCAGTCAGCGATCCTTTCTCTGCGAAGACACGAGGAGGCGGGGCCTGAGAGGCTTCTTTCCAAGGACCGGCCCAGCCGAGGGCGACGTCTGTCCAGGAGTCACCCCCTCCCCATGCCGATGGAGAGGTCCGGTCACGTGATGCCATTGATGAAACGGTGACGTTTCGGTGGCAGCCGCAGGCAAGGAGGCTCCCTTCACACGTGATCTATTTAGGAGGATGGGAATTCTGTTTGCACCATATCGATACCAGAAGGACCAACATGGCCGCTTAGAGATATGACACGGCATACAGCCCCCAGGCGCTTACACATTGATATTGGGCATTAGTGCCTGGTCACAATGATATTGCTGCTTGGGTTTCCATTGTTACTAACCCTTTAAAGGGTAAGACTAGCAACCTTTGCTTTGTTTTAGCTCCCTCTGAATATCATTTAGTGTATTACCGACACAAAATATTTTATTTCGAAGCATATTCATACATATAACCCAGTATTAACAAGGAGTAAAATACACCAATGAGCCGTAATGTTATGACTAGTGACAGGTGAATAACGCTGATAATCGTGTTATCATGGCACCTGTCAGTGGGATATATTGAGCAGCAAGTGAATATTTCAACAAATTGAGATGGGTAGATGACTGGGTCAGAGCGTCTCCAAAACTGCAGCTCTTGTGGGGCATTCCCAGTCTGCACTGGTCAGTATCTATCAAAAGTGGTCCAAAGAAGGAAAAGTGGTGAACCATGGCTCACTGATGCACGTGGGGGGCTCGTGTGGTCAAATCCAACAGTTGAGCTACTGCAGCTCAAATTGCTAAAAAAGTTAATGCTGGTTTTATTAAAAAGTTTCAAGTCTTGAATCCAAAGAATTGGTGAAGCATCATATTACCAAAAATAAAGCTGCATTTTACAACTTTTTTTGCGATATGCACCTTGAGGATATGACATTTGGGGCATCTGTACTTTAATGATTGCGTTGCACCCTATGTAGCGGGTGAAGTCATCAGTCCAGTGTTCCGGTATTCAGGAGGCTTCCAGGTCTCAAAAATGAGCTTCAAGAGCACAAGAAGATCATTGAGAAAACTTTAAGGTAAGGGAAAATATAATAATTATAGGAGTTTCAGTAAAAGTTTAAGTATGGATTACTTACAAAACTAAAAAAAAAAAAAAGCCAACAAACAATTGACAGCGTTTGCCCAAAGTCAATACTGGAGGTCAAAGAACCCAGAATTTACCATAGCCTGTGCCCACAGAAGGAATTATGATGGATGTTCCTCTTCAATTTCCCTCTTTATGTAAATTAACCTTAGTGTGTCTATGTTACCGGTAATTATTTCCTCTTGTCTGTTGTCACCAATTTCCCAAATGCTATATTTTGCCTTGGGAATTTTATGTCCAAATTGCATTATTTTTAAATGTATCAACATTGGACTGCAGCTGCCGCACTTCTAATTTCCTTTCTCTCATGTTTTAAAAGACACACCTTACTATTAGGATCTTTGTATTATCGCTTATAAAAATATTAAGATGTACACCGCTGGTAACAAGACCATCTCTGAATTTACACCACTAACTGCAACCTTCTGTCTCCTGACACTCAAGCATTGTGTTATCCATTCAGCTATTTTTACATCACCAAGCAGTGCAATAAAGATTTTTACAATTCGTAATGTAGCAATAGTTTGAAAATATAGTCCATTTAATGACACCCGTCAGCTCATTTTATGTTGATTTCTTAGAAAGAGAAGAATTTACACAATGGCTATAAGAGAAGGAGATAAGTGCTCATCCCCGTGTGCGACAGAGCAGATATGGCATTATTAAAGGTATTAGTCTATCGCAGTGTAGTCACTTAGTGGACATGCTCTGTGTTCCTCAAGCACAATTTAAAGTAATTAGCAAAGATACATTATAGAATATTGCTTTATAGGGAAATTCCAAACAGGTTCAAAGGTCCAGAGCAAACAGAGAATAGAGACATTATCAGGGCTTGGAATATTGCCGAGTAAGCAAACAAATGAAAGGGGAAAATGAAAATTTTACAAACCTTCACTAGAAAACATAAAAATATTTATGAAGAGAGGCTACTAGAAAGCTATGAATACATGTTAAGGTAAGTGGTAGTCCATATTACCAGTTGTATTAAAGGGGAGATGTCCACAGTAAACATTTTTACAACATGTTTTATTCACTAAATTCACATTATTAATCATTATAGAGTATTAATACTAACAAGATTCTTTAGCATACAGGACTCAGTTGGTCTTGTAGAATTCATAATTTAATGCAAAAGAAGACTTTAAAGAAATATTGCTGACTCAACTATACATAACACTGGGACAGCCAAGCTCTTCCACCACATGATTCTCATTTGGATTGGCACTTCATACTGTATAGTTAAGTAAACTGAAACACAACACTTCTACAAAATCTCCTGCCAACGGTCTTAGAGAATAAATCCAATGTCCTAAAGAAAATTTGGGTCTTAGTATCCACATCCAATTGTGTCCATTCAGTGTGGTGAAAGAGCATAACTTGTGCAAGGGCAAAGCTCATCCACGGTGCAAATGCTACCTAAGGCTGTTCTTGCATGTTGCTCTGGACATCCTTGGAAAAAGAAAAGATTCAGACAGTGTCCAAATCAAAAGGGCCCATGGGGCGATATCTTGGGTAACTTTGTGTAAACCATGTGTAAAGTGGATTTGATACTGTATACTCACTAAACATGAAACAGAAATGGTATCATGCATCAAAAACATAGCTCCCAAGTGTCTCTTTACTGGGGGGAAAGTACATACCATATATACCGTCACTCTAACATATATGCATACCTACTAACAGTTTGTACATACATCCATACAGACACTCTTCTAACATACACATACAATTACAGGTACATACATACACACTAATAGCCATTTTCATATACAGCTTACAAACACACATACCTACACTGCTCTTACACACACCTGCCCATACACACACATACACTGCCCATGACAAACACAAGAGCTTACAAACACACATATATATATATATATATATGTATATATATATATACATACACTGCCCTTCCACCCCTTTCTCACCTTTCTCATGCTCCATCTTTCATCATCCTCCATTCTGTGGTGGGAGCGCAAGGTCTGTCATTTTAGTGCTCCCTCGTCACTATGTGCTGGCTAGCAATGCAGAGAGCGGGGTATGATGTCATAGCCTAGCACTCAGCATCAATTGGCGGCACGTAGTTCTTAGGAAGCACGGAAGCCGACAGACCTCACGCTCCCTAACTTTAGGCCGATTGGAGGGAGATTGTGTTTTCTCCAACCAGCCCTGCTCATCGTACACCAACTAACCAGGGCTGGTAGGGGAGATCACAATCTTGCTCCTTCCTCAGCACAGCTTTGAAGACCGGCCCAGGGTAGGCGTCTGCTCCGCTTGCCGCTCCCCTATAGATACACTACAATTTTAGGGGCTTCAGCAATGTAATTCGCCACAGGGGCCCCAGAACGCAGGGAGGGCAAGGAGTAATCTAGAGGGCAATTGTTCCCCCTTGCTCCTGTAATGACGCCTATGATTGGGTGATGTCTCCTTAAATTCTGGGAAACGACAAACGCCGAGAACATGGAATAATTTACTTTTATAAAGCATGTTGGATGAACAAGTGAACGGGCAGAATTCTTCTTGGTTGGATTGATCCTTATTTGATTTTATATGTAAAAAAAGCAACTCATTCCTTTTCCATCTTCTCTAAGTTCCGGGAACCTTACCTTCTCATGTTCCGCTATAAATCTATTGGCCACAAAAAAGTAACATCTTCAGCCTTTTATTAGTAGAACTATATTGCAGAAGGACACACCAAGGCATTGAATAATGGCCAGCGGTACAGAACAAAATGTGAGAAACAAAGTCACAAAAGTAATATATTTACAAAATAACCCTACCTTTTTATATATTCAAATGCATTTTATTAATGGAAATTAAGAGCATTTCTGATCATGTAAGCATACTTTATTTGTTTAATATTAGGCAAAATTATTATAAAAGTTTATTTTCTAACATTTTTAATCTGATTTTATAAACATATTTTAATCCTCTGTTAGGTGAATTTCTGATAGGACCAGTAATTGTTAAGTCTTTCTGCACGAATTTACTGTTTCACTAAGCGCATGAATCACATTTCTTTCGTTTTTGAAAATATTTTTTTTTAATCAAATCATTCTGGAAAACAGTTCCAGTTATATCAGATATCAATCAGGAGGAACTCAGTAGATTCTACGTCCAGCGGGCTGTGGCTTGGCTGATGGTCGTTTGAATTTCAGGGGGTTCATTTGGCGTCTTGGGATCCAGAATCCTTCGCTCCTTTTCCATCCCTTCCAGGACAGTTTGGACCACCTGTATCTGTATTTAGACCATAAAACAGAGGTTAAAATCGCACACAGTGTGTTGGCTGCCATGATTGATACTGTGCTGCACTCAGGAACGTGTCTACACTTCCATGTTTATAGTGGAAATGTGGGAAGCAAGTGGGAGCGGTCATATTAAAGCCACACCCAGTCCCGCCCCCCACTCAGAGACAGCAAGGCTCCGCCTATTTCCTTTTAACCTCATTTATGGGGGAGACCCATTCATATCTATATAAGACCGGTTGGGATTTAAATGTAAATTACCCCTAAGCAGTGCTTTTACCACCTACTGATACCCATATTAGAGACTTACCCTCTGAATGGCCGGAACTCCAGGGCGTCAAGGTCAAATCTGACAACGGGCCGAAGTGGCCGTGGAGCTTCCTCCATCTTTTTGTCACCTGTAGGATAATAAGACAAACTGGAAAACAATTTTGGCAGCAAGTGAATATCTGCCCCACTTCAGCCAGACAAATACCCAGGATAGCTAAAGATGGAGAGTTCTGCCCCCTAACACATACACATAGCGGGAATCTAAACGTCTTTTCTCTCCACTCAGGATACTTTCTAATTAATGACTCCAATGCATTTTACAAACACCAGCAAGTGGACACACTTAATATGCAGTTTATTATTCTAATTATTTCCATTACTACTGTTACCTTATTAAATAATGAATTGGTCTCCGCAAAATGTGGGGCAAATAAATTAAAAGTAATTCCGTTATGAATCTCGTTTCTGCTCTGCTGCACTACTCTCCTTCCAACTAACCTAGTTGGTTTCTGCCAGTCTGATGCCACCGCACGGAACACAACTTCTATGACATGTCATAGATGCACTATGAGGTTGTTCATCTCCAATCAGAGACAGGAAGCAACGTGACTGGTAACTTCTTGGATGTTGGTACACCTGTCACCATCTTGGGAAATGATGATTGTTAGCTTGTAACAGAAATAATATATTTTTTAACACTTTTTGTGAAGTTGTAAGCAGTGAAATCTATTGGATAAAATTCTGGTTTCTTCTAAAGTTAACTTGATTGTCAATGTGGGCCCCACCACACCAGGGGCCATGACCAACCCCAGCCTGTGAGCTCAGCGCACTCAGTGGTCCATAAACTCAGAGTGTAACTGGCTGTTCTTTAGCTCATGGCATAACTACAAGGGTGGTAACTGTGATGGGGCCCGTCCCTCTAGGGGCCCCGGGTGACGCCTGTCACCTTATGTCAGTTCAAAATTGTTCAGAAATTGTTAAGACCCAGACCAGTTCTTCCACACCCCTGCAGTGTGCATTTCAGTTATGGGCCCTACCCATTACCACACCCCCGATTTGGACACCTAAACTATTGGATAAGGGAGGCGACATCTTGTGATCACTGCCCATGCGTAAAGCTGTTTCCCTGTATGGGTGTCACTGCAGCCACTTTATATCAATGAACCTTTATGGCTCCCGTTAAAACGTAACTCGGTAAGCTGAATAAATTATATATTAGCAATAATTACCATGCTATTGATGCCATCATAAGAAATGGCACCAGCTACAATAGCGCATGCACATTTCACTGCAGTTTACGGTGGTGTGGCTTTTGTACATCAGTTTTGCGACGCCGCCTGCCGTTTTATCACGCACTTTGCAGTAGAGTAGCGGAAATGGCGTCTCACTTCTCCGGCGTGCTGCAGCTCACTGACCTGGATGACTTCAACGGGCCCTCACAGGCCTGTTGGTGCGGGGGTTGGGGGGAGGAGCGGGCCGGTTTAATGTTAGGGGTGAGTAAGAAATTCCCGCTGAGGGTTACCCCGTGTAACGAAACTACCACCTGTAGGGACATGAAATGTGATTAATAAACCGGTGCATATAGCGGGGTATAAATCTCTGTTCCCAATCATATATATCTCACCCCAGTGCCCTTCTGCCCCTTCCCAACCCAGGGGCTATAAAGCCAGGTGAGAGGGCATTACAGGTTGCTGCGATGATTGCACCAATTTACACCATCAAGGGCATCATCAAGGGCAGCTGTGATTTTACCCCCCAGTACGTGTTGCTTACGGACCACTGAGTGCGCTGAGCCCGCAGGCCAGGCTGGGGTTGGTCATGGCCCCTGGTGTGATGGGGCCCACAATGACTTTGAAGTTCAGGAAACTAGAACTTTTTCCAATAGATTCACTGCTTACAACTTCACAAAAAGTATTAAAAAATATTTTATTTCTATTACAAGCTAACAGTCATCATAGTCCAAGATGGCAACAGGTGTACCAACATCCAAGAAGTTCCCAGTCACGTCGCTTCCTGTCTCTGATTGGGGATGAATGACCTCATCTTTGTGCATCTTTGACATGTCATAGAAGATGTGTTCCTTGCGGTGGCATCAGACTGGCAGAAACCGGCTAGGTAAACGTTAGTTGGAAGAAGGAGAGAGTAGGAGAAACGAGATTCATAACGGAATTACTTTTAATTTATTTACCCCACATTTTGAGGAGACCAATTCATTATTTAATAAGGTAACAGTAATAATGAAATAATAAATGACAGTAATTAGAATAATAAACTGCATATTAAGTGTGTCCACTTGCTGGTGTTTGTAAAATGCATTGGGGTCATTAATTAGAATGTATCCTGAGTGGAGAGAAAAGACGTTTAGATTCCCGCTATGTGTATGTGTTAGGGGGCATAACTTTCCATCTTTAGCTATCCTGGGCATTTGTCTGGCTTATGTGGGGCAGATATTCACTTGCTGCCAAAATTGTTATCCAACTTGTCTTATTCTCCTACAGGTGACAAAAAGATGGAGGAAGCTCCACGGCCACATCAGCCCGTTGTCAGATTTGATCTTGATGCCCTGGAGTTCTGGCCATTCAGAGGGTAAGTCTCTAAAAAGCACTGCTTAGGGGTAATTTACATTTAAATCCCAATTGGTCTTATATTTAGATATGAATGGATATTATGAAAAAATGAGGTTAAAAGGAAATAGGCGGGGCCTGGCCATCTCTGAGTGGGGGCGGGACTGTATGTAGCTTTAATGTGGCCCCTCCCATTTGCTTCCCATGTTTCCACTAAAAACATGGAAGTGTAGACACGTTCCTGAGTGCAGCACAGTATCGATCATGGCAGCCAACACACTGTGTGCGATTCTAACCTCGGTTTTATGGTCTAAATACAGATACAGATGGACCAAACTGTCCTGGAAGGGATGGAAAAGGAGCAAAGGATTCTGGATCCCAAGATGCCAAAGGAACCCCCTGAAATTCAAACGACCATCAGCCAAGCCACAGCCCGCTGCACGGAGAATCTACTGAGTTCCTCCTGATTGATATCTGATATAACTGCAACTGTTTTCCAGAATGTTTTGCTTAAATAAAATCTTATAAAAAAACAAAGAATTGTGATTCATGTGCATATAAAACATATAGATACATAGTGTAGTATTTAAACAAAACTTGGTTTTTGGTTGCACTCACATATGTAAATTAAAAGCAATCTCTTTTAAGGTAAGTGGTAGGAAGCTGTTGGAATTCAACCAACATCATAGTAGTTTTAATATAGAAAGCAAAAAGCGGATATAATTATATATAGTGTAGCAGTTCAATATTTAAATGTTGTGGTTTTTTGTATTTATAATCTTGTGTTAAAGGGAAGTCACACTGAATCACTTGCGGCTGGTATTGGGTTATGCGCCAGGTATTTTCTTTTATATTTTTATATAAATCTTGTTACGTTACTCATTGGGTGGTGTTGCTACCAGAAATGCACCATCGGGGTGTAGAGAGCTTAAATGTTTGACGGGTTTCGTGACTATTATACACCTCCGAGTGGACAAGCTCAGGCACAAGCCAAAAAGGCTCCACGTGTGACATGGAGCATTCAGAAACCTTGCGGCTTTCCGTCATTTTCACATCTGATGCTCAGATGTTCTGGATCTCCCAGCACTAGTTCCAAGGGTTCCTGCAAATGACTCTTCGGTAATCTTCCTTATCTTCAGCCCGCCTTGAACTCTTGTCTGCCTGACCACATTTCCCCCCTACTCCTTTGTATTTGACATTTGGGGACAACAACCTTTTGACAGTTTATTATTACTCTCAATGGCAACTCTCAAAGGAACAATATATAGGGGGGTACATAAGACACCACAGTCTAAACTGGGGGGCACTAATAAATTCCCCCACTAACAAAACATTATATGTGTCCAGGCTGACATATATATATATATATATATATATATATATATGTCAGCCTGGACACAACATTCGGGATGAGAAGCTGTTAGTGCTGATAAGATCGTTCTGCACCCAGAGGGAGAGAAAAATATGGGAGGTCAAACTAATCTGCAGGTTTAATACCCTACTCACTGGCCTCAATAGAGACAGAGAATTAATCTCCCATTATAAACATTACGAACCATTAATCCTCTCACAATTCGAATTAACTACAAACAACTTATTCCTGTGAACATTTGACACCTTCATGGATCTGGCATCTGTCAAATGGTTTTATGGCCCCTCTAACCAGGGAGTTAACTGACCAAAGATGCTCTGAGTGAACCTTATCTGTCTGTCTATTAGATCTCTGCTAGTCAGGCTAATTTACTACTGAGCAAATTCCCCCATACCTCTGTGTTTATTTTAAGATTTTGTTAACCTGTGAATTGTGCTTTTGTATTTAGAAAATTCTGTTTTAGCTTCATTAATGCCTGAGGAAGGGACCTAACAACTTGGTCTTGAAAGCTTGCAATTAAACTCTGTTAGCCAATAAATGGTATTATTTTAACTATACTTTTCTCCTGTGCTTAATAAACAAAAGGTGTATGAAACATGTAAATACTGACAAAAAAACATGCACTCTATGTCCACATTTGTGATTACCGACTACCCTAAGCCAAGTATGATTTTGAGATATGTCACTATAAAAAATTTGGTGAGAGGATATATTGAAGGGTACGTGATTGTCTACAACTCTGTTCAACAACTTGTTTTATAGGTATCAGCATAAGAATATGCCAACTGGATCTTATAATATCACAAAGCTTATCAAAGTCTTCACTATATGTAGTTGTGAATGCGATCTTCATACTTTTTAGTACCAACCTTCAAAGTTGTCCCCTGTACTGGGGATCTCATTAGACCGCCTGGAACTGTTGGGCAAGCCTGCGGTGAAGCTGGTTGGCAGCGAGTATGCAGGCATGCAGCTAAATACATCTCCAGGAATGAAAATGGTTGGGGGTGCATACAGGGGATTCTGATTAATCCGCAAAACATTAAATTAGTTTAAAGGTGACACACGTGTTAGAGTACTTATGATGACTGGGGTGTCCCTTTAATTTGGATACTTCAGTTCTATGTGCTAATTCCAAGATTTTACTATTAACATGACGTAAAGTCATGATTTTATTAATGACACGGAGGTGAGTATTATGCAATCTTTCTTTCTTTTTTTTTTTTTTTCTTCAAATCTCCGTTTATTAAAAAAGTAACATTGCATAGTCAAAGGACAGGATACAACAGGCATCCCAGTAAAGCAGCATACATCAGGCGATATGCATTCAGGGAAAAAACAGTTCGAATAGGAACTACAAACAGCGATATACACTGCATAAACTTCAAGTGATATCGATCGAGACAAGGGGTACAGAACGAGCAATACCACGTATACAATATTACAGGATGTATGAACATACAGTTCTGTTTCGGAGAGTTGCTGAAAGTAATAACAAGCACCAAAGAAAATAAAACAAACAAAACTAAGATAACAGTGCACAGTAATCTATGGATGGATGGATGGATGGAGTGCCGTCTAACGAGTCACCCAAATTTGAGGTTGGTGTCAAAATGTGTGCGTGTCATTCGAGACGTGATGTCCACAAAGCCACCGAGGACGGTCTGGAAGGTGGGGGAGGCCAAGAACTCCCTCCATGGCAACCACTTCAGCCTGTTTTTGTATCCTAGGCCCCTGGAGGAAATGACCATGTCTTCCATCTGACAGATAAAACTAATTTTCTGGAGCCAAACGGAGACCGGAGGAGGTTTAGTCTGTCTCCAGAAACGGGATAGTGGCCTTAGCTGCGGTAATAAGGTGGATGGTGAGAGACCTCTTATAAGAGCCCGTGCTCAAGGGAGTGTAGTGCAAAAGCAATGCCTCGGGGGAGGCTGCGAAGTCAGGGTCACCAATTGCCCGTATCACCGCTGTTACAGCTTCCCCGAAGGGTTGGATAAGGTGGCAATCCCACCATAGGTGCATATAGGTACCCGCTGCGGCCCCACACCTCCAACACGCCGGCAAGACCTGAGGGAGGAAGCGGTTAAGGTCTGCAGGCACCCTGTACCATCTGGTAAGGAGCTTGTAAGCTGACTCCTGTAACTTACTAGACATGACCCCCCTGAGGGTGAGTGATATCATCCTGTCCCACTCATCAGGCTCAAGCGTACGGCCCAAGTCCTTCACCCATAGGCTGAGGAAGTACGCCTTTTTGGGGGTACGATACATCTCTTTCTTTATTAATCCCTCAGCAGCAAAGTTTGAGGGACAACTTATTCGACTGAAAGTGTTAAAACAGATGGGATAATAACAAATATAAATCATCCTAGAGATAGGCCAATCAATCAGCAGTCCTCATCATCATTAAAGGGAGTGCAATCCTGACGAACTTCCTCTTTGCGGACTCAATCGAATCGAACCGAACCAAGAACAAACGAACAGGATACTGAAATCCAAACCATCATGTAGGACTCTCAACAAATCTTCCAGAGTAGATCAAACTAAAGACAAAGATAAGAAAAAAGGTGATGGTAGTAACTATGAAATGTTTCGTACCAAAATTTCAATAAATTGTAAAGGGACGAGGTAATCCAACACGGACATATATAAATGTAAGAGATGAGAAAATTAAATAACAAATTTAAGCAAAACAACATAATAATATGAAATCAAACCTGGAAAAGATAAACAAGTATACCATAAAATGCTTACCTGAGACCTAAAAATAAAATAATTCCTCCCGCCCGGGGGGGAAGGGAGGGGATAATACTCGCCTCCGTGTCATTAATAAAATCATGACTTTACATGTTAATAGTAAAATCTTGGAATTTTATTAATGACACGGAGGCTCCTATTATGCAATTTTAAAGCTGATCTACCAGGCGTTCAACATTTCTCCGAACAGGATGAAGATAGAATTCTTTAAACGTGGTATCCAAAGACCAGTCAGCGGCTTTGATAATATCTTTCATACGGCAACCAATCGAAGAAGCTTTTGATGCTGAAGCACCTCGTACAGAGTGTGGTGAAAAGATGGCCATATCGATACCTGCCTAGTGTAATACCCATTTAAGCCATCTGGAAAGAGTGGGAGCAGAAACTGGATGATGTGGTTGCTTGAAGGAATGAATAAAGAAGGAGATAAGGGATCTCTAAGAGTCTGGGTGCGTAATTCATACTCTCTGAGACAAAGAACAGGACATAAGAGTGGCCTATGAGGAAAGGCTGGGTAGAAGACTGACTTAATGTTGGTTTTTGTTCTTCTTTAAATATCAAATAGGACTGACATCAGAAACCCATTTACATGATAGGATACAGAGCAGAAGAAGAAGCTTCAAAGAGAATTCTTTAAGTGATAAATCTTGATTGTGAGACCATCTTTCCAGGAAACGTAAGAATACATTAACATCCTAGATGAATAATGGAGTAAAGAAGGTCTGGAGAATCGAATACCTTTAAGTAATCTGCAGACCAACGGATGCTGACCATTTGGGATCCCATCCAGGTGATCGTGACCAGCTGAGATGGCTGAGTTATACAAGTTAACCGTACGATAAGCTTTGTTATCATTAAAGAGATCCGTAAGGAAAGATAAAATCATATTCAGAGGGGCTGAGATGGGATCCAGCGAGACCATGATCGCCATACTGAGTAATAGGCTCGTCTAGTTCCTGGGGACCATGCATCGGCCAAGAGGAGGAGAGTCTGTTGTGAAACTCCCTCGACAGACCATGCTATTAGCTGAAGTTTGCCCTGAAGTATTAAGTCATGTGGCTGAAGGTCTGGGTTGAGTAACAGATCCTGAAAGGAAGGAATGGTCCTGGGGAAGGCCATTGATGTTTCCAATAGTTTGGGAAACCAAGGTTGGGACTTCCATAGTGGAGTTATCAGGACTAGTGATATCTTGAATCACAGCATCTGTAAGATTGTCCTGGCATGTTGAAAGGTGGGAACGCATAGAGCAGTGTCCGAGGCCATTGCTGAAAAAATGCGTCCGTGGCCACGGCTCCTGGATCTGGTCTCCAACTGAAGAACTTCGGTAGTTGAGTGTTGAGGTGTGATGAGAATAGGTCCAGTTCTATCGGACCCCAGAGATGTTAGAGCCTGATGTAGATGGATGGATGAAGACTCCAGTCCCCGGAGTCCCTGAGGAAGCGTGAATTCCAATGCGCTGTGCAGTTGTAAAGTCCGGGAATGTGAACAGCAGTTACTGAGATTCCATGGAGAAGACAGTACTTCCAAAAGTTCCTTGCGAGGCATGCCAGCATTTTGCATTTCGTGCCACCCAGGTGATTGATATATCTCACCGCTGCCACGTTGTCCATTTTGAGCAGAATGGAGCATGAAGCTCCGGAGGGAGCAAGACTGCGGATGGCAAAGGAACTTGTCTAGAGTTCCAGGCATTTGATATGAAGGTAAGATTCCTCTGTGGACCATCTGCCACCTGTAGATACAGTCCCGTAACACACTCCCCAACCATGTAAGCTTGCGTCCGATTTGATGGTTACGTCTGGAACGGTGCCAAAGATGGCCCTGCCGTTCCACGCCTCCATGTGGGACAACCACCAAGTCATTTAGTCTCTGGATTCGTCGTCGAGAGTTATACAGGTTTCGTAAAAGTAAGTAGAAGATAGCGAGGAATTTCTTAGCCTTTGACGCGCTCTGAAGTGCCTGGGAATATGGCCTGAATGGAAGAGGACAACAGACCTATCATCCTTGCAACCTGGCGTATGGTAATGACGTCTAGTCATAATAATCTCCTGATCTCCTTCTTGATCGCTACTATCTTTGGTTGAGGAAGGCAGAGAGACTGTTGGATGGAGTCTATCCGGAAACCTAGAAACTCCATGGATTGTGAAGGGTTGAGACAGGACTTTTCCCAGTTGAAAACCCAGAGACTGAATGAGATGTAGGGACCAATTGGGGTGAGTTTGCAGAAGCAGAGGAGACTGAGCCATAATGAGCATGTCGTCCAGATAAATTATCAGACATACTCCTCAGGAACGAAGGAATGCTACTACCGGCCTCATGACCTTCGTGAAGCACCATGGGGCCAATGAGAGGCCAAAAGGGAGACACGTAAATCTCAATTTCTGATGATCTTCTGCAATGGGTATACTGAAATAGGCGTCCTGGAGATCTAGTTTCACGATCCAATCCTCTGGTAACAGCAGGTCTCTGAGGCAATTGATACCTTCCATTTTGAAATGATGACACACCACAAAAGCATTGAGAGGCCACAGATTGGCACTAAGAAGAGCTGACAAAACCTGGAGAGTCCTTGGGGATCCTTAGAATAGCTCCTTTCTTTGAAAGCGACTGAATCTCTTAAAATCAGGAGGTTCTGAGATAATAGAAAGTTTGCAGTGTGAGGAATATGAGTCTGTAGAGGCAAAGCAGGTAGTTCTATATCAGGGGCGTCCAACATGCGGCCCGCGGGACCTCGAGGTGCGGCCCGCGTGAGATCGGCAGCCAGGATCACAAGAGCCCTGCTGCTTAGTTGTGGGAGGGTGTATTGTACTGCACAGAGGAAGCAGGAGGCCACGCCCCCTGCTGAAGTCTGTGAGCGGCATTGAGAGCTGTATTGCAGGTAAGGGGGTGGGGAGGGTGTTTGAATGAGTATGCGTGATTGAGGGAATGAATCTGTGAATGAATGAATTTGTGTGTGTGTGATAGCATGGGTGCGTAAGTGCTGCAACCTAGGCATGAATTGACTGTGATTGCTGTTAGCAATCACACTCCTATCATGCCAAGCCAGCCAGTACATGCTGAAACCTGGCTAGCTGCCCCCCTTGTGTATTGATGCTGCCAGCAGTATGGGGTCTGCACTTACAGCCACCCTGTACCAGCATGTACTGGCTGACTTGGCATGATAGGAGTGTGATTGCTAACAGCAATCTGCTATCAGCAATCACAGTCCCATCATGCCTAGGTTCCAGCATTTACTGGTTGTCTGGGTATAAAAAGAGTGTGTTTGCTGTTAGCAATCACACTCCTATCATGCCAAGTCATATTGTTTTTTTGGGTTTTTTTGTCCAATTGTGGTGTGTTAATGCACTAAAATTGAACAAAAAATACAATAACTATTAATTTATATATGATTGTTGACAGCAATCACACTCCTATCATGCTCAGCCAACCAGTACATGATGGAATTTGGGTATGCCTGAGATTGCTGTTAATCATAATATATATATTTTTTTGTACAATTTTGGTGTGTAACTTACTTTTATTAAAAGTGTGGGACTTTTTATTATTTTTAAAGGTGTGTGGGGGGGTCGTTTTCGGTTTCAGCTAAGTGAACCCTGAATTTGTAGTCACAAAACTTTCTAGGCCCAGAAATCAGTGAGAGGAAAAGTAAAGGTTTTGTGTCATTTACTTTATTTTAATCTGCATATTTTATTAAAGGCCATATTTTCCCACAGTGAAAAATGAATGCGGCCCGCGCACGTATACAATTCTGATGAAGTGGCCCACTGCAGAAAAACTTGGACACCCCTGTTCTATATGATAACCCTTGATCGTTTTCAAGACCCAAGCGTCTGAGGTAATACAAACCCACGCCTGGTAAAAGGTCGCTAGGCGACCATCCACTTTTGGAGGAGGACAACGGGAGAAAGGTACTTACCTAAGGTCATCTGGAATAGATGAATCCCCGTCATTGCTCGTAAGAAGCTGGGAGAATGAAACCTGGTACCACAGTCGGACGAACAGCCCCTTTTCATAGAGGTCTGAGCTTTATCTAGGGCTGTGAAGGTTTCCACAAAAGAACCAACGTTCTTAACGAATGAGTCGCCAAATAAAAGGCTCTAGCAGCTTGGCCCAGTTCTTGCGTAGCCATATTCACAAGCTTAGGCTCGATCTTAATTAGGATCGACTTGCGTCGTACAGAACAGAGCGCTGAATTAGCGTTGCCCGTCATGCACACTATACGCTGAAGTCAACCTAGGGCCTCATTAAAACTGAAAGTATTAGGGGAAGCTTTACCAGCTTCTAGTAACTCAAAGAGTTTGGTAACAGGAACCTAAGGTGTCCAAAAGCTTGCCCTGGCAGTGACGCAGGGAGAATTCCAAACCCTTTCTGGGTTTCCAGCCAGTTTTGGAAAGGTATTGGATGATCTGAGGGTCAACTTCCGGAGTTTTACAGACCCAATCAGGCACTATGGGTCGTGGGCATTCGGCCCAAAGCTTGCATCTACTCTCTTTCGAGAGGGGCATGCGCACTCAAAGTGCTAAGTATTGGGCAATGTGGGCTGGAGGATCCCACTCGGCTGACTGGGGGTGGCGCAAGCCATCAGAGTCAAACAGGGGATTACCCTGAAGGTCCCGGATACCATTGTCCCCCCCGACAACAGCTAGGGCTGGATCTGCCCCTTCACCAGAAGTGGAGAATGCGAGTCCTCCCCGTCCGACCTATCGGATTCTGGGTCTCTGTAGGAATCCAGGTCCCCATCACTCTCGTCATATTCTGACGAATCTTGTTGAGCTTTAGCTCTTTTCCAATTCCTGGCCGTTTTTGCCCGGTCAGTGGCTCTCTTGCGTGGTAAACCAGCGCTCTCAGGGACAGGATTAGATACCTTGTCCATCTCAACAGCTGCATGACTGTCCAGCAAGAGTGTAACATGTTTGGATTTAAATGGGGCCTTCTTGTCTAAAGGAACAGTGGTGGCAGCAGCTGAAGGTAAAGGTGCCTGAAGTAAAGCCTGCTGTATATATTGGCTGATGGAATGCGACATGACACCCATGGCTGAAGAAAGTGCCTTAGAAATAGAATGGGACATGGTGGCATCTAACAAGGACTGAAAATCCTCTGATGACAGAGGGTGAGAGTCCTCAGGTTGACCACCTAGAGGTCTGCCTGACTCCATTGAAGGAGTGAATTGGTTCCCATGTTGATCCGTGCTGGATCGAAGTGCAAGCCGGCAGGGTGACAAAACAGAAATAAATGTACCTAGCTGTAGGGAAGAAATTGTGGGTTGATTAACCCAGAAAAACACAGGAAGAGGAGAGCAGGGGCCGAGCTGGGTATCAGGGAGACTCCTCGCCGTCGTCTGCCGGAAAGACACGGCCAAAGCACGTGATCGCGACAAAACGCGGCCGGAGCTGCCCACAAGATGGCCGCCGCGCACGCAAATGCACATGTGCAGCTAAGAGCCCACCGGCCGAGAGCCTGCAGTTATCAAGAAGATAAGAACCGCGACGCAGAAAACCAAGTCGGCGGAGGGGAAAAAAACTAATAAAATAAACGTATATATGAGAAAATAAGAATATATATATAAGGAGGGAAAGCTCGGCCTTAGGAACAAAAGTGACAGAAAAACCAAAAGAAACAGAGCACAGCACGACAGCACAATGTAATAAACAATAATTATTAAGTAAATGGCAGAAAATAATATCAATGGCAAATAAATATATATAGAATCATATACAAAAATGCAGAGAGAAAATATACTTAACTGTCCATGAGGGAGCAGCAAAGAAAGAGGAAGTTAGTCAGGATTGCACTCCCTTTGATGATGATGAGGACTGCTGATTGGTTGGCCTATCTCTAGGATGATTTATATTTGTTATTATTCCATCTGTTTTAACTCTTTCAGTCGAATAAGTTGTCCCTCAAACTTTGCTGCTGAGGGAGTAATAAAGAAAGAGATTGCATAATAGGAGCCTCCATTCCATTAATAAAATTTACTTTCATGTACAGGAAGGTAAACCACAAGACAACGTACAATTAACAAAGCCAGGAAAGATTGGTGGAAATATAAAGATTAGATTCAATTTGTGCTGCAACCTGAATCTTCTCAAATAAGAGATGTATGTGAAATGATGAAGTAGATCGTCAATTTCTTTATATATTTCAGTGGTATATTTAAAGAATATACATACAGTATACTATAAAGAGACTGAATCGCCTTTATGCCATTTAACATTAGATGATGCTGCGAAGAGCAACCTGTCTCGTGACTTATTTTCCCCTTGTCATCTAGGAAACAAATCCAACGATTAGCAGATTTGCCGCTGACACAGCAATAAAAAACAATTTTAACAGACATCTATACATCTGGGATTAGAGGCTGTAAAACTGACCTAATCACCAATGTCATTTACTTAGGGGGAAAAAATGTCTTCTAGACTTGAGAAGATCCAGATTGGTGTTTTCTGCTAAATGCAATATCATATTACAAGAAAAAACTCTAATAGAAATGATTGGATATGGTCAGTTACTGTCATTGTAAAAGCATTTGGATAGATAAGATAATGTGTGAAGCTCAATATTTAGATTTTTTTATTGCCAATTATTGAGGGAGAACTAAATTGCCTTTCATGGAGGAGAAACTCACCAAGGTCGCTTCACTTATGACCTATTGAAAGTTCTGCACTTGTGGGAAGCTCATGGTGCTACAAGTTTCTCTCAAATTGAGGAATCTACAGAATTTCTCAATCAAGCATTTATGTAAATTTGCAATCCAATGCAAGTTCATGAAAGATTATAGAACTATTTATGTGCAAAGGCAAATGTAAAAAAAATAAAATAAAGAAAACCTACAGAAATGATTGAATAATTGAAACGTATTGCTTTTATATGAAGAAAGGTATATGGTGCTTAGCAACATCTTTAAAAACACTTGAAATAATGAATTTAAAATGTCACTATATTGCTTCTTATGGTATATGCTACAAAACTCTTTGATTCTAACCATTATAGAATATTTTGGTATTCCTGATACTTCAATGTACAAAAAGATCACATCCTTTAACCCCAGGAAAATACAACCACAATGTAACATATCAATGTTAAAAGTCCATGCTTTCAAATAACAATACAAGAGCCATGCTGTAGACATTGGTAGACATAATGGTCGGCAGCTGGCTATCCAGAAGTTACATATTTCTAAGAAAAAGGAAATAATAGTATACTTGCTTTTTCATCCCACTGGTGGGTTTTAGCACCATGGTGCAGTTTACGTCAAATGCCTTGAAGAAATTCTGTACTGAGGCCTCTGTTGGCGTCATGTACCGTAGCTCTGTTCCTGCTATATTAGGCTGTATTTATCACTCTCTTGGATTTAATATTGCTTACATCCAGCTGAATCGTTAGGATATCGATTGAGCGTTTACATTCTCTGGTGCATATATATCCCAACTAGCTCCCATTTCTCTTTATAAATCAGCTGTCACATGCTGTGATGTATGGAGTGACTCCAGCATTTGGGCTGAATGTATGAAGTGGAAGAAAGCCAAGAAAACCACAGAGCACATGGATCCAGCTGTCACATGTTAGCTAGAAGGGAAGGTTATGAAAGAACAGTTTAAAAAAGGATAATGTCCTTAATCAGGACAAGAAAGGGAGCTAATGCATCAAGGATTTAAAGCTGTTGCCATCAAAAACATGAGAGGTTTTAAAACGCCTGCTGAGTAGCATAATTGTGTCCCCTCATGCACAGCTGGGAAATGTTTGGAAATACGTACCCATGCATTACCTATAACATTCCCTGAAATGCTGGATGCCTTAGCATTTGTCACTTGTAAGATGAGGAGGTCTAAAACACACATCATCTCCATGTTCAATTATACAATAATGGATCTTTTAAAATACATATCTATACATTCCCTATAAAAATTCCCTGAAACTAAGATACTCACAAGTAAGATAGACACATCATAAACTCACACCACCTCCCCCGTCAATCATTCAATAATGGAAACATGGAGTGTCAAATATATAAAAAAAAAATGTAATACAAATTATTTGACTCATGTAACCTCACCTCATCATGCCTGTGAGTTCCCACTGAACCAGAGTACATCTCATAATAAAGAGCTAAAAAAAGTGAGTAATTACCTATAACATTATATTACTACTGCTAATTAAATATATCCGATTTAAAAAACTGTAAGGAGTTGAGTTTCTGGAACATATGTTCCAAGGAGGTTCTGACAGTAGGGCAGTCACCAGAAGACCCAGGGGCATACAAAACCACTCAAGGCAAAACATAGTAGAACAAATACATTGTTTAATGGAAATAAAGGAACAGGCAAAAATGTGATCAAGAAACAGGCCAAAGATAGGTACCAGCAGCGAAGGTTCAGGAGTGGAAGACGTGGCAGAGTTCAAGGCAGGAGACAATCGGCAGCAACAAATGACAAGCCAGGGGTCAAAGACCAATAATCACACAGCAAAGTCCTCAGCAGAGCGAGGGTTAAGCAACAGACTGCAACAAAGCTGGAGCAAGGGCATCAGACAACTGAGCACTGACTGAAGGGTGTGATGGGATTATATAGGGCTGCTAGGAATTACCGCTCCCCTGTAGCACCTGTGAGACCCTCAAACGAAGTTGGCTGGTCAATAGCAGAAGGTTCACCTGTCCATTCATCTGCTCAGCTAATCGGGACTCATGGGACCAAGGCCTGTTCGCTGTGTCTGAAGGCCTCCACAATGCTTTGAAGCGTGCAACGGAGCTCCAGGCAGCAGCAGAAGTGGACAGCAGGTAGGAGATGAGGCGCCTGATGAAAGCTTCATTAAGGCTTCATTGCCTTAAGATGATAAGCTTCATTGTGCATCAAACTCATCTCTACCTTATTCGGTGAAGCATCCAAACTTGTGTTTGGGGTTCATATAGTACAGCAGGGTTCCTCAACCTGTGGTAGATGCACCTCAAGAGGGACAAAATATATTTCAAGTAAAAAGTATTGCCATCGTAATAATTATATTTTAACTATGCAGAAATAATAATAACCATAATAAACTATTCAAGACCTTCTGAGAAACCTTTCCTGAAGTTATCAATCCACCATGTAACTGCAATTTCTCAAAAGTAAACTATGGTTTTTGTATTACCGTTATTTTGATAATTATTTGCTTTTTGCTTGCTGTTTGCCCAGTGATTTGTTTGTAATCTTATTACACATACATACAGTATTTTGTCACTTGGATCTGTTTACCTTGTGATGTGAAAGCGCTGTACGTTAGAACATTGCAGCACCAGCTATTTTCAGGTAAGACAACAACATTGTATCAAGCACTGTTTCAGGACGGAGACTATTTATAACAGTTTCCTGAATGTTAATTCAATAAAGAGACATTTATGGATTTGTGGACTAGAATTACCAATAGCGATCGGTATTGAATGTTTCGCTACTTAATCTTTAATAATGTTGAATATAAAAAAAAATAACCGATAATGATGTTTATTCACAGCGATAAGTTGGCTGTCATTTAGAGTAGATTGACGGGATATCCAAGGTCAGTTGACCATAATAAGATTGTATTGAGACTTAGTATTAGTAATGTTTTTATTTGTAAGTTAGTTATGACAGGTGATCTCTATACTTTAAGCAATAAAGAACACAATGTTAGTGAACACAATGTAAATGCAATTTACAGGGCAATCAGCCCTATGCCGAGCTAAACTTTGAATCCAGGACAACCATAGAAAACAGCCCCATGCATTTTTGGAGGTGGCTGCTTGAGAACCTTGTCATTGCTCTTACCTCAGAGGACCCAAGAGCTTCATGTAATATGACCTATGTTCCAGCACTGCAGGAGTGATTTATGGGAGACTGACAGGGACAACACAGGTCAGTCCCTATAAAAAAAATGTATTAAATTAAGATTTAGTGGGGGCTTTCCTTTGTTTACCGTTTCTAAATGGCTATAAATTATCAATGATTTTAATGCACACATCATCATACAAACTATAACGCAACACCTGTTGATCATGAGTAAAACCTAGTGAGTTCTCCCTGCATGAAGGACAATGCTGATTTAATTATAGTTTATTGGGCTAATCCTGGGGAAACTCTGCAAAGCCACTCACAACCTATATTCAAATCTATGAGTTGAAATGTTTCAACTCTCGCTTTTGTGAAGTGGTTTTCTCCAATGATACTTCTTTCATGTTCAATAATATGCAGCGAATATTCTCCAAATTATACCGTGTAGTTGGTAGCAGCACAGAGAAACAGCATATGAAGATTATCTGTGATAACTTTCTTATCATTAGTTCTGCATTTTGTTTTTAAGGTTAAAACATTCATATGCTGTCTAATTTTGAAATTATCACTTGATTAAAATTGTGTAAAATAAAAGCCTTAAACCGCACTGTTTAGCATAATTAGATGTCTCCTCAAAAATAAATTATCATACTGGAGCCCTCCTCAAAAATCTTGGGGCCAAGTACATGCTTAAACCTGGGACCTTATGCCCCTCCCATCAACCTGCCCCATGTCCATTCCACTGCCCCACCCATAGCTTCACACATCACCCCACCTTATGTGAGCAAGAACGGGCCGAGGGGTAGTAGCACATGGGAACAGTATTTCTTCGGCACCTTCCTAATAACACATTCACTCATGCTAACAATATATGTTAACATCTCTATCACCAGTTCTAACATAATACAGTAATAGACACATGCTAATATCACATGGTTACAAACACCTTCCAATAACACACACGCTAACACTGTGTGCTCATGTGCATGCATGCTAACACCATACTCTTATACACATGCACACTCTATCCAACAACTTACACTAACATGCACTGACTCTACACTATACACACACACCTGATTGCACTGCAGCTCACATAGAAGCTGCCGAGTCTCTGCCTCCCTACTACTTTGGGTTCACATGCTACATGACCCTACTGAGCACACTGGCTACTGAGAGCCCAGGTGCCATGCACCTACGGCACCTCCCTTACCACACCCCCGCAGTAACTGATTTTTTTTCCCCTGGGGATCCAGGTTAGTGCCTTCAATCACCAGGATGAGGAGTGGTATTTGTTACACCCTCTCCTGCCTTACTCTCCACACCTTTTTCTTCACTTCAGCGTCTAATGGGGCTTAGCGCTGCCCCCATGTGCATATAGGCTTGCCCCTTGTCACACCCACTTTCTACTTCTATAAGCAGGGCGTGGAAGCTCTTGGTAGGAGTAAGTCAGGACTTGGAGGCCTTCATGTAAGCAGGTAAGGATCGGTACTGAGTAGATATAGCAAGGGTCAGGTGCCAGCTCAGGACAGGATACACAACTGGTAACGCAACAAAGCAGGGGTTAAAACGAACAGGATAGCCAGGACAGCCAGGTCGGTACATGTAGCGGGCAGTCATACAAGCCAAACTGGTACATGTAGAGAACAGGCAGAAGTACAAAATCACCAGGCAAAAGAGTAGTCAAAGGGCAGGCAAAGGGTCAATAATACGGAGATCAGAAACACAGGCTAAAATACGCAGTACAGGACCACAACAGCATTTCCGGGTTTTTGAATCCGGCACCAGCTCTAGCCCGGTCCCCTAAACCTACGTCACCGCCGCAGCTCCAGCCATACCCCCGTGTTCTTGCTGCCAGAGCCTCCCGCACCCCGGGACCCCCAGACAGAGCCTCCTTTGTCGGCTGACAGACACCCGACCGCGAGGTCCCTGAGACCTGACATCTGAGGGCAGCTGCCTGCCCATCAGTGCCAGGACCCGGGGTTGTGACACCTGACAGATTCCAGTTATGATTACGTTGTTACCTTCAAATATTTTATGTTTATTTTTGTTATCGAAGCCACTAGTTTGAGTATTACTTGCTTTCTCAACTGCATAAAGTCCCAGATCATGAAAATGTTTGTACTAGAAATGAGGATCACTGTTATCTATTTTTATTCAGGGTTACTGTGATTTAAAAGCGTGAAATAAGATCTCACAGTGCTGACTAGAACTTGATTTAAAATAAAACAAGGCGATGATTATACTATTTCTTGTTACAAGTATTATTTATTGCAGAAACCAGATTGCAACAAAACCACCTCTTTGTATTGTAGCCAAACTGTTACTCTGATAAACTAGATCAAGAAAAGCAGCGTTTACTTATGTACAGCAGTTGTTTATCAGTTAGAGCTGCCCATTGCTGCAATACACCGATTAGCCATAAAATTATAACCATCTGCCTAATATTGTGTAGGTCCCCCTTTTGCCACCAAAACAGCCCGGACCCCTCAAGGCATGGCCTCCACTAGACCTCTGAAGGTGTGCTGTGATATCTGGCACCAAGATGTTAGCAGCAGATCTTTCAAGTCCTGTAAGTTGCGAGGTGGAGCCTCCGTGGATGCATCCTTGTGCAATGCGTTCTCCAGTTAAGCGACGCACCCGGCCATCCACGTGATGTAACAAAAAATGTAATTCATCGGACCAGGCCACCCTCTTCCACTGCTCCGTGGTCCAGTTATCATGCTCATGTGCCCATTGTAGGTGCTTTCAGCAGTGGACAGGGATCAGAATGGGCACCCTTACTGGTCTGCGGCTACGAAGCCCCATACCCAACAAACTGCGATGTACTGTGTTCTGACACCTTTCTATCAGAACCAGCATTAACTTTTTCAGCAGTTTGAGCTACAGTAGCTCGTCTGTTGGATTTCATCAGACTGGACAGCTTTTGCCCCGCGTGCATCAATGAGCCTTGGCCTCCCATGACCCTGTGGCGAGTTCACCACTTTTCCTTCACATTTTCGATAGGTACTGACCATTGAAGACCGAGAATAATCCCACACAAGAGCTGCAGTTTTGGAGATGCTCTGACCCGGTCACAATTTGGCCCTTGTCAAAGTTGCTTAGATCCTTACGCTTGCCCATTTTTCCTGCTTCAAACACATCAGCTTTGAGGATGAAACCTTCACTTACCACCTTATATATCCCACCCACTGACAGGTGCCATGATAACAAGATTATCAGTGGTATTCACTTTACCTGCCATAATGTGGTCATAACGTTACGGTTGATCAGTGTATATATTTGCAATGTGATAAATAATCAAACACTACTTGACTTCTCAAGGCATTATGAGGGGCCAGCACTGCCAAATGACTGAGCTGCCCACTCATATTACAACTCAACCACAAATAAACCCATTACAGTGCTTGCCTTAAAGATCAGGGAAACAACTACCAAAAGTTTGGTACTTTGTTTTTATTTGTATTTAAGTCAAAAGAAAATACAGAAAAAGATACAAATCTCATGGTGCTTACAAATAAATACATCAGATGACACAAATATGCACAACTTACATATTGAAGTATTAAACAAAGATATATAATAGTTTTCATTCTGCTACATAAGGGCACACAGAAAAAGCACAAGCATAAGGAGCCAGGATATAACATGAGTAAACAAATCCCTAAACAGAGATATTCTGGGTGTCTGTGTGAGAATAAATTCCTTTATCTTACTCTTCAGCAACAGATATCACCAACTGGAATGGTCCCTCCCTGCTGAATAAAGCTTGAACCAATAAGACCCCTAGGCTGGGCTAACAACCAAGTGATACACGCTGAGTCGACAATTCCATTTGTTTTATGTTGAAAATAATATCCATTATTTTGTGAAGCAATGGGCTCTGGATAAGTCAACTGACAATTGCTATTTTAGATACCAACAGTATATATATACACAGTATATATATATATCTATTGTCTGGATAGACGCTAAGAAGTGTCACCTTTGGGGTCTTAGCTAGTTACCATAGGAAATAGCCATGCTGAGTATCACCAGTGAGTTTACTTAGAACCGCTATTATTGAAGAGGTTTGATTGCTGTCCCATAAGAGGTCAATGTGTTGCAACAAACAGTGTTGAATTCTTAGGTATTGATTTTTTTTATAGGAATTCACCTTCTATCTTTAACCCTCTCAAACAAGAGGAAGGTATTGGTTTTGAAATGGTCTCCAACTTTGGATACCCCTAACTCATACCATCTCTTTAATTACATGCAAGCTATTGAGTGTTTTTACAAAGTTACTTTTTGAAATCTGTGTAGTCTGGAGGATTTCTGGCCATTTTCCCCACATCGCTAACGAGGTCAACTAGGTATCTAAGACAAAATGGACTGGTGGCCAAAAATTTTTTGGGGAGCCACAGTAGTTCATTTAATCTGGATGTAGCATCTTAAAGATTTCCATGTCCACCCAACAAATTTGACCTGCTCTGCATTGTAGTAAAACTTTTTGGCATTTAATCAATGCCTGATAATAGAAGTATAAGTCAGGAAGCCTTGGTTCTCCATTTACTTACAATAATATGGCTGTATGGGAAGTATTCTTGACCGGATAGTTTTTTTTCAGAGAACCATTCCCCCTTTCTTTTGGGAGCCAAATATCGAAGACTACCTTAAAACATAAAAATAAAACATTTAACAGGAAAAATGCAAGCCAAAGAAAAGAACGTGCTTTGCCGTCAATTATGAACAATAAATTGCAAATACTGTAAAACATCCTTAGTGGAAGACTGGCACGTTCTGGGATGGGGCGGGGGGCGGCAACTATACCTTTAATGCCACATAACTAAACCAAAAGAAAAACAAAATAGAACAGTGGTAATTCACCACTAAATATAAAATTGCATGACTATCCCTTTAAGCACATCAGCTATAGTTTTCCAGGACACATATGTGTGCCCAGCAAATGTAAAGTGTCGCTCTAAAGTATGCAACCTATTACTGATTTCCTTCTGTATCTGATACCGTGACTAACTAGTCTCATTAACCGGTGCCACTAATGAAAATATATATAGCAGGGGCACACTTAAATCCCTGCTGCAATGTGGGATGAATTTGTTCAATAAGCATCTCTAGATGAAGGGGCCTACTCTGTGAATTTATATACCCTATGTACTCCATTGCAGTATGTTACATATCTTAATCAGCAACACATGAAATGTAAATGTACCCTGAAACAAATATCTGATGTCACCCTACAGGGAACCAGGGCCAGACTGGCCTTCTAGTATACTGGGAGATTTCTAGATTGGCCACCTCGGCTGGGGGGGTTATAACCATGGAGTGGCTACAGTGTGCGAGTGACCGAGACGTAAGCTGCGGGCCCATGGCGTGCAGGGAGGGCAGCTTTAAAGAGGTGGATAGAGAGAAAGCTGCCGGTGAGGTAAGCAGGTGCCAGAGAGAGTATGCATGTATGCTAAGAGAATCTATGCCTAAGTGTGTGTTAACGTGTAAGTGTAAAGATGGCAAAGGCAAGCTGTGTATTATTGTATGCTTTATATAGCACCATCATATTCTGCAGCGCTGTACAATGGGTAGACAGGACATAATTAGTAGACTCGGGCCTCGGCCAACTCTTCTTCAAGAAATAAATCTTCATATTCCACTAATATTTGCCCGTTGCAGTTGCACTTTATTGGTTGACGGCAGACAAGCCCCCTGCTGGCGATCAATAGAGTTGCTTGTACATACTTTTAAAATTCTGGTGCCACAATTTGCACGGAGGAGACCAGTGGTCTCCCAACTCCAAGAGCTAAAGCGACTCCAATAGAGTCGCTTGTACGGACCTTTAACTCTTGGAGCGTGGATAGCATGGTCTCCCCAGGCCAAGTTCAGCCTGTCAGGAGTTAAAGGGCCGTGCGAGTGACTCTACTGGTCGCCTGCAGAGGCCTCCTCTGGCATCAACCAATTGGGCCCTGTGGTTTCTGGGTAAATTGTATAAATTAATTCATTAAACATTTTGTTGAATTTTGCATTAATATGAAGGGGGCATACTAAGGGAAGGGTATTAAGGATGGGTATAGAAATGAGAAGTTATGAAGATAGAGGGTGTTCATGGTCAGAAGAAATACTAATATGGTGGTTGGGGGATAACGATTGTGGTTGGGTATTGGAATGAATTAGAATGTTTGGGGTATGATGATGGTCAGGGGCTGCTCTACACTAACACATCCATCCATCCATCCATCCAAAGTGATAACTGGGCAGCCCTTCAGAAGGCTGTGGAGGTGTCCATCCTACTCAACAAGACACAAGAGGTGAAGAGCTCCTGCGCATGTGCATACTAAAACTTATTTAGGCGCCACAGGTTTTTTTTTTTTTTTTTTTTACTAAATAACCACTGCTTTTAACTGATTCCAGCAAAACTGGAAAACTATGCTAAACACACATGTATCAATAAATGTCTTTCACAGAGGTGCTCGGTGAAACTGCCTTCGGAAAGAAACCCTGCATACCGTTCGCTAAACTGTACACATTTTACCTCAGCTTTGTAACAGAACCACGCCATGCAGCAAAAATGTATCTTGCCCGAACCAAACATGGTGGCTCTGCCGTTACTCCAGGAAAATGTAACCGCGAACAATGTATTGATTGGGTAGCGTTGGAACTATACAGCGTATCCGCTAACCAAACTGAATTGTGTTAGAAGAAGTGCGGCGGCTGCAGCAGCTAGAGTACCAAGCCTTCCGAAATGGGCGAAATGTCCAACCGGAAGTCCCGCCCTGTCCGCATCGGAAGTGTGCTCGGGAGCTGAGACGCCGGTGGTATTCGCTGCTTAGTTGTGTGCGTGAAGGAATAAACATGTCTAACCCAAGCCCAGCGAACAGGCCTTCCAACCCTGCTAACCCCAGGGTGTTTATCGACGTGGAGGTGGGAGGAGAACATGGTGAGTGGTAGGCAGGTCTGTTGGGGTACAGAGGGAGGTAGAACAGGCTAGAGAAGAATGAGCGCATTGCCAATGGCGGGTAATGCCAGCCACGGGAGTATGGCAGCGTTCCTCGCTGTGAGAGCAAGTCGTTTATTTAGGTGACGATACTACTCGTGCTAGATTGTGTCCCAGTGTGTATAATGTGTTGAGCGGGTAGAATTGATTGAAAGGAAGCTGAATTGAATTCACACACCCGCACTGATGAATGAGCGCATCACTACATGGAAGGGTACTGATGCAGTATATGTGAATGATTGTCCCACTTAGTACATTGAGAAGGGATGTATGTTTGAATAAGTAGCAAGATATGTTCTAAAAGTTATGAATGAATGTAGCCCTCCTACAACTGTTGTAGTAGCATCCTGTGGGGCATCAGGAAGGGTAAATTCACTACAAATAGTGGTGGGGATGCAGGGCCACAATCACACATTTTCCTGGTTTCCCTTTTTTTTTTCCATGCCACTAATTCTATCTTTATCACCTTCAATGATTTAAAAGAAAGCCCTCCCCCCCTGGCTACCTTGTTTTGGTGGGAAAAGCAAACAAAAGGAAATCATGGTGTGTTAAAGAAACAATTCAAAATAATGCAGCAGTATACACTGATACAATGACACACAGTCACTCCTTTTTTGTTAAAGTAAAAGGGCATTTTCATAGATGGTTTTTTTTTTTGTAAATTTAAAACATCACCTGTCATGACTCAGTGGCTCTTCTGGTCAGCTTTCCTGTGAAAAGTTATTTGTCCTTTTTCAGTTGGCCGAGTCGTTGTGGAATTGTTTGCTGATATTGTTCCAAAGACTGCAGAGAATTTCCGGGCCCTGTGTACTGGAGAGAAAGGATTGGGACCGACAACTGGAAAACCTCTTCATTTAAAAGGATGCCCTTTTCATAGAAGTAAGTTACATTTTGGACTTTTTTTTCTGGTTTAGAAATGTACTGGTTATTTCTAAATTACTAACAAAGTTTCCTTTCTCTCTTACATACACATACACATACACTCACACACACACACACACACACACACACTCTCTCTCTCTCTGATCATAATTAGAGTTGTTAAGTGTTAGATTAACATTATTTGTTTTTTCCTAGTCATCAAGAAATTCATGATCCAAGGAGGAGATTTCTCAAACCAAGATGGAACTGGTGGCGAAAGTATATATGGAGAGAAATTTGAAGATGAAAGCTTTCATTATAAGGTAACTTGTTTTGAAATAGACATATATGTTGGTTTAATGTTAATAAAAATAATTTTGTACAGCAAGGGTTTAATAAACATTGAATGGTTAGAATTTGGTCCCAAACAGGTCATCTACCCTGTCACCTGACTGTTCTCTATTGTCAGAAATTGATAGGTTCACTCTTGCACATGCGCACAGGGTCTAAGCTGACCTCAGCCCACAGTGTCCCCCAAGCCAACACGGTTATTTATTTTATGTTGGATCATTGCTTTAAACATATCCACTCTGACAAGCCACAAATGATACCTTGAGGTTTTAAAATATGATAAATATATTTGGGTGAAATCCTGGTGGGATTTATTAGAAAGGTGAGATTTGCTTCACAAAACATTTTTTGTCCAATTGATTTGACTAAATACCAAGCATAAGATAAGGTTGTGTTTATGTATTTTTGTTTTTATCTGTTGCAGCATGACAGGGAATTTTTGCTCAGTATGGCCAATGCTGGTCCAAATACCAATGGCTCGCAATTCTTCATCACGACTGTGCCTACCCCTCATTTGGATGGGAAGCATGTGGTGTTTGGCCAGGTTCTGAAAGGCTTTGGCATTGTTAAAATGTTGGAAAACATTGAAGCGAAGGGAGAAAAACCTGTCCAGGTAAGTTAATGTAGCAGTTCTTCTATTGCAGGATTGATTCACTACAGTTTCTCTCTTATGTTTGAAAAAATCATCATAACACAACCTCCTCAAGTGCTCTATGGCTGCTTTTCACACTTTCCAATATGATGCATCTTGTCGATCTTTTTTCTCTTTTTTTTTTTTTTTGTCTTCTGTTGATTTGTGTATTGTATCCATTGAATCCATTGTGTTTTTAATTTATTTAAAGAGGTTAAACTTTTGAACATAGCCTTTATTGCTATGAAACATTTGTATATTATCTAAAAAAATTTCAGACACAAAATTATATTTAGGATACATAAAATGTGCATGATTTCTAAAACCAGGAATTTTAAACATGGGTATTCATGCATGGAGAGAGTTGGTGTCTTTAGTTTACCAGAAACACATGGTATGTACTGTATATTTAATTCTGAGTATTCAATACCATTGAACTTTTCATTTTGCAGCCGTGTGTGATTGCAGACTGTGGGGAACTGAAAGAGGGGGATGATTGGGTGATACCACCATTAGATGGATCCGGCGATGTTCATCCTGACTTCCCAGAGGACTCAGATGTAGAATTAAATGATGTAAGTTTAATGAAAGGGGATTTCAATTCCTAGCTCCAGCTAAATTTTCCCTCCTGCAATTTAAATACCTATCTGCCTCAGATGCAGCAGGAGCCGCTACCTGCTGGCTCTCAACATGACGGGTATGTGAGCATGAAACCTGTTCACCCCATGACCCCAAAATCATATTTGCTGCCACCACCTAATTCTGTTCAAGGTTTCAAAAATACATAAGGAGGCTTTTGATAGATTCTGGCCAGGTTTCCACATACCATTTATGGCAGGATCTGACCTAAGACAGTTGGTATTTATGTACTTGTTAACCCTTAAACATAGGCATTTTGCATGACAATCGTTTATTACAAAATATTTTAACATGCACACAGTATTTCTACTAAATATATTTAAAGTGCTAGATTACTTTTGAACAGGCAACACATTTAATTCCCTGCCCATTCAGGGGCGTTTTTAATTGCTTAGTGCCCACATTCATTCACTCGCTCTCGTTCTTCTTCGCTCTCATATTCTCTCCATACCCTCTTCCGCTTTGTCTCTCTTCAATCCTTAATCTTATTTCTGCGTCTGCATCTGCATCTCAGACATAACCCAGCAACTTCCACCAAAATGGTGTCGCTTGTGGTGATGTCATCTTCCCGATCCTCCTGGAAGATTGGCTGAGGATGTCACTGCCGCCATATTGCCCTCAGTGGCCGCTTTCGGCACTGCGGGCGCCACCATTTTGGTGGTAGTTGTGGGTTTATGCCTGTGTAGATGTGGACAAAGGAAGAACATTGACGGTTAAAGGGTAAAGATGGTGTCCAAATCTAGAAATTACTTTAAAAATATTTGTCCTTTCATAGAAAAAACCTATGGGTTGTAAATGTTATAGCCAATCTAAATGTTCATACATCTGGTAATAATCATGTCTAACAGAACCGCTTGTAGATCAGGATGTAGTTCATTTGATATAAAATGCAGTCAATTCCTGTAAGGTATGGCAGAGCTGGCTTCACATAATTCATAGTTGGTGATATTGCTTTATCTAAGCACTATGCAGGGCAAGCTTAGTCCTTTTTGCTGGAATGGACCTTCATACCATACCATATTGTGAAGTCAAGGTGTTTAAACAATCATATCACCTGCCTACTATTGGGTTCCTGAGCTTACTTACAAGTTGGTTTCAACCATGCTTTGTGCTGTTCTCTCTCCAATGGCAGGTCGAGAAAATTGTCTCCATAGCTGAAGATGTTAAGAATATTGGAAATAATTTATTTAAATCTCAAAACTGGGAGACGGCAACCAAGAAGTACAACAAGGCTCTAAGGTACAGACATGTAAAGAGAAATGCATGTTAAGCAAATAAACTATAAGTGGCATTTTATATTTTCGTCTATAGTCTCATAAAAACAAATGTTTGACGTTAGTTTCCATGGAAACAACTTATCAATGCCTGCTTTTGTGTCCTTGCAAATTATTAAAAAATATATATTTCTGGGAAGAGATTGTTCTATTAACAGTACTGGGAATGTTGTTCATAAATTGAAAAGCACCTTCATTAGAGACCGGAACCTCACTGCCAGCATGTGAAAGCTGAAATGGATGGCTCGGGTTGTTCTCTCGCTTGCCTTCATTTCTATTCTGGGCTGCCTTTCACAGATGGGATCAGTCTGATGTGTATTTTATTTCTACTGTTACACAACAGAGCAAAAAGGCACTCCTGGGTGGCGACTTACCATAGGACAAGACTTAAGTCATGTGACTTTGCCTTAAATTACATTAACACTAAAATACAAGCGATTGTGTTTACTGCAAAAAAAAAAAAAAGAGCAATATGTCTATAGTAGAAAGTATCTCACTTTCAAAGAGGTGAACTTTTAAACTAAATATCTCCCACAAGATAGTTCATGTTGACAAAGTACAAGCTGCAGGCAGTTCGGATAAATTAGTTATGCTAAAAGTTCTGAAAATGCTGCTTTACATTTTGGCTGTTCCTGGTGCGCTAGCCCTAAATTGCTAATGATATCTCCTTTTCCTATTAACAGATATGTAGAAAGCTGCAAAGACGTGACAGGCGATGACAATATATTAAAGTTGAATCCTATAGCTGTGAGCTGTAACCTGAACATTGCGGCATGTAAACTCAAGATATGTGACTTCAGAGCTGCAATCGAGAGCTGCCATGAGGTAAGATCTGGTGATCCTTTTACTTAAGAGGCTATTTTAATTAAATATTCTCAGTTATATATCATTGTTTTACCATGTGGCTCTCCATTTTAAACTGTCTGAATGTGGTGCCTGAGTGGGGGGAGATCCTCATAAAATCACATGACTACCAAAAATAGTGACCTCCAGGTCTGAAGATGGAGGAAGTTTATTAGAACAATGGGAAACATGCAATGCTCTATATAACATGTATTCATTTTTTTTCTTTCTAGGATATTCTGTTTAAAAAAAAAAAAAAGTTTGGAAATTTGATACAATCCCCCTAGATATGTTATTTAAAACACAGTAAAGATTTTTGTTTTGCTATAGGCTCTGGAAATTGATCCATCCAATACCAAGGCACTTTACAGACGAGCTCAAGGCTGGCAAGGCTTGAAAGATTATGAACAGGCACTGGTAAGTTTGATGTTTATGTTGCTTCTTGAATTTTATAGCTATACATTTTTCTAACTTGCCCTATTCTGTTTGTGTTACAGGAGGACCTTAAAAAAGCTCACAATTTAGCACCTGATGACAAAGGTACTCGGTTTTCCCCTACATTGCTTGTCTTGTAAAAGTGTGTCTTCATCCTCCTTGAGAATACACGCATTCATTGAACATTTTTTATATTCAACTAACTGGTTTTCCATCTCTATGGATGTATTGGCACCAAAGTAGAAGTAATTGGCTGTAAATGTATTTTAATTTAAAACCTTTGATGCTACACAATTCTTGCATTTCCTCATTCTGCTATGTTGTTGGGTAGCCTGCTTATTTCACCAATATGACCAAAACTGTCCGTTAGTAAGTGTAATGTTGACTTTTCAACGTTTTTTTTCTTGCAGCGATCAGCAGTGAAATCCTTCGGGTTAAACACAGGATTAAAGAACAGAAAGAAAAAGAGAAGGCAGTCTATGCAAAAATGTTTGCATAAATTCTCCTGTTTAAGTTAAAATAGGCATGCAATTCCTGAAACATACAGAAGACAGTATTTACAAGGACCTCAGTCGTCTGATAACAAACCAAAATAACTCGTTTCTCCATCACATTTGGTTTAATTCATACAGCCTTCTACCCCCAGTGTTTCCGGTTTTTAATTCTCTTGTTCTTAGCACAACATGAACTATGCAAAGGAGTGATGTGCAGTGTGGCCTTTTATTTTGTGTCATCCACCCCCCGTCCGTTGAGTTTTCTGTATGTCTGCAACATTGGAGATGGTAATACTATTTGGTGTCCGATTGTTAATTGGATTTATTTCCACCTGAGGGAAACCTGTAATATCTTACTCATATTTCTTTTGTATACGCGAGAATCTTTACTGTCCTACCCATTAAAGACTGTTAATGCTTTAAGTGTATTGTTTTGCACTGAAATTGGTTTTTAGACACTGCCAAACTGAAATAAAGTAGTGTTTTTGTATTTTCCCAGCGAGGGCTGAAAGTTGATGAGGTGCGGGAAGGTAATTTTGAAACTAGATTTTTTTTTTTTTTTTAAGGGTGTACTTGAATTACAAGGGAAATACATCTGTTGGTGTGAAAAGCTACTTGGAAACTGAAGAAATTAGATACTCTGCTGATAATGGCCAGAAGCAGCTTTATCTGAATTATTCAGTATGCCTCCCCACCTGTGCAGCTTCCAGGAGAGACTAAAGTAGTTCAGCAATTATAGCTTGTAAGATAAGGGGTTCAAAAAGGTACAGGAGGAAGGTATATTAAAAAAAAAAAAAACTGACCCGCTACCCTTCTCTGTTGATGTAGGCACTCCGTGGGGGGGGGGGGGGGGATACATGTGATCCAAATTCTGGCTACAGCCCAAATAAGCTGGTTTATGTGAAGGTGTGAAATAATTTAGATGGCTCCAGTAGAGCCCTCAATGTCACAATTCTCACAACATTCTTTTGTCAACAGATCCTAAAGCTTATAGAGTAGCGAGGGTAACCCAAGGCTTTACTCTGCTTTTAAGGCAGCCTCCTATTGCACTTAAAACCAAGACATGCACCTTCTAGTTAACATACAGACTGCAATTGAGTTATGAATAAACTGCCACAATCAAAGTAAAACATTTAAAAATCTGTATTTAACATTAACAGTTCCTAAAAAAAATATTAGCGCATATAAAAGTCCTCCGGCTTTAGATCCCTAAGGCTTTGTATGAGACCGTATTGTGTACGGCGATGCTTGCTTCTTAGGACTCAATGATCTAACCATAACAAACTGCTTTAAAATGATCAGTTGTAAAAAGCAGCCCAATCATTTTCAAACAAAATCAGAAGCACATCCACCATTAGTATATTAATACAACTGTGCGCAACCAGGGAAACTCCTTAAAATCAGTCTGACGTTCATTCAAAATTAAGTTTTCCCAGTTCTTAAGAACCATTTAATCACCGACAAATATCAAATGCAGTTAAGCAGATACTGCTTATACACCCTTTACATTCCGTTGTAGGCAGGACCTCCTCCTCCTTCTGGCACAACCCAGTTAATGTTCTGACTTGGATCCTTGATGTCGCATGTCTTGCAGTGGACACAATTCTGAGCATTGATTTGTAACCGTGACCCCTCGCCTGATTCCAGAGGGACATACTCGTACACTCCTGAAACAAGCACATAGGGACAATTCATCTACATTACATTAGAATACAAAGCAGCAGCTCTTTGCCTTGAAATGGATCTTAAGCCTTAATAAAGTCCCAAAAAGAAACATTACCCTGAATACATTTCTCCTTTTAATTACATTGACACAGAACCTGACACCAAATAAGAACTATAACTATATGCCTATCCAATGCATGTTTAAATTCCTTTACTGTATTACCTTTACTAAGAGGATGGTGGGACAGACTCCCAGCACAAGTTGTAAAGTAAAATAGCATCTAAGCCTCTGATCCTCTAGTTTTAGAATATACAGAAGGTTAGTCTTCCTCTCCACTATTTATCACAAAGGGTCAACACTAGCAGATCTGTCCAGCTAGAAGGGCTGAGTTTGCATAATTTAATCGATTAGAATTTGGACAAATGTCACAGGTCAACTATACATTATAAGGGGGCAACCAAGCCCCTCCGGCAGAACAAGCTTAGTGGGTATGGACCTTCAAATGCATTAAGAAGTTAAAAACTACAACTCTCCCATTGGTGAATAAACTATGACCTCTTGTGCATTTCTAAAAAGAGTACAAAAGGAAAAGGCTTATTAGAGACTTCATAGGCCCTGATTTAACAGTTTACAAGAACAAATAGTACACAATAACTTAATGAACTATGCAATTTAAATAGTTCAAACCATCAATTGTGCCTTTTGATATTTTAATCGGAGTAATTTAATTGAATTTATTCAGTTTAAAGGTTAGGGAGTATTCTGTTAAGGAGAACTGAGACTGACAATAATAGGTGGCAGAACTAGCATTATCTAATTAATTTCTTGTTATCTTACTTCTCCCACACCCACTCTTGCAAAGGCTACCTGGACAAATCAACAGCAACGAGGAACCCAATATTGTCATTGCCATGGAACACACACATCAGTAAATGTGTAAGAGCAGACTGCTCCTTTCTACATAAAATTCAATCCTTTGTTCTGTTGCTCACCTGCTGGACAAAATCTCTGCTCTGGCCCGTCATATATCGCTAGGTTTCTGTTCACTGGTATGCTGTCATCCCGTAGTGTTAGATGTGGAGGCTGGTCATGCTCATGGTTAGTTCCACTAAGAGCCACAGAAGAGAGAAGGTCAAAACTTAATTTCCCATCAGGCTTCGGATACTCAATCGGCGTGCAATCCTTTGCAGGTTTTAACTGATCGCTGTCCAAACCTTGAGAAAGAGAAGAAAAAAAACAAAACAGCATTTTAAAATTGAAGGTACTTTAGTAGTCATTGGTGGGGCTATATTGCACACTCAACTGTCATGTTGATAGGGGATGATTCATGACTATTTTATAGTACAAGACACGTATTATTTAAAACAATTCATTTCCCTTAGTTTTACCTTTATGTTTCAGTGTCCAGGGCTCTTTTCCTCTGAAGATCCAATAGAAGATTCCAGTGTAAAACATACCACCATATAATCCTAGTGGTCCATGACAAGAAGGTCTGATGTTCCTCACTCCATAGAGCTCCTTCCACACCCACGAGTTTTTCAAGTTTTCTTCATACTCTGGAACATGAAGACCTAGGGAAACCATAAATAACACATTAACACAACAATTACTTGAAGAAGAAAACTACACACTTTTTCACCAAAAAATGGTGAAAGAAAAAAAAATGCATGCATGCAGTAGCACAACAAACTTTTATTATAATCTCTAAACGTGCTATTTCAGATCCCGTATAGGACTTTTATCTAGAGATTTTGAATGACGAACAAAAAAAAAAAAACAACCCAATTTTTCCTGATTTTAAAGAAACAAAAAAGAATAACACACCTGACATTCGAATATACTAATTTAAAAAAAAATCCCAAAACATTCTTACCTTGGGTGCTTGACTGTAGGTTCTCATCGGTCAGCTGTTTAAAGATGGCTTCTGCAGCGAGCATGCCACTCTTCATAGCCGTGTGGGTACCTTTAATCTTGGGTACATTCATGAAGCCAGGACTGCAGCCAACTAATAATCCACCTGGGAAGGTGAGCTTTGGTAAGGACTAAAAGTGGAGACATGAAGACAACATGTGGACATAAACAAAATGTCTTAATTTAGAACATTGACAAATAATATATTGTCTGATGGGTGAATTAGTGATATACAATATAGATTTACATTTTCTTGTTCTCTACCTTACCCTTGACTCCTTTGAGGAACTTTGGCATAAAGCTCAAATTAGCCACAGACTTCATGAATGTTTAATGGCCAAAAGGGATTAGAGTGCTTTAGTTGCATCAAATGTACATAGTACCTTTTCTCAATGAGTGGAAATATGAATTTACCATCAACGTTACATGGTTAGTTCTCATCACTGTTATTGTACATGGGTAAAGAGGTAACCAGTTTAATTTGTTTTGTAAATGCTCAAGAACCAAGCATTTCTGCACAGGCTAGAGTGCAAATATCTGTAAAAGGGGCAAAGCAAGGATCTAAACATAGCCAGAGAGAGACTGATCTGTGTATGTGGATACAACAAGTAAAATGCTCATTGTATGATCCCGCTTTCCACTAAAAAAAGATGGACCTTTTGTACTGGAAGAGGTTACCTGAAATCCCCCTTCGTTTAGTGCTCTTGCTCCATATGCAATCCGGGTTGCCCCCTCAAACGTAGGTGCAACACTGGGATGATGTTTCCATCTCTGAAATTCTCTAAACGGGTTTACAAATGGGTTCTGATAATCCAGACCGACCTGCAACGGCAACAAAATACTGATTTCACTGAATAGTAACCTACTGTCATTATTAATAATATGCAACCAGGATTACTGGTACAAATGTGGCTCCTTCTTTGTTACACAAATAACATCTCAAAAACACATATATATCCAAATGGCTGGAGGACAATCTTGATTAGCCACATCCACTGCTCCAATTACTTACCACAAAGCCAAGTGCCACAAGAGGTTCACCCTCATTAAGGTGATAGAGGAAAGATCCACCATAGGTGTGTCTATCCAAAGGCCACCCCACTGTGTGTTCAACCAACCCTGGTTTCCATTTCTTCTCGTCAATAATCCACAGCTGGAAAATACAATATATCAAAATCAGCTTGGAAAACACCACCTAATCATTTTATGTATGTTGGCCCATTTGGCAGATTATCACAAAAAAATAAAGCAGAACAGACATAACTCAGTATGCGAAAATATGTTAAAGACAGTTATTAAAACTATTAGCTATTTTAGTTGTAATTGTTTTTGGACTATTTAACCCAAGTGAACCGTAAGTTTACTGGGAAAAATAGACAGGACTAGTATATTAATGTTAATTAACATCAAAGTCACAGTAATGGCAAAGACCCAAGGTGGATTTCTCACATATATAATGCAGGATTTGGGAAAGAAACCTCTTCTTTAAACGACTGTTACCTCTTTTAGTCCTATCGCGTAAGTCTGTGGTTCACAGTTCTCTCGGAGATTAAATTTCTTGTACAACTGTTTGGCAAGATGCCCATGGCAGCCCTCTCCAAAGATGGTTACTTTGGCATGCAGCTCCAGACCCCGTTCAAAGGTTGACTGCAAGGTAAGTAAGATATCACAAACTAATGTAAAAATAATGAAAATTTAAATAGAATAAAAAAGCCACAATATACTTGAGAGAAGGCTGAATATTTTTTTTAAAATAATTTTAAGATTTCACGCCACTCTGATTTCAAAAAAATACTCATAATGTTAAATATATATATATATATATATATATATATATATATATATATATATATATATATATATGTTTTCCTTTTTCTGCAGAGGTTAACAAAATTATTACAGTTACTGCTTGATTTATCTTTCATACCTTTGGTGAACCATCCTTATTTATTCCTACGTCATTTGTTGCAATGCCCTTAACACTGCCATCTTCATTAAATAGTACCTAGAAAAAAATGTATACATGTTAGTTATATAAAAAAACAAACATGTTCCAGGTTGTGTTTCAATGAAGGTTTCTCTTTTATACATCAATACATAGAGGTATTAGTAATATTACATTAGTAGACACTCACTTCTGCGGCAGCATATCCAGGGTATATCTCTACTCCAAGAGCTTCTGCCTGTTCTCCGAGCCAACTAACAAGATGCCCAAGACGCACAATATAATTTCCATGATTATTCATTGGAAGACCTGGAATTAGGAATGGACACCAATTTAGGACAGACATCTAAGTTTGCAAGATGCAGAAAGTAGTTGGACAGAAACGGATTTACCTCATAATATAACTCATAACTATCTGGAACAAGAAGTTCCAAAAAAGGCCACTTAAGACGAAAGAAGAAAGATAAACAAACACAGTTTTTGAGAGGGTAATAGAAAGCATCAATCACTCCTATGGTGTCAAACGGATTTGCTTGTGCCGTTTACAACGCAGCCAACAGCCAAAAAAGTAAGCTTTTTAGGATAAGGTATGAGAACACCCTGACGATACTGTAGATAGAACTATGTAGAAACACGCGCCGGGCGTACTTTATTTTTGCTTATTAAGATGATTGGCGGTCCATGATCAATGATAACAGGCTAGACAGGATTGGTATAGTAGGTCCTTCTCACCCTCTGCAAACAGTAATCAGGGAGCCAAGATCTATTTAATAGTTAGGTACTGAAGCACAGCGGATAGGACTACGAATTCATCCTTGTAACCTGCCACATTTTCCCCAATTAAATAAAAACTGCTTAGCCAATAATAATCTACATAAACACCCTGACATTTAACTTTAGGGTATACCAATAAAAGTTAAGATTTATAGGTAGGATGCCCATAGTTCTGGTTTTAATGACTTACGATTTAGATTCTGAAATTGTGTGCAGAATGTTTCAGTGTGTTACCATTTAGTACAGGGGTTCTCAAACTGCGGCCCTCCAGCTGCTGCAGGACTACATCTCCCATAATGCTCCTTCAGCTAAGGGGCTGGCTGAGGAGTGTGGGAGATGTAGTCCTGCAGCAGCTGGAGGGCCGCAGTTTGAGAACCCCTGATTTAGTACATGGAGCACCGCTGTAAGCAGCTGTCGCTTTCAAGCTGCCTTCAGCCAAAACACCACGTTTCTCATGTTTATATAGCACTTACGAACGTAGTTTGTATTCTTGAAGTTTTCCCAAACTGATAACATTTTAGTTTCCCTTCTGTCGAAGACATCCAGTATACCAGTATTTTGTGAATAAAACGTGTGCATTATGTAGGACCAGCTCTGCAAGTCTTGCAGAAGACATTTGCCAGGACTGGCTTACATAAACGTGTTAAAATAAAAAAAATCACAGTATATGTAAATTACTTGCAAGAAATTAGCAGGGTTGTAACAGAAGTTTAGGAAATAACCGCCAGTGAGTTGCTTAATGAAGCTTTACTTTCTCTATAACCCAAACTCACTGCGTAGACATGAAATCGTACAATCATGTCATACCTGGAAGAATAGGTACAGGTATTCTGTATTTTTCGGTTAATATTCCAAATCTGTCTCCAGTAACAGGGGTATGGAGAGGTGCCTGAAATAATAATAAAAAAAAAATTATGTATAAATATAATGTATTATTAATAATGTATACACACACCAGCATTTTTAACAAGCACATTAAGTGCTAAATATGTCCAATATCAATAAGAAGGATTAGAAATGAAGGATTCACATACAAAATCTCTACACAAGGTGAATAAAATGCCACGTTTCTTTACGTCTGCAGTTTGAAAGTTGCTACCATTAACCGTTCTCCTTAAACAATCTGATTCTAGTTTATAAAATTAAACAAACAAAAAAAAAAGTTCTTCCAATACATAATTAAAAGTATAATTTACTGAAATATGCATGCTGGTCCTCAAAGAAGGAAATGGAAGACATGGTCAGATTATTCAATTATTACAGTTAAATTAACCCTGTGTGCTTCCTATTAATACTCCTAAGATTCAAGTCTGCTGATATATTTCACAGACATACTAAAGTTCAAAGCATATTACTGAGAAAAATAATTGTCCAGGCCCATTAATTAAATTAGACTTATTATTATTCTGCTGCCACTTGCGCTCCAGAAAGAGGTAAGTGGCTGTGAAGCACAATGAGAACTGGATATTTGGTGGTCTGGCCTGAACTCAATTAGAATGGCTGATTATAGAATGGTAGATTATAGTTTAGCTCTTCCTGCAAATAAGTGTCTTGGTCAAAAAAATGTGAAAGGACCCCAAAGTAAACCTCAGAATGAATAAGAACTCAAAAAGCAATGGGTTTGCTGGAGCGCAGTCACCTGATCTGATACAACGAGGCATTGGGAAGCTTTTATAAATGTTGTGTAACTGTCAGCTCCACGTGACACAGGGGATGTCTTTGTGTTGTTTGCGTGTTGGTGCACGTGTGCCATTAGACACAGTACTTCTCTGATTACGAAATGTAATGTTTATTTGCCAGAACATTAAACGCACTCTCCATTATATTAACCCACTAAGGACCAGGCTGTTTTCTTGCACCCTTTGTGAGTTGATTTAACAATTTTGCCGCTCTCGTGTTTAGCTGTCATTTTCTTCACACACGTTTAGTGTACCCACACAAGTTACATATTGTTTTTTTTGTTCAGAACAAAAGGGACTTTCTTCAGTTACCATTTTTCTAATATCTTATTTCCTATAAAATAAATGATTAAGTATGCCGAGAAATTGAGAATAGCACCGTTTCTCACCTAAAAAAAATAAATCTTTTACTCAGCTACAAAAGCTAATTAAAAAAAATGCTAAATATAATCTACTATTTGTCCTAAATTTAGATATAACCAATGTTTTTATGTTTGGTTTTTTTTTCTTCAAGTTATAGGGCAATAAGTACAAGTAGCATTTTGCTGGTAATCCTGTCCTCCATGTCCTATTTAGGATACCTACGAACCCAGTCAATTCAATTTCTAAACGTATGTAATGCCATGACGTTTCCAGGTACGTCATTGGTCCTTAAGGGGCTAAGCAAATAAACCTTAGCAGAGCTGTCACTTATACTTTTTTTCCTTTAATGACATCGGTACCTTCTTTTGTATCACATGAAAACGTATGGGAAAAAAATATTTAGTATGTTCCAATAAACTCCCTTTATCTGCACAGCTGGAGGCTGCCATGGTTGTCAGTTATGTGATATTTTACATGGCTTTCACCTGCTGGATTGATTCTTATAGCAATGCTAATAAAGTTCTTTCCTCCAATGACCAATTCCTTTGAGTGCACGACTGGGTGATTAAGACTGAGCCACTCTATAGTTTAAGACAGGCAGTGTCATAAGTCATGGTTTTGTCTAGTAGATGGGGCTATAATACATACAAATGGTTAATATGCAGCTGCTTTAAACATTTTGCAAAAACTAGAAAAAAAACAAAAAACAGTGAAAGCTTTTTAAAAAAGGTATTTTTGATCTCATAATGGTGATAAAAAAACCTGGTCACCTTTAAATAATTATTTCTGGGAAAGGAAAGAGGAGTCACCATATTTTGATGACAAAGTAAAGTATACCTAAAACTAACTGGGATTGTGAGAGCATATACGTACCCCTCGCTCCTTCCAGTCTGGGAAAAGTTCGTGTAAGGCTCTGGGTTCCAGACAGGCTCCTGACAGAATGTGGCCCCCAAGCTGCGCCGCTTTTTCCACCAGGCACACTCGAATCTCTTTGTTGCTCTCAGCTGCGAGCTGCTTAAGTCGAATAGCCGCAGAGAGGCCTGCAGGGCCTCCACCTACAACCACTACATCAGCTTCCTCTGCAAACCTTTCCATGCTCACTTCTTCATGGACACCGCAAAAAAATGTTTGACAACAGAGCATTAGGCTATACAATAATTTATGCACGTTACCAACATTTACCTAAAAAAGAAAGAAAGAAAGGACAGAAAAACCCTTTTCTTGTACTTTAGGATGAAGAAAATTAAAACTATGGGACTACTAGAGAGCACCGCAACATATCATGCAAGTATTTCTGGACATGACATTCTCATTTGAATTAGGACTTCAGGCCAGCTCCCTTTGAGCCATGTTCTTCCCTGATGCCAAAAGAAATTAACTTGCCTAATTTATCTACCTGATTCATACATCCATCAGCTGGTGATGAGATGTGGTCACATAGTTAGACCATCACTCTATAGTTTAAGACAGGCAGTATCATAATTCAGGGTTTTACTTATATATATATATATATATATATATATATATATATATATTTAGCATTGGTTACACACAGCGATATGAATAATACCTTAAAGTAACCTGCTGTGTGTTGCTGTACATTTTTACTTGATAGTAAGCCATTTCATTCTTGTATTGCACACCATGGCATACCGTCTTGTCTCATACACTCAAAAGTCTAGACAACTCCAAACACTCGCTAAAACTGCCCGGTAGGTGACTATACTACACGGGCGCAGGCAGCAGGACATGTGTTCTGCCAAGCCATCTCCTGCAAGCCAAGGAGATGAGGAAGAGGCAAACGATTAGGGGATTGCGCAGGGTCCTCCCATGAATGTTCATCGGGGACCACGCAACCATTTAAAGGCACCACTTAGCCGCAGTGTCCCTTTAATGTCTGTCAGCCAAGTTTATTTGCACTTAGATAAAAAGTGGTGAGCACTGGTTACCTTCCCATCTTTTGTCCTGGTCGCGGGGGTGGATGGTGTAATGAGTGGTAATTCGAGGCACGGTGGAAGAAGACCATCTCTTGACGCAGAATGTTGGTAGGCCTTTCTTTAGCCGAGACAAATAATGCAAACTGTGATGTGCTGATGGATAAGAAAGCAAAAGTTGTATGTAAGAAACAAATTACATTAAAAGGAAAAAATATGTCAATAAAGATTATTAGTGCTTAATTATTATTTATTGTTTTATATAGCACCATCAAATTCCATAGCGCTGTACAATGTACAACGGGACATAACAAGTAGTATGTAATATAACAAATTGACTAACAGAGACAACAGGTGAGGAGGGCCCTGCTCAAACGAGCTTACAATCTAGAGGGATAATGTGTCCATATCGCTTCTTCACTACAAAATGGAATAATTTACCAACACATACCGGTCCAGTCGCCTTGTAGATTAATTTATATTCATCTAATTGATAAGATGGTTCCATGCCCTCGAAAGTCAAACTTTTGGGCTCATTATCCATCTGCAGGGCTACAAAGCAATTCCCTTACCTTCTACCTAAACCTATTTTCCTGTCATAGTACTTAATTTACCAGTTTGTCTTAATCTGTCAATTCTCATCTTGTCATACCCGTTGAATATATGTATTGTAAGGAGTGCTGCGTAAATTGTTGGCACTATATAAATATAAGTAAATAATAACTGCTCTATATTGTAAGCTTCAGAGCAGGGCCCTCTCTACCTAATGTATCGGTTTGTTTAAATTAATATTTATTAATAATAATAATATTATAAGAAAAATGTACATAAGCACAATAACAGAGGTACAGTGACATCTGAAGACAAATCAACAAGTTACAGAGAGGACGAAGATTACTTTATTGCCTGTGAAATGCAAAGCAGAGTATGTTGGGACCATTGCTGATAATATATCTACTTACACAAACAGACAGACATGTTTTAAAGCATGACCTTTACCCTAGATTGTACATGTGGCCAGCAGGGGCAGTGACATGCTTACTGCTACTACATACATGTAAGTGCCAGCAAAGGACACATCCCATATTTACCATGCACTAAATCTTTACATACAAATGATCCACAAAGGAGACCAAATGCATAACACACCCTTAACACAGCAATGGCAAAAGGATACATAGCTTACATAGGTACATCTTCGCAGCTGCTATTATACAAAAGGTGGGACCCACAGCAGCTGTAAAAAGTGCACTTACCTTGCACTGTATACTTGCAGAGAGGTAGCATGGCGAGCACAGATCGGAGGTGAGTCCCTCTACAAGACAGATGCCTGTCACTTCACACTAATCTCACTGCTGCGCACAACTACCCAGACGCACATAACCTTCTACAATACACAAAGCGCATGCGCCGGGACTACGCGCGGAGCCACATGGGTGAAGTAGTCTTGTGACTATTGAATGTCTGCCTAGAATGGAAAGAAGAACTACAACCATAGAGATGTAGCCGCAAACAAGATAGTCTACCGAAAAACATTGTTGGGGCGTCTCCTCTCGAGCATATGTAATCACCTAACAACGCATTAACGCAACGCCCATAGAAATAGCGTTCTGTATCTCACAGCGCCCCCACCTGTCACCGCTTCGGTACTGCAGAATTTACAGAAACCGCATCTATTATTTAACACAAGCTGTTGGTGCAATGAGACTTTAGAACGAGTTAGAGATGAGTTTATTCAACGAGAAGAAGAAAATAGTTTGCATATTTAAATAACAATTTGATAATTATTATAAGATGATTAGATCAATGTCTTTTTATTATATTTTTTATGTAACATTTTACTGTCAAGTTCCAACCAGTGAATCTGAGAGGGGCACTCAGGGGGCCACAAAATAACATAAGAGGTCATTTTTAACCTCTGATGGCACTATAGTTGCCAATTTCTGGGCAGTCTTTGAAGGGTTGCTCCTCAGTTTGTGGCTTTTAAAAAAAATGGAAGACAAGTAAGACAAGAAAGGGAGATACAATAGAAAGAAAAGGAGAGAAACAAGAGAAACAAGGCGCATAAAAGAAAGGAGAGATAAGTGGAGATGAAAGAGAGACAAGAACGAAAAGAGGACGCGGAAAGACGAGAAGGAGAAACAAACACACCTCAACACAGACACTCACAGTAACAGACCAACTTGTGTGCATGAATATAAGAGCAATTATTTATTTTAAACATATATAAAAATATATATATTACTTACGTCAGATTGTAAGTGCAGCTATCATAGTGTAATTATTTCATGATTTAGGATGACAAGGTTAAGCTGCAGAAAATGTAAAACATACACTCACACTAACACATAGCCTAACACTCACACTAACATGCACACACACTCTAACACATACCTAGACGCTAACACACACACTTAGACACTCACACACACTAACATAAACACATACCCAGACACTAACACACACACACCCACAGGCACTCGCACTAACGCACATACCCGGACACTAACACACACACAGAAACTCACAAAGACACTAACACCAACACACATATACCCAGACACTAACACAGACACACATTCATACACATCAAAACACCAACACATACACCACACACTCCTCATTTACAGTGGTGAAGCCTCCACCCTTATTCAATGCAGCTGGAAACCACCACCAGCAAATTCCAGCAGTTGCCCAGGGGCCCCATGTGTTAGCCAACACTGGTGGTTTTCTCCTGTCTGAAGCATCGAGCTTGCCATGTATAATATAAATATACCTAGGAACTTTATGGCTCCCATTACCTGTAGCCCCTTTGCTGGATACAGGTGGTCTGGCTGATGTCGGTGGGCTTTCGTTGCGGAACACAACAACGTTTAAGTGGGAATGGGGTGTGTCACAACGCCGCTCTCATGACCTGGAGTCTTCCAGATGCTTCTCCCGGGGTCTCCGGGCCAAACCCAGAGAGTTCCCAGGTATGAGTATATTATACAGTGGGTGAGGAGACGTTGACGAAATCTGACTGCCAGGCTACGGAAGCATGAGAAGCTCCCCTGGGTCGGACCTTAATGCATACCGACGTAAATAAGCTGCAGCTTCGGTTCACAGGGGTTAATCGCTTTTATGTTGTGGACACCTACAACAAACCGAATAGGGCCATTACCCTAAATTTAAACGAAAAAGAACATCTGCTGTACTTGCAGCCTATTGACTGCAGAGGGTGATATGTATTCATTTTAGGACAATGTTATGCACACACCATCTCCGCCAAACATACACACCGGATCAGTCTGAATTCCAGGGGCCTGGAGGTGGCTATGATAAGGTCAACTGAGGACACGCACGCCATGCAATGGTCTTCACATGTTTACACTCCATATAATCTCATACACTGCAATGATGGAGGGGGGCACACTATGTATATGATGCTCACCCATCACATGCTGCTTTTTAACATTCAAACCATCATTCCCAGTGACATTTTGCTGTTGTGACTTTTTTAGCACTGTAGGAGCACGTTAGACATATTATATGGAACTTGGGAGCAGGAACAAACTAAACGTGGAAACACGGACAATTGGCTAGTAGCTGTCAAAGCTAGTAAAAAAATCCCTTCCATCTCTTTTACGTGTCGTTCAATGTTCATATTGTGTATTTATTAATAAAGTTATTTTGGCTCCACCCATTCCGCGCCTTTTTCGAGCTGTGTCTTTCCCAGTGTACGAGGCTGACATGGCTGCAGCTCCCCGGACAGAGGAAACGGACCCCGAGGAACTGAGGGAGGAAGTGGAGCTACAGATCGAAGATGTGAGAAGGGGCCAATAGGGAAAAGCAGTATATCTGCTGTTTCCTTGGTGACACCGGGGGTTGAAGCTTTTGTACTTTACTGTCTTATATGTACAAGGATATTGTCCGCTCCCAGGGTTTCATGTGTCTGTGTTTGAATGAGGGGGAACCCTGATATCTGCCGATATTGCTTTATATCTAAAATACAAACCTAAAATGACCAACGCATTCCTTTGGATTAAATTACTTTATGTAAATGTGGCAAAGTATAATAGTGTGTTTAAACGCCTGGTAGTATACACTAAGTGATGTGCTTTCCACTTCCTTACTGTGCCATCCCAGTGAGAGCTTATCTGGCAAATAGTATTGGTGACAGGAGAGGAAAGAGTTAATTCTGCACAAAAGTCTGGGCTATATACCAAATAAAGTGAACGTAACAGTTTAGGTCGCTGCTTACAATGTACGAAAGCTGTTACAGTCAATCCATCATATACCGTACTTCCTTATATCTGTTTGCATGGGCTTACATGAGATGTCATTTAACCCCTTCGTGACAAAGGCTGATTTAACTTTTTGTACCCTTCGTGACAATGGCCGTTTTAACATTTCTGCGCTGCTCGTGTTTAGCTGTAATTTTCTTCTTTCCCCTTTACTGAACCCACACACATTAGATATTGTTTTTTTCAGGACAAGAAGGGCTTTCTTTAGATGACATTGTTTTGATTGTATCGTATTATTTACTATTAAAAAAAGTATAAAATTCGGTGAAAAATTTAGAAAAAAATAACTGTTTCTAACTTTTAGTTGAAAAATCTTTTACTCATCTATAAAAGGTAATAAAAAAACCTGCTAAATAGATTTTGTCCTGAGTTTAGAAATACCCAATGTTTTTCTGTTTTTTTGCTTTTTTCTACACATTATGGGGCAATAAGTACAGGTAGCGTTTTGCTATTTCAAAGCCATTTTTTCCAAATCTGGTAATTCTTCCCCCCATGTGCCATTTCGGGTATCTTTGAAGCCGGCCAATGCAATTTACCCCATCAAGTCATATATTTTTGAAAACTAGACAGCCCAGGGTATTCCAAATGCTAGTATTTTAACCCTTTCCAAGCACTAATTCTACCATCAGCCTTTGTCAAACTTTATGGTAGTAATTTTTTTTGCATTTGTTTTTTCACACACATTTTACTTCAGGTATGAATAAACAGGTTCTGGTATATGTCACTATCATAAAACACCCCAATATGTGTTTAGCAACATCTCCTGAGTACAGCGATACCTCACATGAATGATTTTGCGTGGCTGTTTGGGGGCAAAAGGGCCACATTTGGGGCATGCGCATTTTCAATGTTGAACTTTGGCGTTTGGCGATCAACTGCCCATGCCCTATTTGGTACATCTTTGAGCCGGGCCATTTCAGTGTGCCCAATAAAGCCATATATTTTTAAAAACTAGACACCCCAGGGTATTTCAAATGCTAGTATTTTAACACTTTCCATGCACCATATCTACCACCAGTCTTTGTCAAACTTTATGGTAGTAATTTTTTTGCATTTGTTTTTTCACACACACTTTACTTCAGGTATGAATTAAAAGGTTCTGGTATTTGTCACTATCACAAAACACCCCAATATGTCTTCGGCAACATCTCCTGAGTACAGCGATACCTCACATGAATGATTTTGCCTGGCTGTTTGGGGGCAAAAGGGCCACATTTGGGACATGCGCATTTTTCAATGTTGAACTTTGGCATTTGGGGATCCACTGCCCATGCCCTATTTGGTACATCTTTGAGCCGGGCCATTTCAGTGTGCCCAACAAAACCATATATTTTTGAAAACTAGACACACCAGGGTATTTTAAATACTGGTATTTTAACTCTTTGCATGCACACATTTTACCACCAGAATTTTTTCAAAGTTTGCAGTAGTATTCTTTTGTGTGTATTTTTCTTATTGGAAATTAGATGTGTGGCCATCCTTCCCCCCGTGTTAATTGGGGTCTAAAAGTAGACACCCCATGGGCATTTAATATGCCAGTATTTTAACTCTTTCCATGCGAGAATTGTTTTAAGCTAATGTGCTAATTTTAGGACTTGCTCACAAAAATATATTTTTTATATATATATTTAATTTTTTTTGCCTTTTTAAAAAAAATTTTTACTAATTTTTTTCAACTTGAAGGTTTCCCTGATAGTGACATCAGTGGGAAATTATTTTTACATTTTACTGTTTTTTTTTTTACTACCGTATTTGCTCGATTATAAGACGAGGTTTTTTTCAGAGCAAATGCTCTGAAAAATACCCCTCGTCTTCTAATCGGGGTCGTCTTCTAATCAGACCTCAAATAGAGGTCTGATTATGAGACTAAGATCCAGATCCCCCGCACCGCTGCAGGGGACCTGGATCCTCCTGTCTCCCCCTCACACACACACACTTACCGGTGCTTCCTGCTGTATTGCCGGGGCAGCGGGTTGAAGTCTACGCGATTCGCGTAGACAACGTCAGCTGCAGCCGGAAGGAGGTGTGGCTAGCAGCGGGGGTTGTCTGCGTCCGTGGCGGATACCTTCCCCGACTGTCAGAGATCAGAGTTCCCCGCACCGGTGCCGCACTGGTGCGGGGAACTCTGATCTCTGACAGCCGGGGAAGGTATCCGCGACGGACGCAGACAAACCCCGCTGCCAACTCCACCTCCTTCCGGCTGCAGTGGAAGGAGACATCAACCCGCTGCCCAGGCAATACAGCAGGAAATTGGAAGCCCGGTAAGTGTGTGTGTGTGTGCGTGTGTGTGTTAAATGGGGGCATAGGGCATTTCTGGAATGCCTTATACCCCTATATGCCACTCTGGCACTTAGGGGGTTAAAAGGCATATTATGGGTCAGAGTGGCATATACAGGGAGGTATAAGGCATTTCAGGAGGCAGAGTGGCGTTAAAGGGGCATTTAATAGAGCACTCTGCCTCCTGAAATGCCTTATACCTCCCTATATGCCACTCTGCCCCATAATATGCCTTTTAACCCCCTAAATGCCAGAGTGGCACATAGGGGTATAAGGCATTTCTGGAGGCAGAGTGCTCTATACAATGCCTTTTAACTCCCTTAATGCCACTCTGCCTCCTGGAATGCCTTATACCTCCCTATATGCCACTCTGCCCCATAATATGCATTTTAACCCCCTAAATCCCAGAATGGGATATAGGGGTATAAGGCATTTCTGGAGGCAGAGTGGCACATAGGGGGTCAAAAGGCATACCATGGGGCACAGTGGCATATAGAGGGTTAAAAGGCATATCATGGGCCACAGTGCCATATTGGTGTGGCAAGCCTGGGGGCAGATGTGCGTAACTGGGGGACAGGTTGGAAAATACAAGGAAATAAAAACAAAAAAAATATTTTTCTCAATCATAGCTTTTATTTAAAAAAAATAGTTTACATGAATTAACATTTACTGGTAAAACTTTTTTCCTTTAGGGTCGTCTTATATTCAGGCTTTTTCTTTTTTTCCTAAGTTAATATTCAGATTTTGGGGGGTCGTCTTATAATCGAGCAAATACGGTATTTTTTTCTAATTATTATTTATTTTATTTTTTAATTTATTTTTACTAATCACACTGTGATTAGAAAGCTGGGCGCCATTGACTTGCATGGTTGAATGCAGTACCTGTATTCAACCTGCAAGTGGAGCCAGAGTTCTCTAGAGGGTCCGGAGACCGTCTAGCTAACTTTTTCATCTTTATTATTTTTTTTCATGGGCCGGCGCCATCTTGCTGATGGTGAAGATCACCGGTAGCGGCGGCTGTGACCATCCAGAGGCATTCCAGCGACACCATTTAAGTTTAGGAGGTGATCGTTGATCGCCTCCTAAATGCTTTTAAAACGGGCGTCGGGGCTTTTAAAACGGGTTGTTGACGCCCCGGGGAGGGGCCAGACATGGCCCCTGGTGCCGATCGTGGCGTTGCTGAATGCCTCGAGGTCAAGACATTACAGCAACGCTGTTTGGGTGCAGAAAGCGAACGTAGATTACTTTCTGCACCCGTTTAAAGACGTGGCGGTTCTGGCACGTCATTTGTCGTAATCGACTTGTTTTTCCGTGCCGTCCCAGAACCGGCAATTGTCATTAAGGGGTTAAATTAATTGTATAGGGTACCTATAGGTGGTGGTGGGCTAGTAAATGAAGCTAGTATTTCCCTATTCTCCTCAGCACATTCCTATTTTTACCCCATCAGCAGATGTTAGAATAAAGCCCCCCTCAATGAAGCTGCGTAGAAAGGCAAAGCGTCAGGCAACAGGTTTCTTCCGCTTTATTTAGGGTTCCCTCCTGCCTATGTACAAACACTGGCCCTCCGGAAATAGTGTTCAGCTAAAATGCAAATTTTTTATGGAAATAGTAGCCAAATAGTAGAAGGTATATATAAAACTGCTTTTAAGTCTTTCTTTTCTGCATTTGTTTAGGTCGCCTTTTCACTTGCCAAGCTTGTGGAGACTACTTCAGTAATTTCATCACAAGTGGAAGAGCTAGCAACTAAATGCTCCGAAAATGCACGTTTCCTCAAGGCTTGGCGAGATCTTCTGAAGGAGGGCTACCAGGCCTTTAACAACAGTTGATATCACACAGCCATGTACTACTTATGTGCGTGCGCATAGAAATGACGAATGAAGAAGTGGATTTAGTAATATGGCTGCTCTTCAGTGATCACACGTTTGGGGGTTACTCATTCGTATTTACTTTGTAAAGATTTCTGGTTATTACATTATTTTTCCTGTATTAAAGCTTTTTTTGTGTATGACAATTAAAATGTTGATGATGAAGTGTATGGGGTCTTTTTCAAAGCACACAACTGAGAATTTACTATATGTTTTTCCACAAGGCACCAAACTTTACTGTGTCTCAGTATTATTGCTGGGTTGTAGATTAACTTAACAGGTTCAGAGCGTCCTTATTTGTTCGTACCATGGATAGACTGGATAATGGTAAACCCTCTTGCTTATTGATTGGATTTATTTTTTTCTTGGTAAAATTGTGTATACATTGTGCTCAGTTGCTGTTTTTTTTATCTTCTTTTTATATAGTGGCAACAATTAGAGTATTTTTAGCATTTTTTTTCCATTGTTTGTACATATTGTGTAAGTAAAGTAGTACACAGGCCACTCCATACATTCGCTACATAGATGTTAGAAATTTACACGCGCCTGCAGAGGTATATACTATATAAATTGTAGATTCTTCTTCCAGCTGGTGAGGCGGTGTTCTTCGTTGAGAAGGAATTGGGTTCACTGTGGCTACCATATGCTCATGGCTTCAGAGCTTTGCAGATCCATAGAAACATAGACTAAGACAGCAGATAAGAACTATTCGGCTCATCTAGTCTGCTCATTTTGCTGCTGTGAAGACTTAGATCTTAATCAGTTCTTGATCTTGTCTTAGATATGGGATAGTTTCATGCCTATCCAATGCATATTTAAATCCCCTTGCTGTATTAGCCTCTGCCACTTCTAACGGGAAGCTGTTCTTTCTCTTTTTTGCTACTAATGCCTCCAGCTTTATAACCCAGCACCCTGCTTACTTTTTCTGACGTTTTATTTCATTGCCTGCTTACCTTTAATTACTCTCAAGTTAGTAATGAACTGCGCTGTTTAGTCTCCTCCATTGTACAAACGTGGGGGTAAAAAATGTTTTATAGAAAGGCAGCTCCTGCTACAAGTATGTATATATCTCTCAGAGAAGTTGAATGTTTTTTTACATTTCCAGCCAGTTGAACCTGACAATTTTTGTAGCAAACGGCACATTTCTTTCCCTGGTCGAATGGCCATCTGAATCTTGTCACTTAAATGATATCGATTGCATCTTGTGTAAGTATTATCAAGGACAAGCATTTAACAGAAAAACATAGAATCTTTATTCTGCAACTTGTAATTTATGAAAAACATTCTTGCATTATTATATTAATAATAGTGAGTTATGTGACTCATGCTTGTAATGAATACTGTTAAGTTTCAAGTGACCTGAAGACATTGAAATTCTCCCTTTTTCCATTGGGAGTTTTATGTCCTTTGCTAATGAATGATGACCTACAGTAGATTAAGCCTAGTACAGATCTCCTTGAGCGAGTGGAAGAAAAATAAAGAACCAAAGACAACTGGACCAAAAACCTTAAAAATCTGAAGAGGATTACTGGCCCTGGTGAAGCCTAATGCGGATATATAAATAATAAAAATATATATTTTTTATTTCTACATTTATAACATTAAATGACTATTATTTATCGTATTGGCTCGGATATAGGCCGCCCCCGTATATAGGCCGCACCCTAAAAGTTTGGTGCTTTTTTAAAGAAAGGTTTTTTTCTTTAAAAAAGCACCAAAAAAACATGCTGCCACTCTGTCCCCCTCCCCGAGATATGCTACCACTGTCCTCCTCCCCCCCCGAGATATGCTACCACTGTCCTCCTCCCCCCCCGAGATATGCTGCCACTGTCCTCCCCCCCCGAGATATGCTACCACTGTCCTCCTCCCCCCCGAGATATGCTGCAACTGTCCTCCTCCCACCCCCCCGGAACATGCTGCCACTGTCCTCCTCCTCTGCCCCCCCCCCCGACTTACCGGAGCAGACTCCCGGGTGTCTTGCGGGGCCGGCGGGGGACATCTACGCAATATGTGTATACAACTTCCGGTGCCGGCACTGGATGTGCCGGCACCGGAAGTTGTATACGCGTATTGCGTAGATGTCCCCCGCCGGCCCTGCAAGACACCCGGGAGTCTGCTCCGGTAAGTCGGGGGGGGGGGGGCAGAGGTAAAACGCATCGTGCGGACGGTCCGTGCGATGCGCTTAGACAACCTCCCGTGCCGGCACCCCCCCCCCCGTGGAAAGTGCTGGCAGGGGAGGTTGTCTGAGCGTATCGGGGAGTAGGATGCAGGTCCCCTGCACCGCTGCGGGGGATCTGTATCCTAACCCCGCTGCCTGCCCTGCGCTAGACCCCGAATATAGGCCGCACCCCCACTTTAAAGACTTAAAGTGGGGGAAAAAAGTGCGGCCTATATTCGAGCCAATACGGTATTTCCCAAATATATAAATACGTAGTCAAAACCATTTTCATATTATCAATGCAGATATGAAAAGGAAGAAAAAGAAAGACATTGAGAGCACCATGTTTAAGGGATATGATGCAAAAAAATCAAGAATAACGCATTTCAAATAAGTTACAAATTTATTTGTATTTTACTTAGTGAAATAAGTATTTGATCCCCTATCAATCATCAAGATGTCTGGCTCCCAGGTGTCTTTTATACAGGTAAGGAGCTGAAATTAGGAGCACTCTCAAAGGGAGCACTATCAAATGAACATCTGAATGGTTCAGAGGAGAACTGGGTAAAAGTGTTGTGGTGAGATGAGACCAAAATTGAGCTATTTGGCATCAACTCCACTTGCCGTGTTTGGAGGAGGAGGAATGCTGCCTATGACCCCAAGAACACCATCCCCATGGTCAAACATGGAGGTGGAAACATTATTCTTTGGGGGTGTTTTTCAGCTAAGGGGACAGGACAACTTCACCGCATCAAAGGGACAATGGATGAGGCCATGTACCATGGGTGAACACCTCCTTCCCTCAGCCAGGGCATTGCAAATGGGTCATGGATGGGTATTCTAGCATGACAATGACCAAAAACACATGGCCAAGGCAACAAAGGAGTGGCTCAAGAAGAAGCACACTAAGGTACTGGAGTGGCCTAGCCAGTCTCCAGACCTTAATCCCATAGAAAATCTGTGGAGGGAGCTGAATGTTCCAAAAAGTTGCCAAACATCAGCCTCAAAATCTTAATGACATGGAGAGGATCTGCAAAGAGGAGTGGGACAAAATCCCTCCTGAGAGGCCAACTACAAGAAACGTCTGACCTCTGTGATTGCCAAAAAGGGTTTTTTCCATCAGGTATGAAGTAATATTTTGCAAAGGAGTCAAATACTTATTTCACTGAATAAAATGCAAATCAATTTATAACTTATTCGAAATGCATTATTCTGGATTTTTTGTTGTTATTCTGTCTCAAATAAACCTACCATTAAAATTATAGACTGATCATGTCTTTGCCAATGGGCAAACATAAAAAAATCAGCAGGGGATCAAATATTTATTTTCCTTCACTGTATAAGACCGCTTGTCGAGTTATAGAATTGTAGTAGGAACATTCTGATAGGAATGGAGCTAAGAAAAGCAGGATCCATGGTAGTTGGGAGTTCATTGCTTTTCATCCATGTCTTCATTGCTTTTGAAAGTAGGGTCACAAACTACTCATGAAATTCCGTATTTCAAGCTCTCTTATTTTCTGAATTTCAACCAGAATTTATTTACATAAGATACAACTGTTGAAGATAGAATTTTAAGGATATGTACACTCACCAGAAAGAATAAAAAATACTGTTAAAAAAACCCTAAAAATATATATATATATTGGTAAATATATACAATTTCAAACATCATCCTCTTAATATATACATTCAAATATAGTTGGTTGGTAAGATGTAGGTGTGTTACGTAGAAGGAAAAAAACCTAAATGTAAAATGCCACGTCTGTAGCATGCTAAGCGCTATTCCTATAAAAAAGCACTCCAGCCATATTTTCATGCTAAATGCGTACCCCAGACCTCCTGCACAGAGACCTGCTTTCCTTTATCTGCAGAGCTGAAGGCTCCTATCGCTTTTAGTTTTGATTTTAGGTGCCTTTCCCTCTCAATCACCACAATGAGCCAATTCTTCATGTGATGCTAATGAATTCTGTTCCTCCATAGACTTGCATTAATAAGGATGTCTTGCTGGGTGATGAGGATCAAGTCGTTGTTCAGCACAGGCAGTATAGGAGTTGCCAGGGTGTTTGGTAGAAACGTTTAAGGTAGTAGAGCCGGAGAACATACAAATGGCTATTATGCTGCTGCCGAAAACATTATATTATGCAAAACAAGAACCGTTTTAAAAATGAAAACTATTTTTCTTTATTTTATTTTAATTGTCATTCAACCGACTCACCCCTTACAATCAGTGGCATATTCTTGCCTAGGCGGACTAGGCCTATAGCAGGAGTTCCAAGGGCAGCAGACCCTATGCTGTATTACTGGGTATAGATCACCCTATTGGGTCATCAGGCTCCCCAGCTTGCCCTTTCTCCCTTCTCAACTTGTAACCAGCCTATACACACTATGGAGCACTGTGCCTAACTGGCATAACCTCCATTGTGGCCTTACTCTATGCCGCACATGCAACGTGCCAGAATATGACTTTATATCCCGGTGCTTTTTATGGTAGATGGAGGTAGGTAGGTACTGCAGTGCTCAGCCAATGTTATGTCTCTATTTACACTCAATTTTTAAAATTGTTAGTGAGCCAACTGAGTATGAGAATAAGTTACAAATAAGTAATTTAGAATGAAAAGGGTTTACATTCTGCTCAGTGGTTCACTTTTCATCTATATGACTATTAATTATGGTGGCCACCAGGTCACTTATGGAATTCTAAAAATGTATTAGTATTTTAGGATAGAAGTCATATTAGCTTTTTCTACAGTTAGCTTTCAGCTATCTGTGCCTTTGTGTATGGATCCAGGGCGAAAACTACTCTTTCACATCCACTTTTCCTCTTGCAATGTTTGAGAACTGCCTGGTTCCAACTAGTACTTAAGCATAACTTAGTCTCGTTGAGTGTGTTGAGACTGACATTTCAGAGTCTGTGTAAATTCCCGGTTTCATCATTTCTGGGGAAATGTCTTGCAAAGGCCACATTTCGACCCAGAAAAAGGAAGGTGAATAGGCCTTTTGGCTGCTTTTACTTCCGACCGACTGTCTTTGTTTGTAGTTGTTCCAAATCTGACAAATCATCTCTTTAAATGGTCGCGTTGTTATGGTGTAGAGAATCGGATTGAGAGCGCTGTTAATTGGCAGTATGAAAATCACTACCCAGGAACTGATGGACCCTGAAAGATATTTAATTGCATACATAAATTAAAGACGAGGATAAGTTTTACCAAATTAGCACAAAGGCATTCTTTTCAAAGTACACAGCTGAATTCTTATCAGTTTTGTATTATGATGTATTACACGTTTAATCTTTTTCATGATTTTCATCTTGCATCTTGGCATGAACTGTATCCAACCCATAAAAAAGCCACCACCAAGTACTATACATCTGCTAACACTGAACACATGTTAAACTGAGAAACTTAGGTGTTATGAAGCAGAAATTCTTTGAAGGGGCCTCGTGATATGAGGATTTAGTACAAAGCCACAGAGATATTTTAGTATCGCATGATAAAAAAAACCCTGAACTTAATAGTGTTAATGAGCGCAGGCACACTATCCCTATACAGAGAACGCATAGCTAACAGGGTAACTTCAGGTTCTGTCTATGAGGTAATCTGTAATATTCTCAAAATTCAATTTACATTCTTTGGAAGAAACTAGTTATCTCTTTTCAAATCCCAGGGAAGTTTAATAATCTATTGAGATATACCATGCTTTTTGTAGCTGCTACCTAATATCTGATTAGCTGGAGATCAGTTGCTACACGAAACACAGTAGGTGATCTTCTCTTGTGGCTACACACGAGACACGCTTACTAAGGGGATCTAATTAAGATCATTTCTATGGCCAAAGTCATCCAGTGTATGATATCAGTGACTGCTTAACTGTCCACATGCAGGCAGTGCCTGTCCACCCATGGACAGGACATCACTTCTCAAATACAAGCTGCTTTGACAAAATGTCACTATGTGGACCTGTGTAAATTAAATGAATCAGTAGAGCATAACATGTCCTCATTTATCTAAATCTCTCAGCCTTTCTTACGTTTCATAGCTGTATGCTATGTTTAGAGCATAATATTTAGAAGTGTTCATGTGAACTTGACTCAAGTAATGGCTGCACATTTTTTATTTTAGACTTTCTTTTTTTAGTCAAGTTTAGTGGAGACTTCTCCTGTCTTCATGCTCTGTACTTATAACAGCTGCCATGTTCAGTGGAGCAGATGTGTTGAAATGGCAGACAAACGGCAGAAGAATAAATTAGAATTGTATTTATTTTGCATGCCAAGAAAAAATAGATACAGGCAAGAACACATGCCCCTGTATTTGGTATGCATTAGTCTCTGCTGGTTTGTCTTTTTTTAACCTATGCACATGTGTCTGCATAAATAATTTGAAATAGTGGGTAATTTACTGGTTAGTAGTAATTCCACGTTACTACAATATCAAAAGATTTCAAGAATATTTACTCACCTGGGATTTCCACCTGAAGTAGCGAAAGAAGTTTTAGTATGAAAATCGGTATCCAGCATAGAGCATCCGTGAAGACAATAAAGAAGAAGCGTTTGGCCAGGGTCATTTCTTTCTTGACGTGGCTGTGTATTTCTGTTGCCATGATGGCAGTCCGGTGAATACTATAGAACATACTGCTGTAGGAGAACACAATGACGATGAAGGCTGCCAGGTTTACTCCTATCGGAAAAATGCAAATGAGAAGAAAATCTAGTGGCAATCACTAATTAAAGGCAAATTATTATGGATTATGCATCTAACCAAATGACCAATTGTTGATGGTTCACAGAGGAAGACATTACATGTAGATTGTAAGATCATTTGAGCAGGGCCCTCCTCACCTGTTGTTTCTGTAAGTCAAATTGTTATGTTATATAGTACTTGTTATGGCCTGTCTACCCATTGTACAGTGCTACGGAATTTGATGACGCTATATAAAACAATATTAATAATGTAACCATCCATCTACTGTATTTATGAGGAGAGACCTGATATAGGTTATTGCCTTTCTTATATCATGCTTTTATTATGAGAATCTATTTGTTTCTGCGTGTAAATTAGTTCATGAGACATCTTTCTCAGTTTCCCTATCTCTTCTGAACGCATGATGTGCAGTTAAGTATCTTTCCTGCAATATGTTATCGTGGCCCCAAGGATCTCAATGAAAGCTAAGCTAAAGTGCATGCGGGGAAAGCATACTTGAGTAAGCTTCCTTCTTTCAGCAGTGGGAGCTTACAAATGAATTCTGATATGTGTTTTACTTAAATATAGGAGATACTCCCCATCTGATCCCATTTTATTTTGTACCCTGATTTCTTAGGAATAGTTTCCTTCACAAAAAATCATGCGTAATGATCACAGGTTAACCACTGAAAGCACTTAAGGGAACTGCACTTAACAATTCTTTAAGAGGACTATTTTACATACTCACCTAGAAAGATAATGACAGAGTATATCTGGGCTGCTGTGCTTTCTGGTTGCTCTGAATGCAGAGGAAAGCAGACACCATTAGTTCCATAATAGTTGTGAAAAAACGCTGTATTGCTTAGTGGTATGAAGGCAATAATAAATCCAGTAATCCAGATGAGTATCAGCATTGTGACTGTCCTGCATTTCCCGGGCTTTAGGCATCGAAAGGGGTATACAATGCAAATATACTTTTCCAAAGTCAAGTATGTAAGAAGCAGAACAGATACTTCGGTAGAGAGGATAGCTAAAGACCCAACCATGCGGCACTGTGTGCTGTCCATCCACGCTTGAGCATTTTCATTGTACTCCCCCCGGTATTTAAGGTCATAATATCCAATGACAAATAAATAGACTCCCATTAAGCAATCAGCACCTGGAAGACAAACCAAGCAGATTTAATTAAAGAAATTTAATTTACAAATTAATTAAATGTAATTTCCAAAAATTACCATGAAATGTAACCAATACATTTACTATGTAATCCTATGTGATATTTGTGCTGGCTTAAAGGTGTTGGTGGGACGCAAGCAGAACATTTACCATTAAAACTCCTCTCTCTCCTGATCCTGTGACTTATATAAATGCAGAGGGTTCCAAAAATGTTCCACACTGACTAATTAATCCCAATAAATAAGAAATATTAAGTGATTCAATGCCATTCATATTGGCTTTTGAAATGCTTTATGCTAATGTCAACTCAGTTCTTTCTAGATCTAAGTCTGACCACTTCACAACTGACATTTTTCTTTTTAGTCTATTAAAATTACACTTGACACACACAAAAACATAAACACATAGAATTGACGGCCTATAAGAACCATTTAGCACATCTAATCTGCCATTTTTATGATGTAAAGACTCAGACCTCAATCAGTCCTTGGTCTTGTCTTAGATTAGGGATAACTGTATGCCTATCCAAAGCATGTTTGCATTCTCTACAACTTCTAATGGGAGGCTTCCATTTATCTGCCACCCTTCTCTCCTTACGTTACATCTGGATCTCTGACCCTCTACTTTTAGATTATGACCTCTTGTTATAAGTCAGCAAACATAAAAAGTTAGATTTTTTAAGGATATTGTCTGGCTTTTAAACACAATTAAGTAGACATTAAACATGATATCGTGGAAACTAAGTTGGCAAATAACTTTTCCTATATTGTAAAATTTGCAAGCAGCTGAAGCAATATAGACTATCCTCCAACACCAAAGTATTCCCAGTAAGAACTGGCAAATTAATGTTTTGCCCTTGCCACTGAATAATGTTCCGTATCCTTACTACTCTTAGTATATCTGGTATCCTTATTAGTAGAGCATAATCAGTACAATTCTGTATTGTATTTAGGAGTAATTCTAGCTACTATGAAAGAACATGTAATTTCCTTATCTAACATATGTAATATTACATAATCGTAAAACAATATTTAGAAACTGTTATACATTTGAAAAGTGGTGCATTTTCTCTATTAATATAGCATAAATATTATGGAGTATATAGTATGAGAATTCTTGACTGCTGCATTATACATGTATCCAAGATCTAACTCTGTTGAATTAATGAGGCGAAGATCCTTTTTTTCCCCAGAACATCCATCCATGGTGCTAACTTTGTATTCCTAATTATCAGCAGGCGTGTAAGCCCCAATGGCTGCCAAGTGCTTTCTATATATAACCTTTTTTAACTTACAACATAGCGAGATGATGGACGTGGCATGGAGTTTGTTCTCAGATCTGATGTAAGGCCGCGTACAGATGACAAAGATGTTTCCAAAGCAGGTTATCACAGAAACAACCCACACAAACACTCGCTGAACAATACTTGCAAGCAGGTTTTCCAGAGATGAAATTCCATCTGTATTTGGCTTACAGTTCCGTACATGGGGAGCAAAGCCACAGTACTGGAATTTCTTAAAGTATCTGCCAATGACAAAACAAGTTACGCAACCATTGCATGAATTCATGCTAATTAATGAAGATCTTATCTCAGGACAGAGTAGCTGTATATATATATATGGTAATAATGGTATGATTCTGCAGGTTTTGTTCAGTTCCTCGGCTATGACAAACCTAGCCACCTTCTGCCCAGCCCCTTCTGCCTACCTCACTCTGTTCAGCTGCCTTGTGGCGCATGGGGTGAAGGCTTGTAGACGCTACATGCCCCTGCAACTCATTATTCTCTTCTGGCCTGATTTAAAGTGATTAAAATACAAATCTTCATTAACGCTTCGTATTTGATTTAGCAAACTAGGGTTTGCAAGGCCCTAAATCCACCATTATAAATGATCTATCTTCTAGTCTCTTGAAGTACTTCCACAAAAGTGTGGAGCACCACACTTGCTGTTTTTTTGTGGTGGCTTTGCCCTTTTGAGAAGGCACTCTGGGACGTCTGGTCAACAGAGCTGATAACGGGGAAAAGCAGATGAAGAAAGAGGACAGGAGAGAAAGAAGAGGCAAGAGAAGTGGAGCTGTGGAAAAGGAGACAGGGACATAGAAGCAGTCAGCAGAGAACGTAGGGATACATTGAAAGAGAGCGTGCATCAAAGATATTTTACATTCATCAGGAAAGCGGGAGAAATAGCTGCATTTTCGGGAGACTTGGGACCTCTGAGACAGCATAAGAGAAGTAAAAACACACCTGATTATGTAAACGCTGCACCACTAATATATGATTATAGGCTGTATAAACAAACAACAGAGATCCGACAATTCGAGAAGCAGCCAATAAGAGGGCAAGCTTTACAAGCATGGAAAAGGGGTCTCGGAACAGATTCCCTCTAGCAGCATTTGACAAGCCAATTCTGCAGCAGACTTAAGGTAAGTAAGTAAGATAAGTATTTTTAGCTAGGGGATGAGGCAAATGAATATGGGTGAAGTCTGCAGTATTATGGCAATGACCTGCATTGTCTACAAATAAAGAAAATACAGAAAGTATACTTGCACGCATGTAGCTTACATGTGAGTGAGATTTCCAAGCGGCAGAAACATTCTTCTTTGAATATTTGGGATTTCAATTCCCTCCAAGCTTCTGCAGTACAAGTAAACAAATAGTTAGTATTGTGTAAATTATCAATATGTGTGGCATATATCCCAGGGATTCAGCAAGGTCTCAACTACCTAGGTGCTCCAATGATTTTAATAGACAGTATGCAATTAACACACCATGAGGAATCTGATATTTAGAAATGATCATTCACCATGTCCTCATTATTGTTATATTATTAGTATGGAAAAAGATCTAATATGTTAATTTGACTTCCTTTAAATACTGTCTACATTCTGACTTTCATTCACCCCTCTGTATCCCATGACTGTCAATGATCTGCACAGGGGAAAAAACAATATTCCCAAGATTTGTTTCATAAACTTTATGAATAGGAATGATACAATACTTACAGTGATTTGAGTTTAAGTACAAAATCAAATTGATCAACTTGGATCTTCTGGATGGGGTTATATGAAATGTTTCTGTAGGTATGAAGTTAAGAGCAAATTTGTTTTACCAAACATGAACGTAAATTGATGAAAGTACTATTTTTACAGATTTTACATAACAGAACACCTCTCCGTTCAATCTTATTGCTATAAAATGAAATTGCAACAAACTAAGGCAATTGTGTGTGGCCTTTCCTGATTTTGTGTGTGTTCTAACTAGACTTGGGCACCAGGGGGCTCTTCGTGTTCGTCTTCGTGCTCGTCTTCGTCAAAAAAAAAATCTTCGTATTCCGCGAATATTCGCCCGTTCCGGTCTTCTCTTCGGGCGAATATTCGTTTTTTCTTTGTTTTTTCCGGTTAAGGGGTTAATACGGGGTTAACGCGTACCGCAGCAGCTCTGGCGTCAGTAGTTTAAATGTGCGTATCAGCAGCTCTATTGGTCGCCAGCAGGGGGCCTCCTGCTGGGGACCAATGAGCTCACTACCATATATATAGCTAATATATTCTCGGGCAGAATATTATGCTACTCATTGTAAAACCAACAGAGGGCAGCATTCTGTCCGAAGATATATTAGCCATATGTGGCAGTGTGTTCATTTTCATTTATTAATTATTTAAATAAAATATATCCCCATGATCCGCTGGTCTCCCCGCTGCAACAGTTAAATGTCCGCACTCGCAGACATTAATTCTGTCGAACTTGCAAACTCTTTTTTTCTATTTATTTTGGGGGTTTTTTGTATTAAACCATTACACGAAAGGATCATGGGAATATATTTTATTTGAATAAATGCAAATTAGCTCACTGCCACAGATGGCTAATATATGTTCGGACAG